>QCXZ01000137.1:26628234-27228234 GCA_025024175.1 Rhyzopertha dominica
CCTTTTAAAAACATCGGCGGGCGGGGTCAGGTTGACGGTCAGCCCCGCTTTTTTTTTTGGAATATTTCAAAATCTATTTATGGCAATGAATTGTGCTCGTTTTGTGCTGAAATGTAACGGTGTCAGGGAGTTTTGTGCAGCAGCCCTTATATTTAATTTTTTTATAAACATCGGCAGGCGGGGCCAGCTTGAAGGTGAGTCCCGCTTTTTTTTGCAATATTAAAAATCTAATACCGGTTTTGTGCTAAATTGTGCCGACGTCAGCAACCCTTATAATTGTTTTTTTTAACATTGGCGGGCGGATTCGAGATGATGATCAGCCTTGTTTTGTTTGTCCAAAATATTGCAAATCGATGTGGTTTAATTATTATTAATAGATAGCTATTTACAAAATTACAACTTTACAGGATAAAGCTGATGGAAGTAGTGGGAGATAAAATTGATGCAGTTCTGTATTTCTACTTACCGTGTTTTTGTTAAGTTTAGGAAGAGCGTTATTGCTTTTCTGGTAATATGCTGAGTCGAATAAAAAAAATTGTAGGTACTTTTACGGTTAACAAACAAAAGTTTGAGAATAATGGATGTTTTTCGGCATATTATTTTATAGTAAAGTTTTTTGTATTTATAAGTTTATAAACTGGACAATCAAATTTGTAAAATTAACAAAGAGTAGAAAATAAACATAGATATACTAATTGCAATAACATAAAAGATACTTACAATAGAAACGTAAGCTTATTTACAGATAGACAAATCAGGTATAAAAAATACATTTAAGAATTAACAAAAAAACTATAACAGCCCTTATATTTTAAATAGTATATACAATTAGGTGCGGCACTATGAGTGTGGCTTCATTCAGATCCACTTTTTTGGTATGCAAATCGTCGTACTCTTCCCACTTCCCATTTAAGCGACAACAGTGAGCTTTGAAATGACCAACTGATGAAAGTGATGGTTCATTCGTATAGGAGCCAAAGTAAGATATAGTTCCTCTTAATAAATAAATTTGGTTTTCAACGACTACCTGTCTTGGTATATATTTTAACTGTAATTCAGGTATATTCAATGATGTGTCGAGAATTTCAATAAGGATGATTTTTGTGTGCAACCGATTCTCATGAATAGTAGGACTTGTACAATTTACACATGGTGTTGATTTCTCGTGGGAGTTGATGTACGCTATTATCTCTTGTTGCAGGTTATAAACATTTTTACATGTGATTGGTAATACGGGTAGACGAATTTCTCGTAAATGTTCACATTGACGGCACTGAGTAGTTTCCATGTATGTATGTTCCAACTCACCAATAGCACAAAGTTGCCTAACTAATTGTTCCGTTGTACATTCTGTCGAAATAAGAACTAAATTATTGGGTAGATAATCACCTGGGAATATATTTTTTAAAATACGGTATCTAATATTATATGCTTTTGTATTAATTTGTTTAATCACCTGTGTAATTAGATTTTTTATTTCAGATTCTAACAATAAAATATATTCTTTGAAACCATCACTATCACAAAACGCCGCACATAATATTTGAATTACTGAGTCGAAAGCACATGTATTGTTTAAAACGATTCTTTTCTTACCCGAACGAATTGGTTTCAAGTTCGAGCAATTGCCATTTCTTAAAATTCCGATTGGAACAACATTTGCTTTTTGCTGCAAGTCAATATGCAACCATTCCCTGTTCTTTTCCAAATATGACGACCTTTTTCTTTTTTTAATTGCTGTAAGTTGTCCACCCCAGTTTTCAACTTCTTGAAATTCAGCAATTTGAACGTCTTCCGGATTATGTGCTGCTGCTTCTTCTTCTTCTGTTTGTTCCTCACTATCAGTCACAGCTACTTCTTTCTGGATAGGAGCGTCACCTACTGCTTTTGAGGTAATAACGTTTTCGGTTGTTTCTCGTCTACCACTATCTACGTCACGATCTTCAGCTTCAAGCAACTTCATATTCCCTTCTATCGACCGAAGGTGCTTCACGACAAACTCGTCAATTTTCAAAGGTAGTATGTCGTTTTGAAAAATTCTGTTCTTCAAAATATTGAAGTTGCTTTCAACTGCAGCACTTGATGCAGTTTTAGCACTTCCAGGAAACGCTGTCGACATAATAAAAGACCATAAAGGAAATAATTTTAGGAAGTCTATTATTATTGGTACGAGTTCCGGTAGATATTGGCAGTTGTCTCTGTTACCCTCTTTCATATTCCGAAGAACATTCTCTTTAATTTGTTTTCCCCAGTTTACGAAGCGATTTCCTTAGGGCCATGATTCGCAGTCTATTACGGTTACCGCTTCTGTTTCATCAGGAGAAAGGTCTTCTTCCTCTACGCCAATAACCGGGGCTGACCGTCAACCTGGCCCCGCCCGCCGATGTTTTTAAAAAATTAAATATAAGGGTTGCTGCACAAAACTCCCTGACACCGGCACATTTCAGCATAAAACGAGCACAATTCATTGCCATAAATAGATTTTGAATATTCCCAAAAAAAGCGGGGCTGACCGTCAACCTGGCCCCGCCCGCTGATGTTTTAAAAAAATTAAATATAAGGGTTGCTGCACAAAACTCCCTGACACCGGCACATTTCAGCACAAAACGAGCACAATTCATTGCCATAAATAGATTTTGAATATTCCCAAAAAAAGCGGGGCTGACCGTCAACCTGGCCCCGCCCGCCGATGTTTTAAAAAAATTAAATATAAGGGTTGCTGCACAAAACTCCCTGACACCGGCACATTTCAGCTCAAAACGAGCACAATTCATTGCCATAAATAGATTTTGAATATTCCCAAAAAAAGCGGGGCTGACCGTCAACCTGGCCCCGCCCGCCATTGTTTTAAAAAAATTAAATATAAGGGTTGCTGCACAAAACCCCATGGCACCGGCACATTTCAGCACAAAACGAGCACAATTCATTGCCATAAATAGATTTTGAATATTCCCAAAAAAAGCGGGGCTGACCGTCAACCTGGCCCCGCCCGCCATTGTTTTAAAAAAATTAAATATAAAGGTTGCTGCACAAAACTCCCTGACACCGGCACATTTAAGCACAAAACGAGCACAATTCATTGCCATAAATAGATTTTGAATATTCCCAAAAAAAGCGGGGCTGACCGTCAACCTGGCCCCGCCCGCCAATCCTTTAAAAAAAATAAATATAAGGGTTGCTGCACAAAACTCCCTGACACCGGCACATTTCAGCACAAAACGAGCACAATTCATTGCCATAAATAGATTTTGAATATTCCCAAAAAAAGCGGGGCTGACCGTCAACCTGGCCCCGCCCGCCATTGTTTTTAAAAAATTAAATATAAGGGTTGCTGCACAAAACTCCCTGACACCGGCACATTTCAGCACAAAACGAGCACAATTCATTGCCATAAATAGATTTTGAATATTCCCAAAAAAAGCGGGGCTGACCGTCAACCTGGCCCCGCCCGCCGATGTTTTTAAAAAATTAAATATAAGGGTTGCTGCACAAAACTCCCTGACACCGGCACATTTCAGCACAAAACGAGCACAATTCATTGCCATAAATAGATTTTGAATATTCCCAAAAAAAGCGGGGCTGACCGTCAACCTGGCCCCGCCCGCCATTGTTTTAAAAAAATTAAATATAAGGGTTGTTGCACAAAACTCCCTGACACCGGCACATTTCAGCACAAAACGAGCACAATTCATTGCCATAAATAGATTTTGAATATTCCCAAAAAAAGCGGGGCTGACCGTCAATCTGGCCCCGCCCGCCATTGTTTTTAAAAAATTAAATATAAGGGTTGTTGCACAAAACTCCCTGACACCGGCACATTTCAGCACAAAACGAGCACAATTCATTGCCATAAATAGATTTTGAATATTCCCAAAAAAAGCGGGGCTGACCGTCAATCTGGCCCCGCCCGCCATTGTTTTTAAAAAATTAAATATAAGGGTTGCTGCACAAAACTCCCTGACACCGGCACATTTCAGCACAAAACGAGCACAATTCATTGCCATAAATAGATTTTGAATATTCCCAAAAAAAGCGGGGCTGACCGTCAACCTGGCCCCGCCCGCCGATGTTTTAAAAAAATTAAATATAAGGGTTGCTGCACAAAACTCCCTGACACCGGCACATTTCAGCACAAAACGAGCACAATTCATTGCCATAAATAGATTTTGAATATTCCCAAAAAAAGCGGGGCTGACCGTCAACCTGGCCCCGCCCGCCATTGTTTTAAAAAAATTAAATATAAGGGTTGCTGCACAAAACTCCCTGACACCGGCACATTTCAGCACAAAACGAGCACAATTCATTGCCATAAATAGATTTTGAATATTCCCAAAAAAAAGCGGGGCTGACCGTCAACCTGGCCCCGCCCGCCATTGTTTTAAAAAAAATAAATATAAGGGTTGCTGCACAAAACTCCCTTACACCGGCACATTTCAGCACAAAACGAGCACAATTCATTGCCATAAATAGATTTTGAATATTCCCAAAAAAAAGCGGGGCTGACCGTCAACCTGGCCCCGCCCGCCATTGTTTTAAAAAAAATAAATATAAGGGTTGCTGCACAAAACTCCCTTACACCGGCACATTTCAGCACAAAACGAGCACAATTCATTGCCATAAATAGATTTTGAATATTCCCAAAAAAAGCGGGGCTGACCGTCAACCTGGCCCCGCCCGCCGATGTTTTAAAAAAAATTAAATATAAGGGTTGCTGCACAAAACTCCCTGACACCGGCACATTTCAGCACAAAACGAGCACAATTCATTGCCATAAATAGATTTTGAATATTCCCAAAAAAAGCGGGGCTGACCGTCAACCTGGCCCCGCCCGCCGATGTTTTAAAAAAATTAAATATAAGGGTTGCTGCACAAAACTCCCTGACACCGGCACATTTCAGCACAAAACGAGCACAATTCATTGCCATAAATAGATTTTGAATATTCCCAAAAAAAGCGGGGCTGACCGTCAACCTGGCCCCGCCCGCCATTGTTTTAAAAAAATTAAATATAAGGGTTGCTGCACAAAACTCCCTGACACCGGCACATTTCAGCACAAAACGAGCACAATTCATTGCCATAAATAGATTTTGAATATTCCCAAAAAAAAGCGGGGCTGACCGTCAACCTGGCCCCGCCCGCCATTGTTTTAAAAAAATTAAATATAAGGGTTGCTGCACAAAACTCCCTGACACCGGCACATTTCAGCTCAAAACGAGCACAATTCATTGCCATAAATAGATTTTGAATATTCCCAAAAAAAAGCGGGGCTGACCGTCAACCTGGCCCCGCCCGCCATTGTTTTAAAAAAATAAATATAAGGGTTGCTGCACAAAACTCCCTGACACCGGCACATTTCAGCACAAAACGAGCACAATTCATTGCCATAAATAGATTTTGAATATTCCCAAAAAAAAGCGGGGCTGACCGTCAACCTGGCCCCGCCCGCCATTGTTTTAAAAAAAATAAATATAAGGGTTGCTGCACAAAACTCCCTTACACCGGCACATTTCAGCACAAAACGAGCACAATTCATTGCCATAAATAGATTTTGAATATTCCCAAAAAAAAGCGGGGCTGACCGTCAACCTGGCCCCGCCCGCCATTGTTTTAAAAAAAATAAATATAAGGGTTGCTGCACAAAACTCCCTGACACCGGCACATTTCAGCACAAAACGAGCACAATTCATTGCCATAAATAGATTTTGAATATTCCCAAAAAAAAGCGGGGCTGACCGTCAACCTGGCCCCGCCCGCCATTGTTTTAAAAAAAATAAATATAAGGGTTGCTGCACAAAACTCCCTTACACCGGCACATTTCAGCACAAAACGAGCACAATTCATTGCCATAAATAGATTTTGAATATTCCCAAAAAAAAGCGGGGCTGACCGTCAACCTGGCCCCGCCCGCCATTGTTTTAAAAAAAATAAATATAAGGGTTGCTGCACAAAACTCCCTGACACCGGCACATTTCAGCACAAAACGAGCACAATTCATTGCCATAAATAGATTTTGAATATTCCCAAAAAAAAGCGGGGCTGACCGTCAACCTGGCCCCGCCCGCCATTGTTTTAAAAAAAATAAATATAAGGGTTGCTGCACAAAACTCCCTGACACCGGCACATTTCAGCACAAAACGAGCACAATTCATTGCCATAAATAGATTTTGAATATTCCCAAAAAAAGCGGGGCTGACCGTCAACCTGGCCCCGCCCGCCATTGTTTTAAAAAAAATAAATATAAGGGTTGCTGCACAAAACTCCCTGACACCGGCACATTTCAGCACAAAACGAGCACAATTCATTGCCATAAATAGATTTTGAATATTCCCAAAAAAAAGCGGGGCTGACCGTCAACCTGGCCCCGCCCGCCATTGTTTTAAAAAAAATAAATATAAGGGTTGCTGCACAAAACTCCCTTACACCGGCACATTTCAGCACAAAACGAGCACAATTCATTGCCATAAATAGATTTTGAATATTCCCAAAAAAAAGCGGGGCTGACCGTCAACCTGGCCCCGCCCGCCATTGTTTTAAAAAAAATAAATATAAGGGTTGCTGCACAAAACTCCCTGACACCGGCACATTTCAGCACAAAACGAGCACAATTCATTGCCATAAATAGATTTTGAATATTCCCAAAAAAAAGCGGGGCTGACCGTCAACCTGGCCCCGCCCGCCATTGTTTTAAAAAAAATAAATATAAGGGTTGCTGCACAAAACTCCCTGACACCGGCACATTTCAGCACAAAACGAGCACAATTCATTGCCATAAATAGATTTTGAATATTCCCAAAAAAAAGCGGGGCTGACCGTCAACCTGGCCCCGCCCGCCATTGTTTTAAAAAAAATAAATATAAGGGTTGCTGCACAAAACTCCCTTACACCGGCACATTTCAGCACAAAACGAGCACAATTCATTGCCATAAATAGATTTTGAATATTCCCAAAAAAAAGCGGGGCTGACCGTCAACCTGGCCCCGCCCGCCATTGTTTTAAAAAAAATAAATATAAGGGTTGCTGCACAAAACTCCCTTACACCGGCACATTTCAGCACAAAACGAGCACAATTCATTGCCATAAATAGATTTTGAATATTCCCAAAAAAAAGCGGGGCTGACCGTCAACCTGGCCCCGCCCGCCATTGTTTTAAAAAAAATAAATATAAGGGTTGCTGCACAAAACTCCCTTACACCGGCACATTTCAGCACAAAACGAGCACAATTCATTGCCATAAATAGATTTTGAATATTCCCAAAAAAAAGCGGGGCTGACCGTCAACCTGGCCCCGCCCGCCATTGTTTTAAAAAAAATAAATATAAGGGTTGCTGCACAAAACTCCCTTACACCGGCACATTTCAGCACAAAACGAGCACAATTCATTGCCATAAATAGATTTTGAATATTCCCAAAAAAAAGCGGGGCTGACCGTCAACCTGGCCCCGCCCGCCATTGTTTTAAAAAAAATAAATATAAGGGTTGCTGCACAAAACTCCCTGACACCGGCACATTTCAGCACAAAACGAGCACAATTCATTGCCATAAATAGATTTTGAATATTCCCAAAAAAAAGCGGGGCTGACCGTCAACCTGGCCCCGCCCGCCATTGTTTTAAAAAAAATAAATATAAGGGTTGCTGCACAAAACTCCCTGACACCGGCACATTTCAGCACAAAACGAGCACAATTCATTSCCATAAATAGATTTTGAATATTCCCAAAAAAAAGCGGGGCTGACCKTCAACCTGGCCCCGCCCGCCATTGTTTTAAAAAAAATAAATATAAGGGTTGCTGCACAAAACTCTCCGACACCGGCACATTTCAGCACAAAACGAGCACAAATCATTGCCATAAATAGATTTTGAATATTCCCAAAAAAAAGCGGGGCTGACCGTCAACCTGGCCCCGCCCGCCATTGTTTTAAAAAAAATAAATATAAGGGTTGCTGCAMAAAACTCCCTGACACCGGCACATTTCAGCACAAAACGAGCACAATTCATTGCCATMAATAGATTTTGAATAWTCCCAAAAAAAAGCGGGGCTGACCGTCAACCTGGCCCCGCCCGCCATTGTTTTAAAAAAAATAAATATAAGGGTTGCTGCACAAAACTCTCCGACACCGGCACATTTCAGCACAAAACGAGCACAATTCATTGCCATAAATAGATTTTGAATATTCCCAAAAAAAAGCGGGGCTGACCGTCAACCTGGCCCCGCCCGCCATTGTTTTAAAAAAAATAAATATAAGGGTTGCTGCACAAAACTCCCTGACACCGGCACATTTCAGCACAAAACGAGCACAATTCATTGCCATAAATAGATTTTGAATATTCCCAAAAAAAAGCGGGGCTGACCGTCAACCTGGCCCCGCCCGCCATTGTTTTAAAAAAAATAAATATAAGGGTTGCTGCACAAAACTCCCTGACACCGGCACATTTCAGCACAAAACGAGCACAATTCATTGCCATAAATAGATTTTGAATATTCCCAAAAAAAAGCGGGGCTGACCGTCAACCTGGCCCCGCCCGCCATTGTTTTAAAAAAAATAAATATAAGGGTTGCTGCACAAAACTCTCCGACACCGGCACATTTCAGCACAAAACGAGCACAAATCATTGCCATAAATAGATTTTGAATATTCCCAAAAAAAAGCGGGGCTGACCGTCAACCTGGCCCCGCCCGCCATTGTTTTAAAAAAAATAAATATAAGGGTTGCTGCACAAAACTCCCTGACACCGGCACATTTCAGCACAAAACGAGCACAATTCATTGCCATAAATAGATTTTGAATATTCCCAAAAAAAAGCGGGGCTGACCGTCAACCTGGCCCCGCCCGCCATTGTTTTAAAAAAAATAAATATAAGGGTTGCTGCACAAAACTCTCCGACACCGGCACATTTCAGCACAAAACGAGCACAATTCATTGCCATAAATAGATTTTGAATATTCCCAAAAAAAAGCGGGGCTGACCGTCAACCTGGCCCCGCCCGCCATTGTTTTAAAAAAAATAAATATAAGGGTTGCTGCACAAAACTCCCTTACACCGGCACATTTCAGCACAAAACGAGCACAATTCATTGCCATAAATAGATTTTGAATATTCCCAAAAAAAAGCGGGGCTGACCGTCAACCTGGCCCCGCCCGCCATTGTTTTAAAAAAAATAAATATAAGGGTTGCTGCACAAAACTCCCTTACACCGGCACATTTCAGCACAAAACGGGCACAATTCATTGCCATAAATAGATTTTGAATATTCCCAAAAAAAGCGGGGCTGACCGTCAACCTGGCCCCGCCCGCCATTGTTTTAAAAAAAATAAATATAAGGGTTGCTGCACAAAACTCCCTGACACCGGCACATTTCAGCACAAAACGAGCACAATTCATTGCCGTAATTAGATTTTGAATATTCCCAAAAAAAGCGGGGCTGACCGTCAAGCTGGCCCCGCCAAATGATTATTTAATTAAGCATATAAGGGTTGCTGCACAAAACTTTTTAATAGCAGCACAATTCAGCACAAAACTAGCACAATTCATCCCTATATTGTAATTGTAAAAATTTGATCGGGCGGGGCCAACTTGACACACCCAAGAAGACAGAAGAGTAATTTGGTCTACCATTAGCATTCCAAAATTCAAAACCCACTACACTATCAATTTTCAAGATAACAAGAAATTGATTTAAAGAGTATGCTTAACATTCTGGTAAACTAAAGTACATATTAAGAAATTCAGGAAAAGAAGTAGACGATAACATTTTTGTTTGATCGTGAAGACGAATATTACGATCCTTTTGAATACCTTTCTAAAATAAAAAGGCCCGAACAGACTTTCTCCTTCCATTAAAAGTTATATAAATTTCGCAAGTTTTATGAATGCTCCAAGAATTTTGCGAATTTTGAAAAGTTTGTTCTACTAAAGGCAAATTAGGCTCGGTAATTACTTCTCAGAGTCTTAATCTTTGTTTTCTAGATCTTAGAATCTAACTTTTATTTTTTTAAGAATATTCGTTTGTTGTATTTATTGCAACAGATAATTTTTTTACTTGTAATATGTAGTGCATTATTCTTTAGTAAACTTCTGAAATAACTGCTGAACTAATTGCGACCTACTTAACTTCGGACCCTTATATGCAGAAACCCATTAGTATTTGTTTGAATACTGCTTCGAGTAATTAATAAGAATTTGTACTAGGATTTTCAAGTACTGTTACTAGTTGGTACTTGAATTATACATTTGCCTCTGCAAGGTACTCGTTCCTTCAAGTACTTTAGACAGTTAAGTTTGACTTGTTCTAATACTGCTGTCACGTTTCTGAGAAAGTACAGCATTTTTTCTTTAGTTGTATCTATAATTTTGGTTGTCAAAATTTGCAGTTAATCGGATAATAAAATAACCCCTGCCATTCTAGCTTGTGTTCTTCTAAATACACTGGTTAAAAAATCATGGGTAAATTGGCTGATATTTGGTTCAGGTAAGCAATAGTCTATCTTTTCCTTAAAAATTAAAATGTGAAATAGGTCCGTACGCTGTTTCAATAAAATGGGTACGAYAGGTCTCAAAACCCTGTATGTTATACTATAGGATGGTTCTTAATTTTTGGGGTTTCTAAATTTTAACGCCTTTTTTTAATTTTTTTGCAACCATCGGATAAACAGGAAATAACAATGTCATATGTCATACTTCTAAGCGCACGAACATAATTTTTACTTATTTAAGATTCTGATAACATTGTCAAGAATCAAAAGCGACTCCATTTATTAACATTTGTTAATTTCTTAAAATATTCTAGAAACTGCTGTTGGCTAAGCGTAGAAAAATCCATTCGAACTTTGCCGCAAAAAAGAGTATCGTATAGCACTCACATGTTGTAGGTAATTTCATTAATTGTATTTCGTGAAAATATCCACCTATTGCTATCCTAGTTATGTTGTACAACTTAGGCCTCGACTTAGGCTATAATAGAGATATTGAGGTGAACCATGTCATCTAGGGGTGGCTTTATGAACTACGGCGTAGGTTGATACAGTCTGTAGGTACAGGTCATTTTTCAAAAATCTGTTTGCCTTATTTGTCAGTGGCTTTAAAAAACGAAAAAAGGATCCAGTAAAATTCAAACTTAACTACCTTATCTACCACGTATTTAAGATACACGTGCCCACGTCAAAGATACAGCCACCCAGGGCTATGTTGTTTTTGTATTGTGAATCATTCTTAATCACATCAATAAATATTTGCCCTCATATTTTCCTATTCATCAGTTCATCCGTCGCGGTTAAAGACAACGGCTTGCTTTGGTCAATTTGCTCTCTACCCCTGTCTGATGAGCCCCAACGGGGCGAAACTAGTCGTAGGGTGAGAGTGAATTGACCAGGGCAGATTATTTATTGAAGAAATATAACATTATTAGGGTTAAATATCATTCAAAACAGTTAAATGCTGTTATTTCAGTTTAACCAAAAGTGAGTTATGATAGTCTTCGTTGCATAGGTTGAAATGTAAGATCTTATAAAGTAGTCATACATAATAAACATATGTATACATGTATGCTATGCAAAAACGTAGAACCGTCGGTTTTACGGGAGTATCGACTTTTTTTGCATTCGCTGACATAGGGGACTGACAGTACCTACCGTTTAGAAGTCAGTGACAAATTAAATAGTTTGAGTTTTAAAGTATCGTGATCGAGATAGTAACTCCATTAAACTACATATATTGTGCTTCTCGCGTTGAAAATGCGACAGATAAAAAATCTGGCGAGTACAACTTAATGTAGAGAAGGGCCTTTATGTTGAAAATCATAATTTCATACCGAATAATGGGGTGATTTTCATCAGATGCAAAATGCCGACGTTAAATCTAGTAAACCAAAATGCCCATCGGCGGTCAAACTTTCTCCCCAGAAGTGTGATCCCATTATTACATCCCGTACTAAGCAAGGGCATTACTGTATTAGTCTGATTTGCTTCCGTTGATTTGTATAATGCTGTAATCGATGTTATATATGTTTACTTTGTTATAAAGTAAAATACAAAAACCAGCTGGCTTATACGTTCCATAAAGATTACATTATTAAAGAAGACCTAGCTTACTTTAGCGAAAACACTGGTATCGAAGCCTATAACAAGGAGACGTTACCACTGTTGGCGATTTATTAGTTCTTTATTGACATGTATGATCCAGGTCCAGATATTATCATTGTTGTACCTATAGTGCTTGTGTACAGTTCAGTTCAATTGTAATTTATTATGAAGGAGTTTGCTAAGAGTTATTTTACTGTGTTCATGTTGATTTTCCTGCTGAAATGTCGTTTTCGAATAAAGAAGTGGTAGATATACTTTTGGCCTTGGAGGAATGTGAACGTAATCCTTTATGGCTGTTAGTTTATATGCAGGAGGTGTGCCACACATGCAGCATCCTCGATAATCAAAGTTTCGGCGTTTGCTGAAAGGGTTTGAAACACTTGTAGTCTTCAAATCGCGCTTCAAATATCATGTGAACGTTCCAAATATTATCATTGCAGTCGAAGAAAATCAGTTTTGCGTGGGGTACTGTCCAAGAAAACCTATTATTAGCATTTTCGGTTTTGACTTGCAATGGTCATCCGTAAAGACAAAAAGTTACGTCTCTTCACATAGAAGGTGAGCCGTTAAGGCTTTCTTGATTGACGGATTTCCGAACAGGTGGATCAGTCGTGATGGACCTATAAAACTCTTCGGCTAGTTCGCTGGTCCTCACTAAACTAACCTTTTTTGTGAGGCATTATAAAAAAGGTGGACTACCTAATTTCGCTTCAAAATATCAGAATTTGAGAGATAACACAAGGCCCATTCAATGAAGGAATTTCTGAAATATTGGACAGATTTGAAGGCAGATATTAGACAAGATGGCCATTTAAAACACTTACTTATGCCTAAAAATACAGAATTTCCTACCACAATGTCTTATTTCTAAATTTAAAAAATATATATCAGCGCAAAAGAAATTTCATCATGCAAAATATCAATACCGTTACATTTTAAAGAAATCGGGTTATCACTTATTAAAATTTCACAAATTAAAAGCTTTGTATCGAATACATTTATAGCGATAACTATACTACACAGCGTGGCGCCTTGGTATTGGGACGGGGTTAAAATTAAATGAAAAATACAAAAATCCAATAAAAAAGAGCGACATTATAAAGCAATATTTCGATGTAACTTGAAGTCAGCCACGGTTTAAAATCATTCAGTACGGAATTGTTAGAAACCACTTGTGCGGTTTTTTATTGTTAGGTTTTCAACTACTAAAATCATCATTTAGTTTAGCGGAAGTGAGGTTTGCTATTAACTTCATCCATTGAGTAATGATGTTTGCTAATATGTTTTTGCTATTAATATAATTGTGTTGAATTTGTGACAACCAATAAGGAAGTTCTTTTGTTACCCAGAAACCCTGCGTAATTGTTTCTCGAGATCCTTTAGGCGTTCCTAAACCAAATGGTCATTATCCGCCGTTATGTTCCTAATCGTTTTCACACTATGCTTCACAAGGTGTAAATTGTCTCGGAACCGACAGCCATTTGCCTTCGTCAGATACAGTGTGTTCATGATGTTCTTTTGCCGATATAAACATGTGAACTTATAAAAATAATATGTATTAGCATGATTAAAATTTATCCTGTGTATAGATATTCGTTTTTTTTTGTAATAGTTACTTCGGTTCAGTTCTGTACATTTTACTGTTGGTGCATTGCACCAAAAGCTAGAAAAGTAACAAATATCTATATAAACTCCTAATTATTTCAGTTCTAAGTTTAGGTTGTGGTCTTCTTATAACGTTATATGGTAAAATACAAAATCTTTCTGGAAAACTAAAAACTAAATAGCACATGAAGTTATCCAGTGCTAMTAACATATTAGGGTTGCGCCGTTCCATTTGAACTCGGAAGAATAATCATGTTATTATTTTGATTCAAAAATGAAGATTTGTGAAAAATGTATTATTTTTTTAATATATTTAACCCCTACTTCTGAAGAAAACTTGAAGAAATTAATGTTTGTGTCACTTGCATTTTTTCATAAAATGTTTATTTTAGTTTTGCGTGTTGCTTGCGTTATCACATGCGTCGGCTGAGGAACGGGAACTTCTGTAATCATAAGTTTTTGAAATTACGCAATTTTTTTGTCGTCAAACCAATTAAAATTATTATCCAATTTTTTTCTAATTTATCATACGTATGCATCAAAACTACGGGAAAACCATTCCGATTTGTTTTCTGTTTCGTTTCACACAGTATTAAATTCGGATTTTTAATGTCACATTAGAATGCCTAATTTAGATCATAACCGCGTTCGTGGAATGTGCAGGTGTATATTAGTCCAGACTTTGAATTAATAAATGTCGTTTGTGAGCTATCACAGTTTTATTAGTACACATGGAATCTTAAATGTTTGTCCAATTTCCTAACGATTTTATTACCTTTTTATCGTTTTTTATGTATTTCGTTTCTTTTGATAGTGTTCCGAGATGCTGCGCCGTAGCTTATAAAAATCTGTTTGAAACAGACTGCCTACAATATTTAATTGCTTAGATATATCCGGCTGAATGCATTACCGTAATATACTGAAACAGCTCCCTAATCGTAAAACAGCGCTGTTCGCTTCTATATCATGTATGTACCTATCTGTGGAATTTAGAAATGACCAATAGCAAGAAAAAAAGTGGTCAACCAACATTAAACAATAAACCGA
The DNA here is from genome assembly GCA_025024175.1 of Rhyzopertha dominica. Classification (NCBI taxonomy): domain Eukaryota; kingdom Metazoa; phylum Arthropoda; class Insecta; order Coleoptera; family Bostrichidae; genus Rhyzopertha; species Rhyzopertha dominica. The sequence continues at coordinate 26,642,964 of QCXZ01000137.1, forward strand.
AGATATTGTAAACAACAGGAAAAGGGCGAAAGTAATAAACAATTATTTACAATAGATGCTTCTTAATTAATGTTAATCAAGAATGCATCTTCTATTTGTTTTTTTACAAACCTAGAGACGTAGTGATTACATTTTCGCATTCGGAGTAGTCGGCAATAATTCTTGAAGTGACTCCTATTTGTTTACAATAATTGTGAATCTAGTAGAAAATTGCATTGCAGCACCATAAAACCGCAATCAATTCCAACTTGTGGTGGTTTTAATTTCGAGATACCGCCTTCGTTGTATTGCTAAAGATGAGATTAACCAGTGGCGGCTCGTCGGTTGATTTTTTTCAGTCAAGATTTCAAACTAAAAAAATTAAAACTATATATTGTGCCGTATTTACTTGTATATTGCTTAGGTACCATTTTTGTTTTTAGCAGATTTACGCCTAACTATTAGTAAAGGTACTGAGATAAGTAGAACTAAGTATAAAGAGCTTTGAGTGAAAATCATATCCATTTAAAAATTTGTGATATACTTTTTATGAGGATATTGTTTATGGTTGCTCCTTATTATAAAAGACAGTAATATATTTTATTCCAGATTAAATTTAATATTATTATAAGCTGTTTTAATAACTTACTTGGCTAAATACAATTTTGATGCTGTCCAAATTTTTATTACATTTCGAATGTTTTAGTGTTTTATACATATTTGTGTGGGGCAAGAAAGGTATAATTTAACTTAATAGTTATTTAATTTCCTAAAATTCTTATAGTCGTAGGAATTGTATTCATCTTGGGTTACCTATGTAGGCCATTATTACGTGATGGAAAATTTTTACTCGCCCTGTCCTGGAGTAGAACCCGAGGTCCGGAGGTCAGGGAGTAATATTGGCTGACATAACCCAAGATTAATACTATTCATATATGTAGTTCAACTTTTGCTTTTAGATAAATTTTGAGAGTCGGTGTAATTTTCGTCAGTGCACACAAAATTCTTATTTGCTAAGAACATATTTTGTTGCAGTTGTGTTTGTCAGCACAATGACAGTAAATTAACCAAAAAATAAATATCCAACTACATTTGAACACACTGCATCACGTAGTCTAATAAACTAATTTTAAGGGGCTGCTGAACACATTAAAATGAAACTAAAAACTAAAAAAAATGTATTTATAACCTTCACCAGAGTGATCATGAAAAGTTTTGTAAATAGTCAACTATTATTCCTAGGTAGGAATGCTTATTCCTATATCATAGTTACAGTAGTTGCACTAGTACTTTAGTTGTCCCATAAAAATTGAAGTGTGGTTTTAGAAAACTGTACTCGCTTATTCAATAAATGTTTTCAAATGCCATAAAAATGTACCTATGTTTTTCAAACTTTTCTAAATATCATGGTTAAACTTTTTAGATAACTTATGAGATAAACAAGTAGGTACATGCTAAGAAATTTTAACTTCATGGCTAAAAATTATCAACAATTTATCATTAATATGATAAAAATACATCTTGGTAAATAATTAATTATCATATCGTAATTGTAGTGTGCTGTAAACAAATTTATTTAGATTCTTTGGTTTTTGTGCGTCAAACAAAATCCCTATTCAACAATGGTAAAAACCGCTGAAGAATTTTGATTAAAGCTAGATTTTACGTTCTCTGAAATCAAAATTTGGATTTGCTTAGCTTTATTTATTTTTTTTTTGTATAGAGACACCTTTGTGTTGTTAATAACACTTGGAAAAAAATGCTTTTTCCTTTTTAATTAAATTATATAATATTAAAATCTTAGGTGATTACCTTACTTTAACGACTGTTATAAAATATAAATAGAATTAATACTTGCCAATTTAGGACCCTGTATTTCACGAATAGAATTGTATTATTTTAACTTGATTCACATTCCTTTAAAATTATGCTTATAAGTACGAGTATATATAATTGATTAATAATTATTATATCTACCTCAATATTGCTTGTTTCAACATTATTTTGATAGAAATAGTTTTTAGAGCCAAGGTCGTCAATGTAACTTCTCGAGTCTTTCTAGCTCTGTCAAAAGTTTATCATTATTATTGTGTTTAATTTCACCAATACTCTGCGATCAGAACGGTTTCAGAATCCGGTTTGTTTTTGTTCGGCGAAGAAACTAGATACAATTACGGTATTTCTGTGTTTAAATGAGCAATGACTGTTTTGCCCACGAAAATAGTAACAACTCATGTATGGCTTAAAAGCAAATAAGCGGAGCAATGATAAATAGCTGTTAGTGTTTCGCATTGTACGTTTGGTTATTCCGTCATTGCTGAAAGGTACTCCCGTGTTAAAATTAACGCTCGTTCTGCTCCTGCGCTCTTGCCGTTACATTCCTACGTTAAAGATTGCTCGAACACAACTTTAAATTTGTAGCAATAATTTACGGCTCGTCGCCCACATGCTCGAGAGCCTCATAAATTGTTTGTAAGGATTAATAATGACTTCAAACGATTCATATGCACACATAAGATCTCTGATCTCCGCTTCTCGTAATGTCTTGGTATTAAAAAGGCGGTAGCGGTGATTTTTAAGTTTTCTTAGTCCACTTCGAATTTCTAGAATTCTTTTAGGTGAACATTTAAATAACAAATGAAGTAAAAAGTCAATGTTAAGTGGTAATTACGTTGGCTGAATGTTAGCATAATTCTGTAGGCATTGTGAAGTTGAGACGATATTTTCATACACTTTTTATAAAAGCAAAATTTTGAAGCTATTATTAGGAACATTAATATATCTACCTGGTTGTTCTGCCTGACATCTATTTTTAATATCAAAGAGGTATAATCAATTCACAAATATAACTTCCTGTTCTACTTACGAAATTCTTGTAACAATAGTTTAACGATTCATTTAATCGCTAATCAACCACGAATGTCTACATCTCAGTTAATTTTTCTATACGGAATTTATTTTATAGTAAGTACCTACCCATGTGCTTCTTTATAGCGTACATTTATTGTAACGGAGGTTGTAGAGATTTTTAATTTAAGGGATTCTTGGACAGTGTTTGAAAGATGTTGGAAAAATGTAGTCGATAAACTCAACACACTGTTATTAGTGAACTTACTACATACGTACAAAAAGGATAATTGTGTTCATATTATACCACCCACGCAATGAGAGGCTCGTTACGTAAATGACCAGGGGCTACAGATTTACTTTTCGTAGGTAACCAATACCTAGAAACGAACATTCTGTTTTCATCGGTGTCTTGTGGAACTCACAATTACATTACGAGATCTCTGTTGTAGAAATTGTCTTTTTTTGATATGCATCTGTTTTATACTACATAAGACATCATTAATGCAGGTAACCATTATCCCTTGACAGGCTGATCCCTGTACCTAATGTCGTTTGGCTATGAACCTCTCCAATCATACCGATCTCTATTTCTGAGTTCTTATGGATTGCCGATAGATAGCGCCCTATGATCAGAGGATGCTGTCTGTACAACATACGTAAGGTCTTTGCGTTATAAGGCAACGCAAAAGACAGAATGGTATTTTCCCTATGGCGTGAGCAAGGAATTGGGTAGTAAGTATTGCCGGATTTCAACTTCTACTATTTACACCTGGTCCTGAAAATTTTAAATGTTTCAACTTTTTCCGAGATTTTTATATTTGTTTTTAAGGTTATTTTGAATTCATGTAACTCCAAATAGGATAGACACAGTATTTGGAAGTGTTGGAAGTGTTGTTTAAAGTGAAGATTGAAGCAAATTTTATAGTATAGTATAGGTAACTGCAGACAACCGTATGATATCTCATAAAACTGGATCGCTCCTGCTATATGTACCTACATCCTTTATTTGAATGTTAGAATATTAATACTTAGATTACGCTATATCCTTATATTGTGAAAATTTTAATAGTATCTTAAAAGGAGATATTAGATCCACATTTGCGAGATTCACTTTCTTGCACAAGAAAAATTAAAAAATATTCAAACAATGTAATTGCCGCTTTATAACGGGCGTTCATAAAAAACGGGACAAGCAAGCCAGGTTTCCGCTTTCACATTTGACCTGTAGTCCGTTTGATGAATTTGTCGCTTATTATACTGGGTATAAAATTGCACGCAGTTACTGTTATCTGAGACTAATACAGACGTCATTTCTGCGAAAACCTTAACAAGTTGCGAAATACCCAGTGATTTTACATTTAAAAATTAAAATCACTGGAAATACCCTATTGATAACTACACATGCACACTTGTTTTTTAATGTAGATCTTCAAGTGCTAACATATACTATAACATCCCCATATCTTTGTTATTACCGTCCTTCAGGTCAAAGTAGTCTTAACTACCACTAATGAGGGCTAAGGGTTGCACTTGTGCTTTACATACCGTTACGCATGGTAACTGAAGCAACGTCATCAAATAGGTAAACAAGCACCCATTGTTATATAGATTGATTACCTGTTTAAATTTTATAGTAATACACTGTAAAGTGATCTAACGTTAACGTCATCAATATATGACAAGTTGATTTGGGTATTGATTTTGATAAAATTTGTAGAGCGATTTGCCGCACATCTCCAGAAAACAGTTGTTGTAAAAGTCAGAAATGTCATACTAAAGAAAAGATGGTTTAGAATAGAGTATGTAAGAGATGCCAGTGAATGTTATTTAATATTAATTGGCAGCGCAGGTGCTGGCTTTCTYTGACATGAAATGATTGTTAAGTACCTATTGACGGTCATTAACATATTTGCTTATAGGATTGCATTCAATTGCGTTTTAATTCATTCTATTGATCAGTTTATAAAACCAGTAAAATTTCAACAAAAGGTCTAACTTCACCACAAAGAGGTCTTGACTAGAAATGCGTGAAAGCGGTTATTATGGTGCCAGAAAGAACGAAATCAGTGGGCATATTACCATTATGTCGAGATGCGGACGATAACACGATAGTATCTTTTCGTGATCAACCTAGCGTTGAAAACGTAGAATTACCAGTTACAGTAATGCAAATAAGCAGGCGCTGTGTAAAGTTGGGAGCGGGCCCAAATAGCTCTGTGTGGTCATTTGTAGCAGGAAGTACAATACAACCGCGTAGAAAAGTTCCTCACGGGCGTTGATTACAGAACTGTTAGGTGTTATTGTAAGAACCTCGTTACTTTATTTTTGTTTATGTAAAATTAGCGTGAATCACGCTGGCTAGACGCCAGCTAAATGATTTTCTCTTCAAACCATTGAATTTCCTATATACATCTGTAAGTACATTTAAATATATTCTGCATACTTATTTGAATATTTTTCTTATAGACGCCCAGTACGACTTATTTTACAATTTTGCTCGATGTTGCTTGTGACAAATAGAAAAAGAAGAATTAAAGTATTTGAATTGTTATTACAACTAATTCTTCTTTGTTAAAACCTGAAAAATTGGGTTCTTGTAGAATGGAGATAAAAGACAGATATACTTGCGACAGCTGCATATTATGAAGTTTTTGTGCAAGCAGACCTTGTGTAAACTATGAGAGCTATTATTTTTGTTGGATGTTACAATATTTGGGTATTAAACGATTATAATACCAATTAACCATTAACTTTTAAATTGAGAGGATTGAGGCAGATTGCATTATAACGGCCGTTCATTAAAAAAATGGGTCAAGCAAGCCGTGGCTTTCTCTTTCCGACGCAAACGTAGCGCCTACCGTGTAAATTAGTTCATATTATTTGATGCACATTTAACGTTTGATGTATTCGTTTTTTATTGGACTGATGAAAATAAGACTGTTACTTAAAACGGGTCTCGTTGACTATGCTAAAACTACAAATCACGGAATACAGTAAGTTTGGGAGAAATAAGCAGACAGAAAAAAAAGCTCGTTTGACAGTCGACACAAGTGACAGGTTACTTTGTTTCTCCACCACTGGGTCAAAAACAACACCGGCTTAAACCCGTTTTTTTTCTAAACTTCCGTTATGTTAGGCATATTCTTTAGAGTTTAGATTTTTCGCTTCACGAAACCCTAATTCTATGAGTATAAAAATGTGATGCGGTGGCTTATAAGTGACATAACATTTTAACGCAYGTCGCTTCACAAAAATAATATTAGTACGTGCAAGTGCGCGTTAGAAAAGCATTTTTTTCAAAGATACTCACGTGTGGTCGAATCCTATAGCTAAGGTTTAGAAATAATCAATCTGAGTGAATACGCCCTCTAGTTTTGAGGAAAAAAGGTCATATCAAAATAAGAAAAAGGAGTTGTGGATAAAATTTGACGCAAAACAGCGAGAATTTTAACGAGAATTTCTTCAATTTAGACCGCGTACGATGGCTCGCTTAAAAGCTTACGTTTAACAATGTCGAAGCTTTTGTCTGTACGGAGAGGGATCGTGATGAACATAATTTGCTCTGGACACGTAAATGGTATTGACCGTTTATTTAGTACTAAGCAGTCAAACACACTTTTTTCGCGCCGTCTTCGTTCGTCCACAAATGATAAGCGGCTTGATTTTAGTTTTTGTTATTGTTAGGTGATAAAAATTACTGGTTCCATCGAATACAACAAGAACAGTAGTCAAACTAATTAATTGACTTATGTATAATATAAATTTGTAGGGTATATTCCATGACGACACACTGCATCCTGCATGTCACCTTCCAACTGTTTTCATCATGTTTTCATCCATACCTTTTCTTCCATTGCGTTCTGGTTTGCATGTTTATCTTTCATGTCTGTTTGATTCTGATCTTTTTTCTGTTTGGGAGTTTCATATTGTTATGCATACGAGTTCAAAAATACGAATTTCTAAACTAAACTTCCTTTATTTATACAATAAGTACGAAATATACTACACCATAACACTACGAATTAAGTTCAGCACTAACTGAAACACTACAGTTCTCTTGGCCACCTTCGTTTCTACTGGAGGTCACTTCCGGTTTCTAGATTTTGTAGAAGGGTTCTATCTTGAGAATAATCCAGAGTCGTCATTTTAAGAGTATTTGTCATTCTCGCGCCGTCTATCCGTTTAAGGTGGTTATTGTATTACGGATTCAAGTGTACGGCATGACAGCGGATCTGCAGCCTGCAGCGCTGCTCATAGATGGCACTGATAGCAGTCACGTCATCCGCCGATTCGCAACAATATAATAATTATAATTATTATGGTTTGTATGTTATTGTGATCGGTTTTTATTATACGTAGTATAATGTGTATTGTCTAATGGGTTAGTTACCTTCAACACCTTAGCAAATTTCTACAATAAAATTACGTATCAACTGCTTCTAGGCTTACTTTATTAAACGAATCATTTGCAGCATAGGCATATAAAAATGCGATATTGTGAATGCGGTTTTAAAACGTGAAATAGAAATAAGCGAATATATAGCACAGTGACATAAGGTATGTTTGGCCCTAAATATGTACAGTCGGTTGCAAAATTAACGAAACAGCTGCATTCTGAATAAACATTTGTATAGATTCGTCAAATATTGTTTAATTTCTGTCTAGTAGACGTCAGCATTTATCTACAAGATCGTTACTGTTCTATATTCCTACAAGTAATGCTGTAATTATCTTACCGAGGGCGATTTAAAACTACTTATCGTTTCATGAATTCTGCAACTGACCACATCAAATGCCGATTTAGCAGTGTTTATCTATTTAGTCCCGATACTGCATTGTGTGGTATGACTATAGTTATCGCTTTTTAAATGTGTATACAATATGTTTAGTTAATAACATAGAGCATAACGTTAATTTTTATGTTGAGGAATTAAATGTGTTTACATAAATACATTATTTTATATAGCGTAACGTTAGTAAGTATACCAAATACCGACTGATGGGGACAATATTTTTCTATTTACTGACAACACTATCTAATTACTACTCTTTGGTCATGGTTTTACGGTTATTAAATTGTAAACCAACACAAGATATTGTCTGTCAAAGACTATTTCGACAGACGTCCTTTCCAACTCATGTTTACCCTTTTGTCATATACGTAGATACCATTTAAAAAAAAATTGTGCAAACAAAGTATTTATGCAAGTCAATATTTTTACTTTTTATACATAATATGTTAATTTACATGTTTTTTTTGGTAAAAGGGTAATCGGTACTATTTACTATTGCAATTTATCTGAAATTAACTCAGCCAAATATATAGTTAAATTGTTTAATATCAACTGCATTTAGCTAACTAGTTTTAGTTAGGTACTTATTTGAATAAAGAGTTTAATTTTTAGCACATCTGAGAGAAGTACTGAAATATAGATAATAATTGTTTAGCAATAATGCTTAGAACTTATTAGGCGTCATGTAAAGAACAGCCACACGATTCTACTACCAATAAAATAAGTATGTATTTGACGTAGTATACGGACGTGCTCTTTCCTGATGCCAGATTTTTTGAGGATTTAAAACGAGCACTGCAATTGACAAGATAGTAATCGAAGAGCAGTAATTTAAAATTTCTCTTGATAAAATACGGTTCAATCTATAGAAGTTAAAATTCACCATAATTTTTTAAGCAAAATTATATTTCTAAATTGTTACAGTTATCAGTTATTTTTTTTAAATCAGTGATGATTATTTCGCTTCAATTGAAAAAAAGAATAATTACAATCTGTTATACACTGCTGCAAATTTAAGGTTTTAGTTCACCACGCCTCTTAAAGTTTTATTGTGTGAATTGCAGGTTTTGCTGTTTGACATAAATGTATATAATATTATCTAACATCAACAAATACATACTTGTCCTTTAACTTCATATCTTAGGATGTTTAAAACCATTATCTTTTAAAACTGAACATGTTATTATCTATAAAGCGTGTAGGTAATTATCTGGATGTATCTCTTATATTTATCTATAATCTGACTTATTTTTTGTACAGTTTTATTGCGGAACAAGCTAATAAGTGATGCTCTCTATATTAGGATTTGCAATACTTGCATCATTCTTGAGATTGAGCGGTAACTTAAAATATGTTCGTTGAATATAACTGAAGTACTTTAACAAGTAGATAAATTAATTAAAATATATGTATGCAGCTATAATGACACTATACTTTTTTTATTGCACCTAATTAATTCAACATTGTAAATTAAATGTAATTAAGCAATTCGTCCAAATAATGTAAAAGTTAAGGTTAAAGATATACATTTCCTTTAGATCTAAACGAGGATCTAAACCAGGGTTGATCCAAAACTCTTTGGCAGTAAGGAGTAAAGAGTATGCCTCAAAGGGGTTAAAAGGCTTGGAGGCCTGAATGAATAAAATAAACATTAATGAGAAATAGAATTGGAAAGTAATTCAAATTTATAATGCAATGAAATACCTTTGCTAATATATATGTTGTCTCTTGAAGACCGATTGCTGTTATTGTAAGCGCATTCGGTATCTAATCTATCAACATACAGAAGTACAGTTTACGTTGAAATACTTTTAGTAGGCAATTTTATAATAAAAAAAAATCTGCCAAACCATTTTCAAGGTAGGTACCTACAAGGTGTGGGTGGGTACGCGTGTAATGAACTGTACCTTTATATCGTATTCATACCTAGATTTACACTAAACGTTGCTGTCTTTTTTCTGCTTACACAACTCAAAGTGTGAACTATATAAAACACGGCATTGGCAAGCGTTAATATCTGGTATCGTGATGTCGCTGTTCTCGGTATAATTGATTGAAATGGATTTCTTGTCACATATTACGAGTTTACTTTTTTCAATTTAATTTCACTGGCTTGAGAAACGAGGTGGGTTACGTTTCTAAACAACACTAGTAACCCGAACAATCAAAACTCCTACCTGCAAAAAGAATGCGAGTCCGTCGGTTAACTCGAGAGTATTATCGATGCATTATCTGGTAGGTAAAGGCAATAATGTTTTGATCACTGAAACTGAAATGCATCAGAGAGAAAAAAATCACATTATCCTACAACTCTTTCTTTATTAATATATATAATATAATTTAATATCAACCAGGTCGAGAGTGTTCCATCCAGCAACAATCTCCTCCGACAATAACGTATGACCCCGGCGAAGAAATATCCAAGAAGCTGCTCAGTTTGTAAGGTAGTGCAATACCCTCATAATCTATATGCAAGAAACTGTACAAATAAAATAAAAGTAGTAGAAGAAACAAAAAACCTACCTTTTCTTTCTCGGATGGTCGAGGGTAGTTGCATGAAAACTATGAACATGTATTAGCGAGGTGGTAGAATCCAGCTAAGCGGAATAAATAAGCTCTTCAAAAGAATCAAAACTTATCCATAAAACTAATCGAAAATCGAGCACGCACTTTAATTTACCTGAATAACTCCGGCTTAGCCAATATTCCAAATTTTACGAAAATTTTAAGCGACTCTTTACCTCTGCATGTGCGATGGAAAATTAAAGTATTTTGTGCCCGATAAAAGGAAATTCGAAGAAAAAGGCGGCACAAGAAATGCCAAACGACTGACGGACAGAAAACACGTCTATACAAAGAGGCAACCAACTATAACTAGCGGCAACGATGCTAATTGATAAACCACTGCACCCCTTTCTAAACATTAAATTCACAAACGCAAGTTTTAATTGTTAAAAGTGCTCATTAAAATTAACCATTTTCCGAAATGTTGAACTATAACTCTTATTCATTTTACACGTAATGACTAAAACGAATATTACAGAACATTCTAAAATTCGGGGTTGGGTACCTGAGTATCTGCTTAAAAGATCGGTAAATAAGGTTGCCATAGTGTAGGTGTTATTATTAGAACATTATAGATMAATTGTGCTAGCTTTAATTTAGCCTTTTTAGGAGAATTATAGAAAGTATTGGCACTTAGCATAAACGGGTGAAATATTGCTCTGGTAAGGGGAAGTCTGATTACACTTATATACGTATATCAGCTTTGTTCCGGTTTATAGTGAGAATTTCAGAAGTGTTAAGCCCAAAACCATATTTTGCACTTCTGTAGGTGCCTCTGAATAATTTCCTCTGATTGAATAATAATGGAAATAAACAAAACAACTATAGCCCAAAACATGGAACAAGCCAGAGGCTAAAACGTAAATGGCGGATTAGAGAATTTGGAATTCGAAGACTCACTATTTTTTAATCGTTGCTAGGCTTTAAACAGCAAAACTCATTTGACATTGCCACTTGTTTTACTGCTTCGGAAAGTATAAATGGAAGAAATATTGCATTTAAGCGGTAAATGGGAAATTTAATTTTAATTTAAATATTAGTTGTTTTTAAGCTCATTTTAGAGCAAGTGCTTGCTTGGTTTTAAGGAACATTTGCCGTCCTAATTAGACACACCGTCAAAGATGAAAGGACTTCGCTTTGAGATATAGGATAGTTGGTAACTTATAACTTAGAGCTGACTTTTCAGCCATCTAGGAGCCCGTTGACAGTGCTTGTGGGAGTTTACGAAACGTTAATATGACAATTCAACGAACTGAATTCAGTTATTTCTTTCGAAACACTGTACCTATGCTTAAACAGGTGCATTTAAAACATCATCCGTTGAAGCAGCGTTTCTCCGTGGAAGACTTACAAAAACATTCTTCGAAGACACTACTTTATAATCTAAATGACTAAATTCTAAAAGAATGTAGTCTAGGAAATTTTTATAGAATTACGCTGTACAAGTCATGTGTAATAGTAATGTAAAAATTATAAAAAAATATTTACAAAAAATCACATTATTTGTGAAATATTTTAGTTTAAAAAAAACCTCCAGCTTGACATATCACTTAAGGTAATTGACCAACACCCATTTCTATTTTATGGTAGTAAGAATTTTTATTTGTGATGTAATGGTGTATATGTGTGGGCAAAATTTAGTACAAGAATCTGCAAATGTTGTAACAGTCGTGACTTAAACAAAAGTATTAATAGTTAAATAACGTATACATCCACAAATTATGGAGAGCTCAAAGTAAATAAGAGGAAATGCATACAACGTACTATCGCGGATTTTGAAAATGAAACGACCAAGGCGTTTTTTTCCGCTTTAGAAGCAAGACTTCTTATAAATTTAGGCAACATATTTACCACAGGATGGCACTATTACTGGGCAACAATATGTGTTCGGTTAATAGTTATATATTTTTTACCAGGAAATAAATTATCTCGCGTACACAACCCTCTTAGATCGTATCATTTTCAAAGTCCATCTCTGTACACCTTAGCCAGCTAACTCAGTGGACTGCAAAATGGCGGGCGATTAAGCTTTGGTATTTGATAATAGTAAATAGTAAAGGGCTGAAACGGGTGCGACCTCACACCAATAGCACAGCGTTCTTATTGCACGTGATTATTTAGACCATCATTTATCACTTTTAAATAATTACGCGTTGTTTTTTTTGCCGTCCTTACTGCATGTAGTTCTAACAAAATAGAACACGTAATATCGTATACTATTGTTTTACATTTTAAAATTATGTGGTGATCGAACTAGCAGCTGATGGTGTATATAGCCATAGATGTTATTTTGTCGGCTATTAAATCATCGCACCTGGTTGTATCAGATTTGACCGGAGATAGCATCTGGCTGATATGACGGAACGCTTGTATATCTTATTATTGATTTGTCTTCCCGCCTTGCCGAAACGCTGTGCCCTGACATTACATTTGGCTTTTGTTTGAGCGTTTGAGCTATTCCGACGTCGTTTTATCACATCGGCGGTTAAACGTTCTGTTTTATTGTCGGCTTTAATGGTTTGCTGGCCTATCGATACATTATTGTTGTTGACTGCACGTTCGCTGTAAAGTTTAATCTAAATTTTGACTGCTTCCGTTGCGCGTCCCATGAGAACCGCACTGCAATAATAAACGGTGCATATTTGTTTGTACTGTTTTTAATGTGTTGGCGTACGCGCCTAATGAAAATAAACCGTCTATTAATTGAATTGCCGCTTCCAAATTTAGTTTGTTTTTTTTTTTATTGCCGTGTATTTTCTCCTGCACTCATTCTGCTGGTGGTTATTAGCTGTAACGGGAGGTACGCGAAACGCAATTTCCAGGGGCATGCTAATTGCGCCTAATAAGGTCCGTATTAAGTGCTTGGTAGTTTAATGGCCATTCAGATTTGCGAACATGGGCGCAACTTTCGGGTAATTGTTTCACAGAATCGCGTGCCCAAGTTCTGATATCGGTTCTTGCGTTATTTTGCCGCATACTTGTGGAACGAACACCTAATATTACTAAGTTAGAACCGTAAGAAATTGCTTAGAATTATTAATGTATGTTTTAGGTGTTAGGTGATCATGTTGTCTCCAGGTGAATTAACAATTAAGTCGCACTTCTATTATGAACAAAGACCTTGCTTTAAATTAAATAATAATTGTAAAAAAAACTTGCAACTAGGAAGTTTATGGTATTAATAGGACTTGATATAATACGGCGTAATCAATTGATTGATTAATTCGGTAATAATCAATTTATGAATATGTAAAGCAAAACACACAATTTTTATTGCGTAAATTATTTCCTGAAAATGCAATAGTGTTACAATTAATTTTAAATACTCCTAGGTGGAAATGAATAGTATTTTATTATTTTTACCCTTTACTAACGACGCGACGGGCTCTGAGTCTTATTGTGTGCCAGTATGAGTGCCCTAATTCCCAGTTTTATCAAGTTCAGGCACATGCATTGAGCGCAATATACTTAAAAGTATTAGGTTTGTAATGTAACATGTCATTGTCTATACAGATTTGAATTGAAATGTGATCTTCTGATACTTGCCTATGTTTTGTTATTTTAAATTAAACTTAACTCGGATGAACTGGTTATTAGCGTAAATAGGAAGCTTTGATGTAATCTTAATAATAATAGGAAACAATCTGAAAACACCCAATTTATTAACAAACAAAATTCAAACTTAGGCTAGGCCTGTGTTATATACCACTCTCACTCGCAAGACTCAAAGCTAAAGTGATTTTTTTTTGCTATAGCCGACTGCGGGTACTGTGGCCTTTTGCGGGAGGCAACTTAGCTAAATGTGCAAAAATATTATTTTGTTTACCAGATACTTGGGCAGATACAGGAGAAAATATTACTGTAGCATAATACTTTTACAACGCACCGCGTATACCTAACTGTTGTTGAGACGATACAGCTAACGAAGTATGTCCCAGAAGACGAAGAAAATCACAGGTTACTATGGAAACAACAATTTGTTTAACATCTTGTTTTAATGAGTATACGAGGCGATAATTAATTTAAGTTTGGCAGTTTTTTTTTATTTGTTTACATCGGTATGGCTTATGGCACACAAACTAATAGAAACTGGAATAAGTTTTTGAAAATCAGAATATATCGTATGTATTCCTATCAAAGAGTGGAAGACCCAAAGTTTTTAATAGAGCAAGATCTGAAAGCACTAGTAAGAAGACCGAAAAATACACTTGGTACTGTAGTACGGTACTATCCAGAATCCCGTAATCTTGTTTTGTACTAAGAAGGTCATGATTATGGATGACGAAAAGTAAAATGAAGAGAAATAACGTTTTATATAGCGACAATATTGTAGATATCTTTAAAAATGACAAATACTTATAAACAAAAAGCCGATTGTTGGTATGGTGCGCAATTTTCATGATGGGCATATTCAAACATTTTGTTAGTCGATAAAGAGTTGATTCCCTGAATCGATCGATAACTGTCTTATAAAAATTAATTTTATTGAAGAAGGGTGATTTTACGTTTTAGTCAGATCTTGTTTTCCGTCACTATGCGAGACAAACTCAAAATTGGCTGGTTGACCACAACTTATTCGAAACGACAATCATCTCCCCTAACCTTCCCCAGGCTCGCCCCGTAGAAGATTTTTGGGTACTCGTACCACGAAAAGTTTAAGATGGAGGGTGGAAAGGAAACTTAATACTAGGTGTCCGTCAAAAGTTGCGCACAGTGTAAGATCAAGATTTTTTTTTTTTAGTTTAAGTTTATAATTTTGTTGCTTATACAACAATTAATGAAATTTAAAAAGTGCTTTTGAGATTTGTGCCAAAACTTATGAGATTTAGGCATACGAACGCAGAGCTAAGAAAATAACAAAGAGTTCGAAAAACAATTTCGACAGCATATATTAAGAATTCTTGATTAGGTTATTATTTTGCTTAAAAAATTAAGCTGATGCTCGCTTTAAATCTACGTACATAATTTAATTGAATTGAATGCCTGTATGCATGAAATAATGTTTGTGTTCACTATGGTGATGGMTTTTGTAATTGTAAATAAAGAGAATTGAMATTGTAATGAAGTTGTATTTAGACTAAACTTCCTTTAAAAAGCGAATCATTGCGTAATTTTCTGCTATATATGTTTGTTTTTCATTTTTTGCCATGTTGCTGCCACTGTAGTTTTTTCATCAAGTTTGCTTCAGATTATGTTAGTTGTAGGGCTTTACGATGTATAAACATAATTATAATTTGATTACCCATTTTTAGCTTATACATATATCTCGCGTGATATGCTATAATATGGATTCTTCACAGAATATCGTTGGATATGCATAATAATGTTAATAATATTAGCCTTCCTATAATGTTACATATGTATAATAGCGAATTGTGGCATTTGCGATAAAAAAGTATTTCATTAGGAAGTATGAAGAAACTATTTTGTYTCTCATGGTTAATAATTGTCTTTCTCCAACTTAACATCGACATCATTCCGTGCTGCATAAAAATTCTCTAAAGCTCTAGTTTATAAGCAAGTAGCTTATGTGCAGAAAATTTGAAATGTACGAATTCCACAAGTAGAACGGTTGTGTGGAAGAGCACTGAAAACAAATGGTCTACACGTAAAATCTGGTAACTGCTTTATAGTAGATATTATGTTGTTCAAAACACTTTACCATTTTGAAGTTGAATTACAAAAACTAAAACATATTTTTACAGAAGGTCTAAAAAATCTATGAAAGGGGCTTATCAAAACTTCATGCCGCCATTTTCAAACAACTGAAGCAGCTCTCTGTAGTTTATTAGTAAATTTCGTATCAACTTGTATCGATCCATCGCGTCACAAAGTAAAAACGGCACTTGCTTTCGTTTAAAATGTCTTTTTTTCTGAATTTTCGTGGAATGTTTAGTTCAAATTCCTATATTAAATATTATGTCCTTACTGCATGTTTTTGGCTAGTCATGTTGGACTTAAGAAAACTTGCTTTAAGAATACATCATAAAGTTTGCTTCTGGAAAGTAATCTTAGATTATAAATGATGTTTTATTTTGCAGTAACAGATAGGTAGGTACGACAATCAACATGTATATTATTTTAGCATAATCAGATAACGATACTCTGCAAATATAGAAGTCAACTCTTTTGGAATTAAAAATTGATTGAAACTGTTCCTTCCGTACCAAATAGCTAAAGACCTTTTTACCTAAAATATGAGCACATGCCTCTTTTTCAGCTTAACTATACATATCTGCAGATTGAACTTGATGCGAAGGCAATTCCACGTTCTACACGACACGTTACTAAAACAGTGGATTTTAAAATATTTTAAACTTCTTTGGACTAGAAAATATTTTTACAACTCCGTTTCCTGAGCAGTTCCCTACAATATCTGCAATATTGTGAAAAATTTCGCTAAAAATTTGCGTTCCTATTTCGCTTACAGTGTACACAGTTAAAAGAAATGCAAACGTTTTTTTGGCGCATCAGGTGACATCGAACCGCATAGATATAAACGAATCAGTCCATTCTTGTGTCCGTGTAGGTAGTATCCACTCCTTATTTACCCATCCAAATGCCCCGCAAACGGGCTACAAAGAAAGAACTTGTGTTACATAGGAAGATGGGAAACTTTCCACAAATTTGTCGATGGGTAAGTAGGTTTTTGTTGTTTACATTTAGCCACCCAGACTAACAATGGCGGCTCCTGAATGAACGTCGCCCTCCCAAAGATAATTGAATTCAATTATATGTACTAACTACGTCGTATATTGATTTTATTTTTCTTACTGGAACTATTTTTTTATTTCTTTGCAAGTATAGGAAACCAAGTTTCAATGAGCGCAAGCCTTTACCTCCAATGGTTTTATACAGTTGCTGCCATGGTTAACCGTACCATTCCATTCGAACAAATATTTGCTTGCATATGTCCATTTTGGACTCAGCTGAACGTCCACAGCGTATATGTACTTATTAACTAAAAGTATATGGTCCATAGTCAGTGTTGCCGTGTTAGTACATTTGCATCAAACGCAGTAGGTTGCAGAATTGCCTTGTGGGTTTGTTACGACGGTATGCAAGAAATAGATTAGAAGTTAGAACCAGCAGTGCAAACAAACTTTTTTCTTCCCAGAAGCATGAAAATTGCGATAATCAAACAAATATTCGTTATATTTGTACATCACTTGCAATCAAAATATCGATACTTTTTCATCTTACATAAATTCTTGGTAAAGGTTTGATTTCTAAATTATTCCGAACAAGACTAAACTAAAACAAATTTGCTTCTATCTGACAGTATTTTCTGAGCACTCCAGTAGCTTTAGAGCGTTTGTATAAATTCTTTGAATCCAACATTTTTGAAATCTGTTATATGAATAGATGAACAAGGACTTAAGTGTAACCAGGTTTAGAGCCACTGGTTTCAAAGGAAACGGAACACTTATCTCGAAACCCAACCCCTAACAAGTAACTGCAGAATTGATCCTTATTTATGGTGCGTTAAGGGTCGTTGGCACAATGTAGCAAATTATACTACGGTAGATCTTTCTCGGAGAGCGGCTATTGTAGTTTCGCAGAATATTTCTTGAAAACGTATTTCTAACGGCACTACCTTTGCGCTTATTTAAAAATGTTTATCGTATATTATATAAGCTCGTATTATAAAGCCGTCCCCATTTTATTGCTTGATCACTCAAAGTCAAGTACAAATTTATGAGAATAAGTGGCGGCTCGTGACCCTCCAAATTGGAGGCGCTCAGTAGTATTCCTCGCACCCTAAACATAACAATTTATGCCTTCAAAATATTAATTTTTTAAAAATTTTTTACACCCTAAGAATACAATATACAACAGCTATATATTTTATTAAATTCTGGGATACTGTCCACCAAGCTCTTGGTTTATACACATTTTCCTCTTAAATTCACCCGTACCTAGCAACGTTGCTGCTAAATTTTCTTTCATTTAATAAACTACCACTACCACAGATTGCGATATTTTGTCTCTTAACAAATCTATTCATTTATTTAAACTATTTGGTTGCATTGAGCATTGTTCTACTGGATCAGTTATTAATATCGCAAGGAACCGCTTTGGGACCGCTTCAGTTTTGATAAATACAGCTCACAAGCATGTGTAAAAGAACATCAGAAGCGCACTTTTTGGTGCTAACCGTGTTACATTTCAGAATACAGGAAACTTAGTAAACCTTTTTGTCCATATTTATATAAATATCTCGTTTATATACTTACATATAATCCTTGGTTGTTGTAAAGGTATTAAAGTATTTAACTTGAGCAATCGAGAAACAACTTGTTATTTGTTATTTTTAGTTTCTTGTAGCTATCCGTATTACACACAGTTTCATTTTTAGTAACATTATTAGACAGCACTTGTTACGCAGGATTTTAACGTCATTCGGCTTTGGTGAAAAATCGCCGGTCTAAGGTGGCGTCGGAAGCAGGTTCAAAGCGCACTTTGCAGTGACAAAAAGTTGTAAAATATAACCCGGTCGTGACGTTGTCTAAATTGCATAGTTTTTGCAGTATGAATGTGCTCTCTATCATTCAACATGCACGTCTGAAAGCGTCTATATTGCCGCACAGCATTTTAAGCAGCGGACCATATACTTGGCAGATAGGACGACGTGAATATAATAATACGTGCAGGTAATGGAATCCTTTTTCCCGCTTATTCTTGATTGGGCTATGTACCACTTATAGTTTTAACGAGAAATATCAGCTGGCTTGGTACAATAAAGATTACTAGAAATTAGAGCGAAGTGCTGTTGAGATGCTACTCGAATAATATGCTAAGTCAGGGCGAAGATATCATATAGGATTGTAGGTAGTATTCAAAGCTGGTATAGAAGAAAATTAATTGATGACGTAGGTTTTCACAAACAACCCTAGTACAGGGGGTGTTCCATGGTACATCAAGAAGCTGTTGAAGTATCCTTGGCTACAAGCACCCGACAAATAGTGCAAGAACAATCACGATGGACAATAATAATAAGAGGTTACTTGATTAAGCTAGGCATGGTTAATAAATGATACACAGAAGTGTAATGCACAGTGTTAGTGTACTTATAAGCAGTTGCTTGATAATCTCGAATTGTTCGATTATTTCAGCGAATTATTCCTTGGCTGATTTACTGCCTCAATCAAACTAGTTCGGAGTTTTGGAACCAAAAAATATAGGTAGTGTTTCATTTTTAGTTGATCTTTGCAGTAGGCTGCTATATAAATGTAGGAAAATTTATAAACAGAATCGGAATTATACCATGAGAACAACCAACTAACAAAAAATTGTTGTCATGTTATCTAAGTTTATCGAAAAGTGTACAGAAACTTCCTTCCGAGTGCAGTAGAGTCAACAGAGGGTGTACCCAGTACTGTCGATATTTTTATATTTTGCGGGTGTGTGTGAAAACGCCCTTTATGGAGAAGACTGACGACGTGCTGACTCCAGGTACTTATTTTTTTTATATTTTATTTTTTTTTCAAGACAGCGTGCTTGACCTAACCCACTGGCAGCTGGTCAGGTGCGGCAAGTGAGGCACAACCTCACGATAAGTTCCATACCATATTTCAATTTAATAAAAATATTTGCTTGTATTAGAATTACTAGGTAGTGATTCATTTTTAGTTGATCCGTGAGGCCGATTTAAAAGAATGAATGCTGCCTATATAACTATATCTAACCTTTACGATCAGTCCAAGTCTAGTGTTGCTAATTTTTTTAATCAATTTTATAAATTTAAATTAACTATTTTTTTAAATTTGACGAACTCTTTAATAACACGTAGAGTAATTGGACACACAATTACTCATCTATCGCATTCGAAATAAAAATTTCGTCTTTGAAACTTGGTGTCAACCATCGTCTTSAGCTGAAATACAATGCAGAGGCCGTATTCGGCACTCTATCTAAAAAAATCTGTTACGTACATATTTAACCAGTGATTCTAGAGTTCTAGCCATTGAAAAGATCTTTTTTGCAATTTGAATTTTTTTCATATTAATTTAATTGCTAACTAAATGTGGGCTTAGTCAAAAGTATGAAATAACCAATTTATTTCTCTAAATAATTATTTTACTTTTATTCAAATAAACAACGAAAATCGTAGAAGCTACTAATAAGTCGCGACAATGAATGATTTCCCCAGTCAGAGTCCTTCTGAAGAAGCCGACAGTATGATCGGCGAAACGTCAAGAGCAAATTCTACGACCACGGCATCAAACCCGGAAGAACCTTCTTTTTTGTTTATTTGAATAAAATTAAAATTCATATTTAGAGAAATAAATTGGTTATTTCATACCTTTGACTAAGCCCACATTTAGTTAGCAATTATATTAATATGAAAAAAATTTACATTACAAAAATATGTTTCTCTGATGATGGTACATGGTAAAGATCTTTTCAATGGCCAGAACTCTAGAATCACTGGTTAAATTTGTACGTAATAGATTTTTTAAGATAGAGTGCCAAATAAGACCTTCTGCGTTGCATTTCAGTTCAACTTTGCATTTCAATCAGTTTCAGCTTTATTAACACACCAATTATATACTAACATATTGATAATCATGACACGCATGCCCTAGTAGGGGCTCGAACCCGCGAGGCCTCCAGTCCCAGAAGCCGATGTGCAATGTACAGGGTGAGCAAATAAGAGAGGTGGCCGGTCACGTCTCATAAACCAGTAACCCCTTKGAGGTAAAAAAATTTTAAAGTAAAGTGGCCAAGGCTGGAAAATATTTTGGAGTTTGTAAAGTGACCGCTAGAAGGCTCTGTGGTACCTCCAAATTACAAAATTAATGTTTATGTCACTTTTAGCCTAATACCTGTCTGCGGTATTAAACATTTTAAGATTGTTTAGACTAAAATCTACCATTTTTGTTTAGAACATTTTTTTGTTAAATGTTAAATAAAGGAGTGGGGGGCGGGTGAATATTAATATAGAAGATCGCTAATATTTCAGGTTTGGCTTGACCGATTTCAACCAACGAGGTGTCATTTTCAAGAGCTTATGTGCCTTTATAAAAAGTAATTTTAAGTGTATGAACATAGTTTAGTTTGTTTGTTGACCGCAAGAGAGCGTTTTCTGAAATTACTACCTAAAATCGATTTTTCTCGAAATTTTTAAATGGTGCGGTTTTCACCATTTTAGTCTATATTCAATTGTTCTTTTAATGAAGTAAATAGCCCAAACAATTTCTGACACTTGAAATTGTTTTTTATAAGGGCACATAAGCTCTTGAAATCGGTCAAACCAAACCTGAAATATTAGCGATTTTCTATATTAATATTCACCCGCCCCCCACTCCGTTATTTGACATTTGACAAAAAAATGTTCTCAACAAAAATGGTAGATTTTAGTCTAAACAATTTTAAAATGTTTAATACCGCAGACATTTATTAGGCTAAAAATGACACAGACATTAATTTTGTAATTTTGAGGTACCACAGCGTCATTTAGCGGTCACTTTACAAACTCGAAAATATTTTCCAGCAATTTCTCTTGGCCCCTTTACTTTAAAAAATTTTTACCTCTAAGCTCTAGGGCTACTGGTTTATGAGATATGACCGGCCACCTCTCTTATTTGCTCACCCTGTACAAATGTACTGAACCACCGAGGCCGGCTACGTAACAGATGTGCTTAGTAAGTCACTTTACCGAGACTAATCGGACCTTTGACATTATTTGTTTATAACCAATTGATGGTATGATGTAGCAAGTGAATATAACCAGTTGTATTTTACACGTTTCCACGGTTCACTTACAGGATGTGAGAGGACATTGTCGTTTATTTTTTGCCCTTTCGTTTCACTTGATTTACCAAGTATAGTAGAACGTGTACCTTTTATTTGTTTATGTTTCGTATTAGAAAATCGGATTTTAATTGATTGGCTTGTGCATTCACGATAAACTTACCGACAGGCAAATATCTTTTTGACGTATTTAGTATTTCGCCAGCAAATTAAATAGTTATATGATGGGAGCTATTTGGTTTAAAGAAGTAACTGGTAAGGTGATAAGTTGTGTCGTATACTCTCTTGAGTTCTATTCATATACAGTGTATTTTTTTACGTTGTACTTACAGTTGAGTGTTTTATAGCCACATTTACATAAAGTTCCCTATGCATGTAATCCCACCATTAACAAATGCATTGTTTTAAGGTATTGTTTGTCACTTGTTTCCTGCCCGTACGATTAGTACACCGCTTGTCACTTAAAACGCTAATGGGTGTTGTCTAATGAAGTATGGCGATTATTAGTTGTCGGAAAGCTAGGAAAAATAACGTGGTTTATAAAGTAGGGGAGGGACCGGATTGATTGAGTATTGATTGAATATTAAATTGAGGGCACAGTGTGATTCAGCGTCAATTTAGTGTAATTGCACCTTTTGTATTTGAATCCGTATTGATTTCTTCCTAACCAACATTTTAGTAGCCCGTGACAAAAATGATGGATTAAAGAATTCATTGGATAAAGTAAGTGGTCTGTATTTATTCAGGGATAAATTTTTTGATTATACAGGGTCCGCCACTTAAAACTCCTCAGGCTCGCATTTTCGCTATTTTTTTAGGTACAACCTTAAGTTATATATGAAATCGTAGGTCCTTTTAAACTCTTTAAAAATAGAATATTGGGTATACAAACATTTTTTGTTAATTATCATATTTTGCAAMTAAMGTTAATTTTTATAAATATTTTTTAACCTTACCCCGTATAATAAATATTGCTTTATAGTTGGATGCCGCCATTTTGTTAATAGGGTTGTTCAGAATTTTTTTAGTGTTATTTTAGTAGCTTATTACGGTACAAATTATGCCTACATACCCATCGCTGCCTACAAAACCCCAAAATTTGAAGTAACTTTTTAATAAATAAAGTACAAAGTTCGTTCTACAGAGAGAGAGAGAGAGAGAGAAAGAGGCTAGAAAACGAAACCCTGCGATGAGGCTAGTTTGGTTTTCTACATTACGCACTAGACTCATCGCAGGGTTTCGTCCTCTCTCTTTCTCTCTCTCTCTCTCTCTGTAGAACGAACTTTGTACTTTACTTATTTAAAAGTTACTCCAAATTTTGGGGTTTTGTCTGCAGCGATGAGTATGTAGGCATAATTTGTACCGTAATAAGCTACTAAAGTAACACAAAAAATTCTGTACAACCCTGTTAACAAAAATGGCGGCGACAAGTTTTTCTTGTTTTTCACTAAGAAGGTGTAAAAATTACGCATACATTGTAAAGACACAAATTGAAGAAAATAAAAGCCGGCATCCAACCATAAAGCAATACTTATTATACGGGGTAAGGTTAAAAAATATTTACAAAAATTAACTTTATTTGCGAAATATGATAATCTGCAAAAAAAAAATTTGGACACCCAATATTCTATTTTTAAAGAGTTTAAAAAGACCTACAATTTGACATTTAACTTAAGGTTGTACCTAAAAAAATAAAGAAAATGCGAGTCTGGGGAGTTTTAGGTGGCGGACCCTGTATATCTTCATTAAGAGAATATAAAGCACAGAAGTTTTAAACTTTTCTTCACTGGTCAACCCATTTTATTAACTTCGGGATATTATAGTGAACAAACATTCTCAGTGTTTATAAGAAGAGGTTATTAAATTAATAAATGTGTGCACAAGCGAATTTTAATATTTATAGTGAATATTAACTTACCCGTTGGAAAAATGCCCTAGCGGCTAACAAATTGTTGTCAATCTTAATTCGCTACCATGCAGTGATGCGGATTCGTGTTTGCTTGTGGACTTTCTCTTCTTACTGCGCTGGCTTTTGATCTGGTGTATAAGTAAATGTGAAGCCATTATTATAAAGTAGCTGACGATGTTGACAAGTACTCGTTAGAAAGTAACATGTTACGGATAAGGTGCATGGTATAATACAAGCGATGTTAGAATTGAAAATTACCCATAAGGCAATCAGCTTTTATCCAAGGAAGGTAACCTTTATCTATATCTATATCGTTATGGTTGATTGTAGTCATTGGCATTGTACCAGTCGTATAAGTAAATGTTATAAATTTTAATATTGCTATTTTTATAGCGGGTGTTCAATGAAAACGAGGCACCCTCATATTGAAGGGGTTGGGTAGTACCACATTTTGAAGGCATTTTAAAGTTCTTTTTGCATAAGAAAAAAACGATCAATTTCTAGTCTTATTTTCTTTTAAAAGCCGTTAAATAAAACGGTCGAGATACGGGTGGATCACAATTTTTACGTAGGCTGCTATATAAATGTAGGTAAATTTATAGTCAGAATCGGAATTATGCCATGAGAACAACCAACTAACAAAAATGATTGTCATGTTATCTAAATTTATCGAAAAGTGTGCAGATACTTCCTTCCGAGTACAGTAGAGTCAACAGAGGGTGTACCCAGTACTGTCAATATTTTTATATTTTCTATTTTTTTTTTCTAAAATATATGCACAAGAAGATAACGTCTGTTGAAAGCAGAATATATCTTTTTTTCCATCAAAGCTACAAAGGTGTTAAAAAGGGCATTGAAGACACCGTCACTGGCGGTTTTGTAGGTCTGTGTGTAAATGCCTTTTAGCCGGAAACGGCAATAGTGCCCTCACCGGCTCCGTTTTGCCGGCGTGTGTGAAAACGCCCTTTATGGAGAATACTGATGACGTGCTGACTCCAGGTACTTATTTTTTATTTTTTTTGTATTTTTTTTATCAAGATAGTGTACTTGACCTAACCCGGTGGCGGCTGGTTAGGTGCGGCAAGTGAGGCACAACCTCATGATAATATTTAATAAAGTGAAAACAAAAGAACTTAAGTTGTAATTGGCACTTACATAACACATATTTAAGAACTAGGCATCCCTTAAATATAGACATGTTACCAGTATACTTCTACCCGCTCTGGCCACTTATAAGCTTAGAAAATTGAGCCTATATTTACGAGCCCACCAGCCAATACGAATTTAGCGCGGATTATATTGTGATAACCGAGGCTCTAGTCTGAGAGCTTCATAGCTAGGACGTAACTCTGTCGACTCGAATCGGTAATTATCTGTTTCTACGGTACTACGTGACGTGTCAAGTTTGTGACAATATATTTTCTATCTTAACATGGAGTCTACTGGCATCTCAATCCCTTTAATTAAAGTTTCGGACAGGGTTGCTAGTGTTATTACTACGGTAATAACAGTGCCTTCTCAATATGATTGTCATTTTAATGTCTTTCAACAGCTAACATAGCAATCCATTGCTCACTAAGTATTTTTTTTATAATCAAAGCTAGCACTACCTACCATACTTCGAAGCTTATATATCCTTATTTAGCCGGCTTCCGTAGTCCGGAGTGTAGCATGTCTGCCTCTGGGGTGAAAGGTTGCAGGTTTGAGTACCGCCTATGGAATGTATATGTATACAATTTAACAACACAATAAAATACATACCTACTAAGTTACTTAATTGCCATAAGTCGGAAGGGTCATTAATTGAAAAAATTAAAGTGTAAAGCTTGAGAGTTGAAAATTGAATAAGTAAATTTTATGCCCGTGATGGATTCCCCTATAAGAATTAATCATGCAAGTAACCCATTGAGCCTCACCCTTGCAATAGGTCACGAGCCGCCACTGACTTAACCTGACCGAAAACTGCAACATCGGTAGCTTCATGAGCAACAATGGACTACTAGCACAAAAAATTTTATGTGCTTAATTTTATCATTAAGGTCATATAATTACGTGTGCAAAGTATTTTTGAATTGTCTTTGTTAATACGCTATTTATTTTGTGTTAAAATTCGAACCCCTTATCTGCGCTAAAACGATCACTGAACCGTTGTGACGTCAGAATTATCCAAATAAACAAGTTAAAGGGAACGGCGCGCGGCCCTCTGCTTTTAGAGGTCATTGCCACTCGTCACTCGCTGTTTATTTATCTTTTGCGGGCGCGGAGTATGCGCATAACAGACTCGATAATAGTGACGTGGACATCGTTTTGATGTCACGTGAAATTTAAAGGACCAAATGCAATTTGTATCCCATTTGAGCAGGTTTATGTTTCTGATTATGAATGGATACAATCTGATCAAATTTTCCCGTAAGTTCCAACACGTGTTTGTGATAAACATGCTTATCCGGATGCAACTGAAGCTGCGAGTAGCAGCTTTAGCACAATTGCTATTTTTATATAATAAAGACTATTTTCGCACATTTCTGGAGGGTAAACAGCATTTTTGTTCCGTAACTTCAGCGTCAGGTATAGTAATAAAAAATAATTCAGGAATGTAAAAAACACTGACTGCATTGTCATAGCTTTTAATGCATTAGAGATGCAGTGCGTGATGTTTTCTCTTTTCTAAAAACAAAATCTGCTTGTCAGTTGCACCTACAAAAAAAAACAAATGGAAAATCTGTATTTTTTACGCATTTGCTTTGTTAACTTCGAATGTTACACCACAATATGTCTATCTCCGAAATAAAATCGACTTGTTAAGAATTTTACTTGAATTTGTCTCCTATTAAGTAATGGTTGATCGTTTTCATTGAAACACCCGGTATATAAGGAAATCTTTCATTATAAAATCGGTTTCATCAAACAAAATTTTGTGTGATTGATTAGGGTTCATTTACTAGAATGTTCTAGTACATTTTGCATATATCACGTGGTTTTTATCGTGAAACAACTTCCGAGGGGTCCACTGAATGCTTTGAAAACTTATTTGTGTTATTCGATTGAAATTTGGGATGCTTATTACATAATAAGTTTGTCTACATCTACGTACAATGTTAACAGATAGCAAAGCACTACTAAACATTTTACAACTACTGTTTCGCTCGAAATAGGTATATTATGTTCTGCACAGTAAAATAAAAATTCTAATTCAATATTAAGGAAAGCTAAACTTGCGTAACTTTGAAAATAAACGTTCTTAACATGTCACCTCTGGCTGTAGAAGTTTTGCTTATTTATCTTTAAATGCCTGAGAGTCTATGTCGCTGTGTTTAACTGATGATAAATATAGATTTGGTATGGTTAGAGAACCCAGCGTATCCAAGTATCAAATACAACTATATTTTTAAAATGTCGTCAACTACGTCATGTAAATGGATTCATACCCACATATCCATTAAGTGCAGCTGGGGGTTGTAAAGTTAACTTGCAACGATTTAAGAACTATATGTGCATCATAACTATTACCGACAAATGGAAGTTTATTGGCATAATTTAAAAATGACAATGTGACAACCTCTTTTCTTTCTCTATGCGTCAGGAATAAATTACACGAATCTCTGGAAGACATTTTAGTTGGTGAAATTATCATAACATTTTCTGTATGATAGAATGTTTTTTTCTTAACTGTATTTACGGCTTTTATTAAATAGAATTGTCACGACTAAATATGTCATATTCAATAAAGGTAAGCGGTAGGCGTCCGACATACTTTCATCCGTGGTAACAGGCACATGCCTAAAGCTAATATTAGCTAATTAGTTGAATTTTGTGATGGCCCAGCGACACGCGCTAATTTTTGTATTGTTCTGGCAGTTAAATATTGACATACATTCCCGCTTTTGTAGCATCGTATGCCAAATTTTACAAGCCGCATGTTGTCCTAGACGTATTATAAAATGTCGCGGGAACTAGAGATTGCTCCTATGAATTGGTCGTTGTGCGAAACAACAAAAATTTACGATGCCGTAAAGTGTTTTAAGGCTAAACCCATGAATTTGAAAGGCGAGAACATAACCTGCATTTCCTTTTAAGTTTGTATGGATTTGTTCTTTGCGTTTTATATTTTAACTAGATACAAATTCTGAACATATCTTTTTGAATAATGCGTATAGGGTGTCTGTCAAAGAAGGGCAGAAAACGCAACTTACAGTCCGATTTCCTTTTTAAAGTTCCCGCGCGAAACGCGCATGTCGCTCGTGCCATCCGAATGTGAACATAATTCCACGCAGTATGTTAAACGCAGTTAAAGAGGCGTATGCATTCCATAAATAATACCCTCAGAGAGGTTTCTAGATGAAAACAGAAGAATTGTAACGTCGATTATTTCTTGCATTGTATTTTGTGGGTCCACGACTTATTTGTGATGCGAGGTAGACGTGATGGTGATGGAATTACCGGAAACTTACATAAGATGCGAATACGCTATACGAGTACTGGTATTGACGTACGTGTCGGCCATTTTTCTGTGCTGGATCGAACAAGCCGAGCTACATACGGTGCGTAAGGTAAGCTCACTGTTCGGAACAAAATTATAGTTTAAAAAAATATTAAAGTGTTACTGTGTGTATGTTTGATTAGTTTACATTCCTTCGTATTGTTTAGTATTATAAATCGAAATTACATTTAGTTGCAATTTATTATTGAGTACAACAGCTGCGCGCTGTAAAGCTTAGGTACATGTGTTTCTCTTTCATTATAATGAGAACATCTAGGGGCCCAACACGTTACCAGTTCCCAGTACAAGGTGTAAATTGCTATTGTAGGTTAAGCTTCTCAACAATACATTGTAACTTAATGGAATTTCAAATTGTAATACTTCCTAAGTAAAACGAATCAGGTACTGAAACATACACAGTAACACTTTAAAATATTCTTTTAAAACTAAAATTCCACCGAATACTGAGCTTCCTTGAATCCAAGACCTTGACTCACCGCAGGCAAATGGTCGACATCTACGTGACACTAATATAACGTATTGACGCTGAAGATGAGAAAATTGCAAGCCATCGATCGATTGATATCCAAAATTAATAACCATTAATAACCAGCATTTGTGAGGATGTGCTTTAGGAAGATATTGTTGCGAAATCAGCGCCATCTGTGGACGGGAGTCGCAGGCGTGTAGATGCGATGTAGTAGGACACTGCAAGTAGTGATCCTAGTGACAGACAGATGGCAGAAATGTCGGGACTCTAGAGCAAAGCTCTAGAGAGTGTTATCAATCGAGCCTTCACGAAACGCCTGGAAGTGTCGCTTCTGGAATTTCGATGGGGGTATAAATAGCCCGACGGAGAAGAGCGCGGGTAGTTGTGAATTACTGAAACAGATGTTTTTAGTGCAAGTGTGTACAGTATAGTGGTTTAGTGAATTAGTGGTGTTAAAACAGCAGTGTTTTGAACTAGTGGAGTAGAGACTTAGTGTATTTGATACTAGTCTTTTAAATAGGAGGACTTTAGTCAGAAATCGCAGTTTTCGATCCCGTACTCGCAGCAATATGAATAAATTGAAAGCAGGAGAAGGGTTTAATGCATTCGCAGGTAAAACAGTTGGCACTTTTGGAACAAAACAATTATTGATTGAACTGCATACTTCTATGCGTAAAACAACTAAGACCAAGAAGAGTTTGTCGAATTTGTCGCGCTAAAATGTCTGGATGGGATATTTGTCGCACAGGCTATTGATGAGTTTTTGACTAAAACTCTTAAAGAAGAATTTCAGCCAGATAAATTCGTTAGATTGGGATGTCCGGAAGAAACTGTGGTGTACAAGTAATTTTGCGCAAAACAAGGTGAAGCAAACGCAAAATCATTAGAGTTTTAAAAGATAATTTTGCTCTTATATTGGAGGACTTAGAAACGCAATCGAGTAACGGAAATAGTGGTACTCTAAAACATGCCTTTCAGCTCTACACCGCTGCTTCCAGAGCCTTATATCGATAACCAAAAAAACTTGGTCATGTTGGAACCCCTGGTAAATGTGCTGCAGTCAGTAGCTTTGGACACACCTCGCAGCACATAATTATTCTGCAGTTGTCTAAAAGCCACCACCGTGATGATTCCGAAAAAGCCACAAATGAAACTTTAGAATGTTACTGTCGTCAGCCCTTACGGATAGACTAGGGCTGGAGGACGACAAGATTATCGTTCATTGTTGAGAGACAACGTCATTGATGCAACCTTCCAGCACAAAACCTTTCAGAATTTGGAATAATAATAGGTACCATATATCGACTGCATTATTACTTTTTTTGATGAACCGTTTTCTGTAGAATTATTATATATATATCTGTAATATTATTGGGAAGCCTCACGGAAACTTGTGGATTTTACGATTTGCCAAACATAAAAAATGAAATCGAACTTTGGTAACAATTATGGCAGGGCAACTCAGTGCAACTCAGCTGATTGTTGTTGATGTTCTAGAAGACACAAAAGCCTTCTTTTCCGAAACGTGTAAAGCATCAAAAATTTTGATAGCTCTACCGTGCATAACCTGTCATATTTTTGCTAATTATTTTTCATTCCTGAGCCTTCTTTTGTTTTCATGTCAGCGCACTTCCAAGGCAGCATATTATTTTTATATGACAACCAAGTGATTCTTTGTGGATTGGTATTGCTCTTTTTATCCTTGATATGTGCTGCTGATTATTTTGTATGGTTGTTTTTTTTTAAATAAATAACAAAAAGCGTTATCAAAGCAGGTTCTGCAGGTGTAATTACTGGTTTTTATTCATTTGATGATAATCTTAATGCTTGTAATGCTTAATTCACTAAACAAGTCTTTACATAAAATTAAATGTTCAAACTGAAGACCTCGTACAGCTTGATAACCTAGTCTCTCACAGAAATTGCGCAAGGTATTTTGTAGCCAGTTGGGCAGTATTTCTGGAATTACGTGCCTGACTCTGACTTTTAGCTCTTGAAAATTTCGTGGTTTTTTTTTTGTACATCGGTCCTTTGAATGCCCCCAGAAGAGAAAATCTAATGGGCTTGAATCAGGGACCTACTATGGCATTCAATAGATGCCTGACGTCCTATCCACCGACCAGGGAAGCCGTTATCCAGATAAAGCCGAACATTAACTTCAGAATGTGGTCGTGCGCCTTCTTGTTGAAACCAAACATTGCACCACAATGCACAGTGTCAGGTGCAATATTATCACGCCGTAGCGTAGGTTCAGGTTGATATCTGCTGTTGCATTTCCAGTTATTAAGCATGTGTTGTCTAGTTATACCACATTTATAGTTTCTGAGTATAGTGTAAATACTGTTTCATCATTCAGTGAGAATTTTCACTAGACCAGTAGTGGCAGTTATGTCTGTTTACAAAACCAATATCTTCGTCAGAAAATAAAATGCATCATTATCATCATCACACAAAACTGTATTC
This sequence comes from Rhyzopertha dominica, assembly GCA_025024175.1. Lineage (NCBI taxonomy): Eukaryota > Metazoa > Arthropoda > Insecta > Coleoptera > Bostrichidae > Rhyzopertha > Rhyzopertha dominica. The sequence continues at coordinate 26,674,250 of QCXZ01000137.1, forward strand.
TTCTGTCAGGATCATTTCAACGGAGAAGGTGTACTTTGTAAGGCTTGTATGTGGCCTTTTTTAATATTCAAATAACCAACGATTGACTATTATTATTGTCCGAGTCATTTTGCTTGGTTGAAGTTATCCGTAACGCTAACTAATACATCAAAGCTTGATCTTCACTTGTAGCCGATTTCGGCCGTCCGAATCTTGGGATATATACTAAATCAACCTTTTAATTACTGAAAAATACTTCAAACTGGATGAAAAAAAATTAAAAACCGGGAGTCACTTTATCTTTTTATAAAATCATCATCATCATCATCATATACGTACCATCCGAGTGGTCTATTTTTTAACTTACCTATTTTGTATTTCAGAATCAATCTTTGTATATTTTCTAGTTTATTTTGTTGTTATTTATATTTGTTCTCATTGTTGATGCAGATATCTTTTTCAGTTTGGAATAGAAGGTTGACTTCGTTTGTGTTTCTGGTTAGCGCATAAATACTTTTTGTAGATATTGTTGGTCCACTATATATTGTTGTATAGTTGTATACGACGTTCTATATCCATTTGTTGTATACTGCAGCTCTTATTGTTTATTTTACTATAAATGTTATTTTTCCAAATTTTTGCTCACTTTAGTAGTGTTTTAATATTCTGCCCTTCCTAACGAAAAAAAAAATCTTTTGATTTTATATTTTAGGTAGATACTCATTTATTTGCTCCCTTTTTGTTTCTTAGCTTGCGTTTCTTGTATCTTCCGTTTGGCATTGAGTATTTTCAGTTGTCGAATATAATGGCCGATGGTAATTTTGCAAAATCTCTCCTCGAGTTCTAATCCAAATGTGTCTTTCAACAAGCCGCACGTATCATGATCCGTTGGCTGCGGCGGATTTGTAATATACCGCTGTGAACAATTGAACGGCGGTGGGCACACAATGTCTTCTAATTAGACATCGCGTTTTCGATCGCGCGTATCGTATAATTGCTGTGCATTCTACAGGCGTTGTAATAAGTGTCCGTGGGACGAAGCAAGAACCGAACCGCCAGGCGAGTTCTTCGCATTTGGCGTTTCTCCATCGTGACCATTAAGCAGCGTTCTTTTAAGTTGTTCATCGCTGGGTGTAATTTAGCCTTTAATACGGTTCGTAGTAACGTAGCCGACTTAATAATGTGTGCGAAACTCGTGGAAAATTTTTAAGTGAAAGGTGCATTGGGTATTTTATGGGATTTTGTATAAGTCTAAATTGGTTGGTTAGAAATGAGGACGGTCTAATTGTCTTGATGTTCGTGTTATTTTTAAAAATAAAGCTTGCTCTTCAAAATTGTGGGTTAACTGTTATTACGTATCCGGCGTATTTGCTCACCTTTACATACAGTAGTCCATCATCATTAGAAATGTTTAAATTTTTTTATCGTTCAAAATAAACTTGAACGCAACATTATTAGAGCGCTGGAAAGAACTTCCTGTATTACTCGTATGGGCATATACATATATAGACGACAAATTCCTTACTTTACTTTTCGCTGACGACCAAGTCATAGCAGATCATGACGATATGATGAGCAAATTAGAGAAAGAATACCGGAAGTGGGGACTCTTAGTCAATACAGATAGAACAGACTATTTGATGGTAGGCGGAGAAGTTGATGATATACAACTCAGAAATGGAGTTATAAAAAATGACTGTTGTAAATATATCGCGAGTGAAGATTACAAAACAGGGGATATGCGAAAAGGAAATAAAAAGCCGAATTGAACAAGGAAGAATTGTCACAAGGAAACTTAATTCGGTACTGTGGAATAAGCATATAAAGAATAACACGAGACGAATATACAAATCAATTATCGAAAGCATCTTATTCATAGCATATGCAGTTGAAACATGGACTACACCATCCGTACTCGAGAAAAAGCTATTATCGACAGAAATGAACTATTGGAGAAGGGCGTGCGGACTAATACTTAAAAACAGATTAAGAAACGAGCAAATAAGAGAAGAATAGGTGTCCGAATCACTATATTCATTAGAATAAAAGCCAAAGGTTAAAGGTGGTATGGACATGTAACACGCATGAGTCCCAAGAGATGCCCAAAGAAGATAATAAATAGATTGGAAACCAAGGCGAAGAAGTAAACGGAACAAGCGAACAGAAGATGTAGGAATGATGTAGAAGATGTTATGAAAAGAAGAAACTTAAATGAAGAAGACTAGAGAGATAGAAAAAGATGTTAGGATGCGGAATACAGTTATTGCAAACTGTAAAAACCCGCAAATATATATAAAATTCTTCATTGTACTCCCTTGGACATGTACACCCTTTTGCCAGCGCCTTTTCATGCACCATATTATGCACTCTGGAAAGCGTTGATGTGAACCTCGTTTTTATCATGTCATTTTCAATCCTTTTAATAGTTCTATATCGGATTCAGATCACTTACAGTCAATATCAATAGCTATGATATGGTTACTACGTATAAATCGCATTAATAACCCAAGTATAGCATTAAAAAATGTAATGGAATGCGCTTGTAGAAAAGTAGTGAAGCCATTTTTAATTGCTTGATTTTAGTGTTAACAAAAAGAATGCAAATAATAATCCGTCAGCCCTGACAGAAATCCATTGTTTAAACAATCGAAAGGTACGTTTCTTTCGGTTTTTCAAATATCTCGTACAATACAGTGCTGAGAATAAAAAAAGGCCTTCCTAATTTGAACAATATTAAATATCTAATAAAAAGGGCCTCTACACTTTTTTCTTCGATTCATGTTATTAGAGACAAATGCGTGGAAACGATAGTTTTGTGACATTATTGTCTATTGCATTATGTTAAAATCTACCTACATACGCCATAGATTAAAAATAAATAAAATAAATAATTTTAAAAATGTCTTTAACATGTGATAATGAACCAGACAGAATTGCAAATGCAACGCATGGTATGTTTTCAAAGACAGTGTAGTTATGTAGTTATTTTATTTAAAAATTATCATAATTTCTGGTGAAAGGAATAAACATTCATCAGCTAGCTGCTGTCCGTTTATACAGGGAACGTTTTCCTAATAGGAGAGCACATAATTTTTAAAAGGTGAAATAACTTGAGCGACAGATTAACCGCCACTGAAATAGTTAAGAGAATAACTGCAACAGGCCCGAACAATGATTGTAGAGTTTTGGAAATGATCGATGAAAATCCTCATATGGTTCAAAGGATAGTCTTAAGAGCAACCGGTCTCTTTTCACTACACTGAATAATGAGAGGCAATAAATTTCATAGAGTATTGCGAAATCATCTTGATTTCATTTTAATATCTAACCAATGTATAAGAAGAGATTCAGTTCATCCTTAATCCTATGTTTTATTTTCTTTCGGGAAAGGTAGTGTATCAAACACCAATTGAAAGTGTAGAACATTTAAACAATAAGGTGCATGCAGATTTTTCTCTCCAGGAATGTTAATAGATACGTGTTAAAAGGTCCTTTTGGACAGGAAATCAAGCTTGTCAATACAGTGGGGGTAACCTTTTCAACATTTGTTACATTAATGTTATTGAGTAAACATTATCCAAAAATAATATTTCTTTTACAATCTCAATTTAATCAAATCATCCAAATTTTATAATGCATGTCTATGCTGTGCTGTCTACACCTCAACCAACTGCAGATAGAACTATTTCGCTGTCATTACAGCTCATCAGTGCAGTTTAGGTCTAGTGTAGACAACACGGCATAGAACTGGTTTTGCTTATATACCAAAGCAGCTAGGTGGCTTTGTCATCATGTCAGTGTAATGCTGACAGATGGCATTGCCATTCTAATTTCTTACTTTCATCCAAATTTTATGTTTCATATTTTTAAGACGAAAAACAATTACCATGTTACCGCTGCCAATATATTTTGGGTTGCATTTTCAATCTCGTCAGMCCCATTATCATTCGTGAAAGAACCTGTATATTTGAATCAGTCATTTATTAGTAATCCAATATATTTAAAGTAATCGACATCGTTTTTTTCTCTTGTTTTCAGCAATTTGCATCTAAATTGTCAGTTTCGTCCAGCGGAGCTAGCTCAATCCTATAATATCTTTTGTTGAGAAGTAAGGGTGAAAAGGGATTTTGTCAATGTTTCTATTTGTTCCTAGAGGATTATTTGATCCTGTGTGGTGTAGGGAGTGTCGTTATTTTAGTCGACTTCTCGTTCGATAGCTCATCTTGATGTGATGCATAAGGCCGACTCGCCGGGTTCCGAAAGTCGCGCGTAAAATATATTATAACGTTAAAATATTTTGAAAATAAGAAAAACTTCCAGAGGCAAAGTTATGCAGGAAATATTATTATTATTATTATTATTATTATTATTATAGTAATAATAATAATAATAATAATAATAATTATTATTATTATTATTAATTATTAATTAAAATATTATTAATCCGCAGTTTTAGTTCTGACTCGAAAACTTCATTAGCGATTATATCAAAATTTCTGCCGACCATTTGCCTGTAACAGCCAAATCTATATTCCAAATTATAGGTCTGCACATACTAACTAGTGCAAGGAGTACAGGTATTAATCCATTCAATTTAAACCGAACCGGCCTTGCGAGCGCTGTTGCCAAATTGATGCGGCTGCGACCTTCTTAAAGGTGGCCATGGTGGCACAGGTCTGCTCGGAAGTTTGCAAACAACGAGCGACAAGTAAGTTAGCTACAAAAGCGCTAGATGGCGTTTGGTAGCTTTACATTTCGTAACTTTGATGTATATATGCCGCTTTGACCAGAAATTTCATTAGGACCCTGATGGTTCAGTGGCAGCATGTTTGACTAGTAATCAAAAGGTCCCGTTTTAAATTTTGTTCAGAGCTGGCAATACTTGTTCATTAATAAATAAATCTATCTGCAAAATACACAATTAACTTTCTTATAATCATTACGTATCATACAGGTGAAAATAACTGTGTTATTTTAATTTTTATGCTGTAAACTGTGTAAAGTTGCTCCCCAATCTTTCCTAGCTTCGTTTAAAAGATAAATCTGATTGGGCCAGAGATGTCCATCAAAACTAAAATATCAATATCTGCTACAGCAATTACCACATATTCATAATCACCTGTCATTCCTATGGCTGCGGGGGCAATGAATGTATCAGTGTGTTTGTGTAAATGAGTACGGTTGCGGTCAATTCCTTGCTAACAAATTCAGTTTAGTATGTTCTAGTGTCGATCATTGTTTATATTAGAGATCCAAGGGGAGCGCAGGTAGACAAAAAAGGAAAAAGGTTTCTGAGTTCTGAATTTTTCTTGTGTACAAAATATGTATATGTAGTCTAAAATATAGTAAAAATACTTTAAAAAGTTTGTTGGGGAATATTCGATATGGGATTACCTTATATAGTTGTACTTKCATGCMTGTCAGAAAGTATAGATCGGAGGGAAAAAGCTAATTTAATGGTCAGAACCGTATTTTGCAAGGTATTTGCTAAAAACGATGGGTTCCGGTCGAAGTTTGATGATTATTTTTTATATTATTATTCTTACCATAAGAATGAAACTATTAAAATGGTTTAATTAGAATTATTACCACCATTTGCCCCCTTTTCGTCTCTGATACTTAGATTAAAGCAGTTATAAGAGCGAGTTTCTGAAACACCTCTGCCAAGCCCGATCAGAGAGATTTATTTTACAAACAGGTGACATCTATGATCCATGTAACGGCTGTAACCTCGACTTCCACCGTGCTCATCGAGGTAGATATCTTCGGCAAATCCGTACTCATTATTACACTTGCAGTAGATAATTTAAAATCTTTCAAAATAACTGAATCTTTGCTAATGAATAAAAAAATAAGCAAACCATTTGTTGTTTTTAAGTACGTTAAAAATATATTACACTCGATGATATAATTAGTTCATAGAATTAATGACAAAGATATAGTAAAACAGAGGCTCTGGATTTGGAGTAAATCTCTGAGAGTTGGGAATGCAAATCTGAATTTCAAAATACTACCGTTTGCAATTTTCTAACTTAAACTATTTTCAATAAAAACGATTTAAACGAATAACTTTAATTTTACCGAATGAGATCCTAAACCGACGTAATGTAAATTTTAGTATACCTATCTAAATAAGTAAAAGTTTCATTACATTTAAACGACCACACTCTTTACCCTTCCTTGCCAAACTTACTACGAGGAATTAAGGCCCTCCGGCTTTCCCTCATTAACGCACGGGTTTGATTCAAGATCTGGATATTATTAATATGAACCCTAACTTAACCTCTTTGTTTTCAGATTTCAAAATTTGTATTTGATACTAAACCAAACCATATCTGCTTAAAAAAAGATTATTCTCATATCTCTGTAACGCTGTATGAAGCCAGAAGAACAAAATCAGCCAGTTCTTCTATAATAAACTTCTTTTATCGAACCCTGCGGGGGTAGAAGAATAAATTGCGATCGAAGCAAATTTCTGCTCTAATTTTAATGTTAAATGCACATTTACCATATGAAAATCACGCCTTCGGTGATAACGATAGTAATTAAAAGTGACTGCTAAAAGTATGTTCTTAAGAAACTATATTTAAGATGATAAGTCAATGTATATTTTTTCTTGTTAAAGGTATAAAAGTAGCCTGATATTATATTCTTTAAAAAATAATATTGACATGAATCTTGAAAAGTGTGAAAACTAAAATAAAAGTCTTTTGTTTTCTATTTACAAAAAGAAATTGGCCGTCACCTTTATTCTATCGGGAGTTTATTCCACAGTGAACATTTGTCTGTAATTTGTAATCACTACATATTATAAAACAAACTATTCATCGGATTTTCATGCAATTTTCACCAATAGATAAAATGATTGATGAGAAAGGTTTAGGTATATAATTTGTTAAGGTTTTTGGTAAATTAGCTGAAATATAACGATTGAAGGAGTCGGGAACAGTCAAGCTCTTGGGAGCTTTCATCGGAAACGCTGCCTAATCCATTTGAGATATAACAAAATTATGCATGGTGATGTATTCTTGTTTTATAGATCTAAAAAAAAAATTCGCGATGATATATATATCTATCTTTTAAGGATAGATTACTATACCCATTCTTTCTTTAAAAAATGGTCATGTACAGGGTGAGCAAATAAGAGAGGTGGCCGGTCATATCTCATAAACCAGTAGACCTAGAGCTTKGAGGTAAAAAATTTATTAAGTAAAGTGGCCAAGAGAAATTGCTGGAAAATATTTTCGAGTTTGTAAAGTGACCGCTAGAGGGCGCTGTGGTACCTGCAAATTACAAAATTAATGTTTGTGTCATTTTTAGCCTAATAAATGTCTGCGGTATTAAACATTTTAAGACTGTTTGGACTACCATTTTTGTTTAGAACATTTTTTTTTGTTAAATGTCAAATAAAGAAGTGGGGGCCGGGTGAATATTAATATAGAAAATCGCTAACATTTCAGGTTTGGCTTGACTGATTTCAACCAACGAGGTGTCATTTTCAAGAGCTTATGTGTCTTTATAATTTGTGTGTTGACCGCAAGAGGGTGTTTTCTGAAATAACTACCTAAAATCGATTTTTCTCTAAATTTTTAAATGGTTTGGTTTTCACCATTTTAGTCTATATTCAATTGTTCTTTTAATAAAGCAAATAACCTTATATCTTTGCATTAAATTTTTTTTTTTATATTTAGGTAGTAACTTCAGAAAACGACCTCTTGCGGTCAACACACAAATAATGTTCTGACACTTAAAATTGCTTTTTATAAGGGCACATAAGCTCTTGAAAACAGCACCTTGTTGGGTGAAATCGGTCAAGCCAAACCTGAAATATCAGCGATTTTCTATATTAAGATTCACCCGCCTCCCACTCCTTTATTTGACATTTAACAAAAAAATGTTCTAAACAAAAAAAGGTAGATTTTAGTCCAAACAATCTTAAAATGTTTAATACCGCAGACATTTATTAGGCTAAAAATCACACAAACATTAAATTTGTAATTTGGAGGTACCACAGCGCCCTCTAGCGATCACTTTACAAACTCGAAAATATTTTCCAGCAATTTTTCTTGGCCACTTTACTTAATAAATTTTTTACCTCAAAGCTTTAGTGCTACTGGTTTATGGGATATGACCGGTCATCTCTCTTATTTCCTCACCCTGTACAATGCGGTAATTGGAAAGCTATTTAGACGGATACGGATACATAATTTATTTTATAAGCATCTTTATCAACGTAAATACGCTAGTTAGCTTAAGCTTTTCATGCACATTATTATAATATTTTACAACATATAATTTAAATGACTATCTTAGGAGTTATCGCAAAAAGTTAACTCGCACGAAAATAAATTCAAAGGCGTTTTTCATACTGATGACGGGACTCGCTTGATGCTATCACTTCCGCGCCACGCTGCGCCCCCGGCTGTCGCCCATTCTTTCTATACATTATATAAGCCGATCGATACTCGCGTGCTCTTATGGAATGGAGGTGACGACTGGAAGGTATTCGTTGTACGTATAATACCGCGTGTAATAATTTACAACCAACATGTCGTTGTGTATATCTGACAATTATTTATGCAACCATATAAAAACGAACACTAATCCGATAAACATAAATACATGCGACCTTAGACGTTAATATTATTTTTATACCGTGGGTTTATTATTAGTAGTATCAAGTGAATGTAATATCAGTTTTCGTTTATGTTTTAATTTTTAGAGCTAATAAGTATCGTTTCATATTTATCAACATTTCACCATAGTTTTTGTATTGCGCTTAGCTAAACAACAAATACTACAATTATTAAAGTAATCAACGTACCACACTGTTCAACAAACAATTAAACTGCAAATAGCAATTTCATCGTATAATTGCGATAATAATAGAGGTTGTTACTGGCCGTTTTTATAGGTTCTTGTGCGCGAAAGAAAATGCATCGTTATTTCCATATAATGTTAATGAGAGAAATTACCTCCAATAACCAACACGGAGTTATTGTTTGTTAATTAAACATTCGATTACTCATTCGGTTGCTACATGTGTAAAACACACTAATAGCCTATATCAAACAAATTTAAAATTTTTCCGTTGATATCGCATTTGAACGCTATTATTGAAGCTGGCGCTTACATTACATATTTATTCTAATAATGTAATCCACTTACGTGTAAATGTGTATCATGCAGCTCTAATGAGCGTGTACTGCCGTGTTCTCTGTGAAGGCTAATTTTGTAACTACTGCTACATCGTTGTCGCTTTCGGTGGACCGTTTAATCAGGAGGTTAAATAGTTTGAACTTTTCATTAGGTGAATTGTAACACTGATAATAGTTTGCTGGCGAGCGGTGTACCCTATTAAACTGTTGTGAAACGTGCTTAAACATGTTATGTTGTTAACATTGGGATCGTGCTTCTTATTTTTTTAGCGATTGGGTTAATTAAGATTATGTTAGTACTGAGCTCCCGAGATGTACGCGTACTGCTGCTAGGCATAGCAGGTTTATTTCCCATATGAATTTCTTGGCTTTCTGTTTAATTTAATTTATTACTAGTAGTAGGCAAAAATAATTGTTTTGTTGTAATATTGTTTATGAMATATTTGTACCGTTTTCGCTATTTTTATGGAATTGTAGGTCCTTGTATGTAAGCATTTAGCAACATTTGATGATATAAAGTGTGCCTTGTAACTTCTTTTTTATTGTTATTTGGAAAATTGTCAGAAGGCAGATGACATAAAATTTTGCACAATGACAGAAGACGCTTAAAAATAGATCGACTTGTTTTCATATGTAATCTGACATTAATGAAATGATATTTTCCCATAGGTGACAGTAACTCCGATAGTTGCTAATGAAATTCTAAATTATTTGCTCTAATAATGATCGTTCACTTGGATGGATAAAACTTGCCTACACATTCCCTCAATGGACAAAAGATCGTCCTGAATCGTTAGACCAGCTTAATTACTTAACGTACACCAAAAGTTAAGCTGGTTCTATTTGACAAACAGTGTGTCTAAACTTAAGCCTGCTTTACGAGTATTTTAAGAAAATGGAAAATGAGTTGCTATTCATTTGAAAATTTGTAAGGGTGCCTCATTGTACAGGCGAGTAGAATGAAAATATTTTCGGATTAATTTCAGTTCCGGTTATACCGGAAGTAGACGCTAACTTTTATTTAAAATGGCTGATGGCATGTAGTAGTTTGTGTAAAAAAATATAAGTTTGCAGACATTAGTATCCGAACAACTACATCCAACGAACTATTATTATTGGTACAGAGAAAGGTACTTGTTATGTGCTTTTTAAAATTGCTACAATTTAGTCAAATGTATTCAAGGTGTTTAAAAATTGTTGCAAAATTTACCAAATTTCAAAGATTATAATTTTTTAATTTCAAATAGAATGACTCATTTTAATGAGTTTTTAACTAGAACCAGCAGTTTTAATTTTTGAAGAAATAAAAGGTTTTGATGTACCCGGTACCCGATGCAGAGGGCCATGACAAAATAACAATAATTGTTGACATTTAACTTACTTACCTGAAGGTATGTGAAAACTGTTTTGAAATGAATCCGTTCTAATAAGTCTAAACAAATGCGTGGAACTAAATGTAAATATTCTTGAACGTTTAACTCATTGAGTAGTATTTCTTATCTGTAAATATTTCATCATTATTTCGTGTTGATTTCTGTAATATGTTGTTAATTTTCCTTGTTTTGAGCAAGGTTATTTATTACAGATGCAATTTGTTCAAGCGTATGAATTTGTAACATTAAATCCGAATATGGAATGAAAATGGGGTCGTCCACACCTGTTGAAATAACGCATATCGATAAAACACATCGAATCTTTACCACATTTTATGCATATAACAAGGGTTGGTGCGATATAATTTATTTGTGCTGCGTTATAATAAATTATTATTATTGCGATTTAAAAATGCTTAAAGCGATACGTCACTAAGCGTAGCCAATGAACGGCAAAGAACGCTAGAGTTCGCTGTAGTTCTAAGTTATTGTGTTGGCATTCCGTACCAGCTCTGACAAAAGTTCCTATTTTGACTCCGAACTAAACACTAAACATGCATAACGTGTGAAGTTGCGCTGTTTGTATCAGGGTAACGGCAGGCAACACAATAAATGATTGAAATATGAAAATCGTGGACGATCGAAGACTTGTTGTGGGGGCTGCATTCTGACGTCACAATGAAATTCTTATTTTTCAATAATTTTTTTCTGGCTTAATATGTATCGTACAAAAAACAGAAAAATACGGGTCTCTTTATTTTCTATGCAGAYTCATATTCCGAATTAAGAAAACAATAGGGAGAACGACCCCATTGTGCAATATTTTTTAAATACCCTACATACATTGTGACACAAATTGTAACAGTTTTGGAAAGCACAGAACAAGTACTTTGTCTTACATAAATGCTAATAGCTCGTTAAAGATATTAAGTTTTTTGACAATGTCTGCGAGTCTGCGACAAAAATGAAGATATGTTTGGAACCAATAAGAATAGAAAAATATTTTTATACAAAATGGTTCAGGAATTTATTTAAGTATTAAAAATGCAAAAAAAAATACTACATGCCCTTTAAAATAATGAAGTTAACACGTTCTTCCGGTATAACCGGAAATGATACAAACACAACAATATTTTACTTCAATTCGCCCCTGCATTTGCGATACCGTTACAAATTTTCAAATGAATACGGTCTCAATCTCCTAAAATACTCATAACGTAAGCTTAACTTTAGCCGACGTGTACTAAAGTCAAACAAAAAGTTTTCGAATAGCATTAGATTTTCATTTGTCATTCGACTCCAACTGCATTAAGAAGAGTAGGTAATTGATGAATTTTGAGAAATTCGGTAGTTTCAATTTCAATCAACTCTTTAAGAAGGTTAAATAATTTATTCATATAATCAATCGTACAACATATTATTTTATGAGTTCCGCTTAAATGGCACTGAGGGCATCTGTCTTCCTATTCTCCCATGCCTATGTACTATCGTTCAAAAGAGCATCTTACCTGAACTGCTGTTTCCTGTGAATCACATAATCTGTTAATATTTTCTTTCAAAGAAGTGATACTGCACTGCATAATTTAGATGTTCGATGATGCATGAAAATTCATCACGTTCCATAAAATATCTGTGTTGGTTTTGTGCACATACATTCGATCTTATAGTGAAACTGCAACGGTGTGCTTTGTCACGACCCAACCAAATGATGGTTATTGTAACTTAAGACAGTTTTAGCGTAGAGAAATACCATTATAATGAAGAATGTTCCACAATAATACCACCAACATGTTGCATTTTGATGCATAAACTTGAGATTCGCTAGTTTTGTATTTTTTTTTCTTAATATCCGGCTAGGATGTATCCTTAAAAATGCTTGGTGCGCTTTCAGTAACCCGTGATACAACAAAGCAAGAGATTTGTAATAAAATTCGTCTCTGAATTATCTTTAACATTTACCGTGTAAGTTAGTGGTAGTCTTGGTTAGCTGGTCGCGGTCGGGCGATCTCGCCTTCACTGATGTTTCACCCACCGCTGTGTTGAGTATATGAACTTACTTCTGAAGATGCTCGCTACAACAGCGGGTGAAACATCAGCGAATAAAAAAAATGTGTTTATGAATCGTAATTGTTTTGTTTTTGTTGCAGGTATGTATATTCAGCGAGCTGCTTACATATTTCTTCTATAGACGGTAGGATAAAGTTTATTCTTAGCATGTAAGTAATGCTATCTGAGCTATTGTTTATAAAGCACTAATGCATTTAAACACAGCATCGCCTTTCTGGGAATATTACATTTGAATGTTCGAATGCGTGCCTTATCGTGGTAGCGATCGAGTTACAATTATTAGCACTGTTGAATAAGGCATTTTTTTAACTATCCGTTTATGGAGTAAAGAGATCTCGCTTCTTATCATCAGAAATAAAACGCCTAAGCGGATGTGGAATTTTATTTGGATTGGTGAAGCATGACGATCGGTGTTTTTACCTTATATGATTATCGTGTTTGTTTACTGGCAAAAAAAAACCGTTTTCCCGTCTTAGAAAGTATGACTTTTATTAAGTATTCACGAAAGTGTGTTTTAGTTGAGTTGCATATGTTTGTTGGCGTAGGTGCTTGTATTTGATTAATTGCATATTTAACATTTGTAGTCCAAGATGTGCTTTGAAGAATTTACTAATTTGTTGTCTTTTGTATGGTGTTTTATATATTAATTTGCCGTCGCGATAATAAATTTGAAATGGTATTCAAAATAACATTTTTAGTATGTTTTTATATTTTGTGTTTGTGGATATTACACATTCGACAGTAACATAAACGGCGAAGTAAATTTTGGTAATTAAATTTTTAGTGTAGTGGTTTAGGAAAAAGAAATGTTGAACTTAATAGAATCAGTTTATGAATGTTTACAGAAAGTGACCAGCAATAACTGAAATGTCTTTTTAAATTGCTAAACTGTCTTTACCGGGTATTTCAACGAAAACGAGCCACTGTCGATAATTCCTATGACGAAAAAATTCGAGTAAAATCCTGAAACAAGTCGATTTTATTCGGAGGGAGACAACTTGCAAGTTGTCAGAACAGCAAGTAATATCTACCTCATTTTGAGTTTCTTCCAAAGCCCGTTTTCAAATGCGTAGTAGAAAAACGATCAACTTTTTTTTTGAAAAATTTATTTATTTTAAAAAGGTGTTTATGAAATTACTTCAAGCTTGAACTGATTAAATTTTCAAGACGGTTCCTATCCACCTTCACACAATAGTTGAGTTGCAACTCATTTGCTTGCCTGACATTTCCAAAAGATCTCTGGAGTCAACTGCTGGAAATCAGACACATTGTGTAAGTCCCCTGAAAATTCTCACCAATGAATTCTCAGAAGCAGCGCATTGCTTGATAAATAATGACTTGAATTCGTTGTTGCTTGCTTCCAGTAAACATTTAGTACAAATTAATCGTGCTAAGTCTTAAGCATTAATATTTGGTGGCGATGAACAAAGAAACTACACAAAATCATTGATGGACGTCCGTATGATGCTGCAAAACATTTAGGCTTGATTTAGACCTCTTTTCTTAGATTCCACGAACACATCAATAATGTGATTAAAAACTGCTATTCTATGTTGACAATTATTTACAGCTTTCGGGAATATTTATCTGCAACAAAAAATTATTATGTTCTCTCTAGATTTAATTACTTTCATGCAGTTAATGGTTCCTGTCTTTTAAGTACCGATACTCCTCGAATTCAAAATGTTAAAAATTTCTGCTTAAGGCTTATCACGGCTATGAGATGAAACCAGAGAATTAGGCGTAGTACATTGCATTGCGTTGTATTTTTTTTACAAGATAATTAGGTTTCAGACTCCACCGTATCTATAACGTTCATAACATAAACACTAGACGCAGGTGTGTGTTGGATGTCTCTTTTCATCGCAAAGAACTTATTTAAAAGATCTTTTTCTTACATGATAGCTAATTTGGTAAATTTATTAACTACTCAGAACTTCAAATTATCCCACAATAGCTATAAAGTTAACATTAGAATGCAGCTGCTTGCTTGTCTGTGATGAATTACTTCCTATATTTATTTATTTTTTACTCATGGTCATGACCTGTTTTTCTTCTTTATTCTCCGTTCCTCTTGTGCCTGATTCTCCCCTGAATTTCTGCKTTTTCTTGTGTTTTTCTYCTTCTTCTTTATCATAGTGATTTATTTTAGTTTTAATATAGGGTGATGATACGAGTAAATACCTGTTCCTTAAAAATTAACATTTCCTATTTACTTACTTTTTATTACAGTGACTCATTGCAGTGACAATAGCGAAATACGCAATTTTTTAAAAGCAGCTTTTAAATGGTTTTTCATTGCAAAATTGTGGGGTTTTGAAATATCTATAAGAAGTTTAATAGCAATGTTACGAATAAATACGAATTACTCTCATAATAAAACATTTTAATTTAGTGGTAACATTAATTTAACAATCTTAAGTACTGGACAATAGATAGTGTAAATTCTTTTATGATTATTTATCCTTAAATTTGAAAACAGAAAGGTTTAAGTTATTGTACCGGAAACTAGATAATATTTAATTATCATAAATTAATAATTTATAAAGAGTTTCCAATTCCAATAATTAAAATCTTTTATACTGACTATACAGTATAGCAATGTTTCACTTTGTTTGAAGACGAGGAACTATAATTTATAAACACAACTTACGCAACCTGCGCGCGCTGTACTTGTGTATTGTTAGTTCACATCGTTACGATTGTCTTCAAAAAGAATAATTAGTTGATGTGTCGCGAAACAAGTTGACAAAGCACAATATCTAATTTGCCACGACTTGTGGTCGTTTTCTAGTTTGATTGCGGGAAGTGGGCAATTATTCGTATGTACTTCCTGATTGTCTTAATAGTCGCTGTTGTGAGATGGTATCACTGGATTGATCCCGTTACCATTCTTCGGTATCCCCTGACAAAAACCTGTTTTCTTATTGTCTTATTTTTAGTTTTTGAATACAGAAAATTGACCTAGCCCTAGCTTTGCAGTTTGCTGTCACAAAAAGGCGAAAAAAGTAAATTTGATCTAATAATTTTTGTTTCTTAAATCAAACCATGTTATTTAATATGAGAGCGTGGTTTGATTGAATCTTATTAGTTTACGTCTTTATTAGATATTGCATAGTTATTTGCCAGGTAGATAGGCAACTAGCCTTACACCCGCATGGAATACCTGTATTGCAGTCGTTTGCATACTGGCAGTTTAATTTTGATTGTCCATTTTTATTTTAAATTAATAGCCATTTCACTATCGTCCCAATGAAACCAGTCTTCACTTCTCGAACCAAAGTAGATTAAATCGAAAAACTAAATGAGTTTATAGGAATTTGGAAATATGAATGATCTGCGTTCTGAATTTAATGGACAATTGTTTTCTAGTAAGAACCAATGTCACTCTTGCAACAATTTTTTCGTTATTATGTCAACCACATGCATCCTTGTTAAGACTCATAAAAAAATCCGTAAGAAATGTTAAAAATTAGCTCTGTTACAAGTAGAAATGTAGTACATTTGTTTACCAAACTCAATTTTATTTTCACCACTACTTCGGGCATTTACAGAAGTCGTTAATTTTATGTGATTTTTTATTTCTTTAATTATTTCTGAAAATCAGTATGACCTTACCGCTGGCAAACCGGTTGTTACCAATTTAGACAACGGTATCTTTTATATAACGGGGTTGATGAAGGCTATGATTCCGCGTCATTTATACAAATTTCTGAAAAGCATTCAATAATACACACTAATATACTAAGGCGGTTGGCAAGTTAATTTTCATATAGAAAATGCTTAGTTACACTTGTAACTACTTTAAAAGCCCGTTAATATTCAGATCTTCTTAAGGGTTCTCATTCCACACCTTCACTGTTTGTAGAAATTATGAATGACTTACGTAAACGCCGTTACAAATTTTCATTGATGATTTTAAAATTTGCTGAAAATGTTCTGATACTCCTAATCCTTCGACTTTGCAAGAAGATCTCAACCGTTGATTGACGTATACGTCAATCAACGTCTCAACTGCCTAAGTCTTTGGTGCTAAAAAGTGTGTTTTGTGTTTTCTATCAAACTGAAGCTTTCTTTGTTTCTTTAAACATTTACAATATAAATGTATGTCTCGACTCGCTATGAGCCATTAAAGATTTGGATCTCATTAGGTACGAATTTGGAGATCACAGCAGTTTCATAATTTTGAAGCTCAAATTATACTGGAGCTCAGAAGAAATACAGCATCCAGCAGGAAAAATGTTTTGAATGTTTTTGTATTATTTTTTTCTTTAGTTTTTTTGTTACCACAAACCAATAAAATTTGAGGGTAGCACAAATATTTGAGAATATGTTGCTCCGCCACGATTATTACATCATACCCCCTAACTCGGCGAGGCATAGAAACATAATCAAGTGGTCGATTTCTTCTTGTGGTAAGCGGTCTCGGACCTGTTCAACACATATTCGCAAATGGTTCCCTACTGACTGTGGTGGCAATAGCTGAGTGTTCTGCTGATGCTATCCCACATATGTTCTTTTGGGGATAAGTTGGTGGTTCCTGTAGGCCTGTCCAAAATCAAATAAAAAAATTCATGATTTAGAGTTGGCTGTTTACTACCCAGCGTTGCTTTATTGTAKTGTAAGAAGTTTTAGATATTCAAGCGATACATTGGGGGCTATTAAAGTACCCTTGACTAACTCCAGGGGAGATCTGGCTGGGTTTGTTGGGGGTAGACATATAGCGCTCCATACATGGTGGTGGATGTATCTATTGACTGTGTGATATTCTAAAGCCAACTCTGCGATTTTCTTTTCATAGCAATTCGTCTGACACGTCTACCATCATGGAACCCTAAGCATAAACTTGAATCATCTTTGAAGCATTGAAATTCCAATCTACGTCCCATTTTAGCCTTTAAAATTAGTAGTAGCACCTGCAATGAATGGTATGCATAAAGGGCTATGACATGAACCCTTTGATTAACCTTTAGGTTTGTTGCTGGAATTGTTGCATTTCGATTATAGCGTCGATTACATAACGCATGCAGTTCTGAGACACAACACTGGCGTTCAGCATTATTAAATTTAATTAATTTTTGTCCTAAATGTGAAAATCAGGCTTCCAAAAAAATGAGATAAAACAGTAAAAACGTTATTACTTCTTCCTGAATAAACGTTTATATTATTTTGTTGACGGATTACACCACATCTACCAGGTGTTGAGCTCCAATATTCTCAGACATTGCGCTGACTTCTCTATTTTTCCTCTTGCACCTTTATATTTACAGATTGAACTGAAAAAAAAACAATTTATATTCAGTTAAAAATCTACTTATAGGTGAGCTCTTTTTTACTTTGTTCTATAAGCTCAAATACGTTTCTGGTGCTTGGGGCAAGTTACTTTGAAATACCCTGGTATGAACTGTGTAACTACTAGGAGTCTGTAATGACGTTTCTTATGAGTCGGCGGCAGAGATAGGCCTGTTTCTACCCGAAAATTGCTTTCTTTCGACAGAGAGGTCATTTACCTATAAATAAATTTTATTTCAAACGCTGAACTGATGTAAAACTGAGACCGCAGTTTTTATTCGCCCGCAACCGCAGTTTGTAATAAAACTTCCAGAATCTGTTTGAATGAGGGACGTATGTTTATACTAATCTTTGCGTTTAGCTAATGACTTTGTTTTTACTCTGCAAGGTGCCTTTGTAATTACATGTAGGTATTTACGTTGTTTTAGTAAGCTATCACAATTTGTTGTCGATCTACTAATAATAAAACATATATCCACGCGTCCATTTGTTAGTGATTAAAATATTAATGTAACAACCAATGTATAACCACTTCTTATATTTTATGCGTATTTTCTATATAAATCAGCATTTTATAAATATCTCCGGCGCGATTTTTTTATGGCTTAGTAAACTAATTGCAAAATTTTGCTGAGTTACTGTCCTACATAGTTTACTGCAATATCTTGGCTTGTAAAACATAATTTAAAAAAATGAACCTGTTCAATTAGTTGATCTTAAATTTAGAAGTTGCAAAATTGTCCGCTGTTTGGCATGCCATTAAAGTTTACGGAATTACAGGACATCACATTTAAGATGGTATTAAAGCTAAACATAAACATAGTTACTGCGTCTCTTTTTTACGCTAAGGATCGTTAGTATGTTTAAAAACACATTCAAGCACACTATATTTATATAACAATAGCATCCTTGTAGTATTTGTTAGCATGGTCAAGCAGTGTTATAATATTGACCTAATAGTAAAAAATAAGTACATTGCCCGAGTACAATAGCAGCATAATCAAGTTAAGCAACTTATGTTCTATACACAAGTTTCTAAACACAATTTACGACGCGTATATTCAGAAATTACTTTTAACTACTTTTGAACATATACTCGTATGCACAAAAATTGTAAGTATAAATTTGTATATAATAAAATCAAAACGTTTTTTATTAAAGATCAAAGATAATAATCAACTGAATGTATTTTAAACGTAGATAAGTGACATTGATTGGGGTAATAGGCATACCTATATGCGTATTGAAAGGGATTGTCAGTTTTGACCAGGTTTGAACCCGGGACTTTTTGATTAGGTACTGGTTAAACGTGCTAATCACTAAATACAAAACCGTATATATGCCACTTTGACCTGGATTTTGAATAGGGCTTTGATGGGACCGTGGTTAGCACATTTGACTGGTAAAAGGTCCCGGGTTCAAATCCTGGTCAAAGATTACTTATTACTTATGTAAGTTCTTGATTAACCACAACAATTCTTATTTATTCGTTTTATTACCTACATTGTGTTGTAAAAAGTTTGGGATCAAATTTTTAGTAAAGAAAGCAGTTCTCCAAAAAATTAACTTGTTTCAACAATTCTTTATTTCATTGTAAAAATTTTTTCCATTTGCCTTGTATATTATATTATTATATCAGTAGTGAAAAAGATGCATTTGAACACCTACTTATTATACTCATATACTTACTATTAGGATGAATAGATTTCGGAAAGCGTATGAAAATACTACAGAGATACAACACTACAATTTTTGCATGATTTTTAGCTACTCTGTAATATTGAATTTACTTTTTCAGTACTTTAATTAACATTTCATATTCTGATTATTTCTACAGGAAAAAAATGTAAGTAAAGTTGGTATAACTGCGCCATTAAATTTAGAGGAATTATTAACTGTCTGAACGTTCCTGAAGATGTTGGATTTTTGTGTAGATCGGTATAGACCAACAATCTGCGAGGCTTTATACCACAATGACAAATGCTGACGCTAATAATTTACCTACTTTTGTAGTAATTTTTGACGTGTTACACCGCACTTGGGGGGCATTTGGTAGGGTCTGTTATTACAGAGACCTACATTGCCATTTGTCCAATCATTTTGTGATTGTCCATGTGTCCATGTCATTTTTTGGTTTGGTTTTACGAACTATGAAGTATTACGGTACGTAAGTACAAGTACAGGACAAGCCGAGCAAAAAGAGTCCAGTGAAATAAAATTACTTTGTCTACGTCATAATTATTTTAGTTCAAAGATAACTTCTTTCTCTACCACCTATTTAAGATATGTTCAGTTAAATTTATGGGTGTATTAAATGTACAGCCAACCAAGTTTTTTTACGAGAGTATGAACATTGTGTTGATATTCGTTTTGACTTATATGTCAGTGTTAAAACTAGTTAATTCTTGTTTTTGGCAGCTAAAATACACACATGAGTGCCAAAGGTACTTACATCACATTATGATTCATATACTTTATACGAATTAAGAAGCAGTGATATTCCATTCAAATTTAAATGGAAGTACGCCTTTCGGGCATTTCTGTAATTCACGAAAGTGAGATCCATTATTGCCGTTTTAATTATCTTTGTAGTTTATACAAGAGCATGGCTACACGTTTTCCACAAAGAATAAGCGTGGGGAGTAAAAATGCACGCATTTTAATTAGCGATAAGCAGACGTAATTATTTGCCGCTTTTTAAGATAATAGCCTTTTTTATCTTGCGGCCAAAGTTACCCCTGTTTGCTTGGAAATCGTTTGAAGGGAGGTAGCTGTTTTACCTCTCATTTTTTCCTACGGTCTTTAAGCCCGGTGTAGAAATGGATTTTTATTAGTTCTCTTCTTATTTACTTATCTCGTTCTCTTCAAACACAAGTTTGTGCAGTAAAATTGAGGGCGAGCCACTAGGTCTGAACTTCTGTTTACTCAGGATGTGTAATAAAAGTTGAAATAGAACAAACACCGAGACAGTCTAATCAGGATGTTAAGTTTGTACAACGGAAGTAACACTAGCATTCTGCAGGATTAAATGGTAACATTTATAGTCGGTGTTTATTTTGATAGACAGGATGGATCGAAAATGTAGATTGTTCTTTGTTCAGTTTCCATCAGTTATATGCGGGCACATCATTCAATATTTGTCTAAACTTCGTAGGTCTAATTAATGCCAGATAAGCTTATAACCGTTATTTGTACGACTGTTACATAGTTTTAAGCAAGTGGGATATCTAACACCACCATAAGTTTAAAAAGATGTTTTTAGGTGCATAATTGGTATTCAACATTTTTTCTGTAGTAATAACGTATTTTTTTTCAGGCATAGGGGTTAGGGGTAATTACTTCGAAATTTTTGTACCATTATGCCACACAAAAAATGAGGTGGATATAATATATTTAGTTTTCCGTTATTTGCTCAATTATGTCGAGTTGTATTTTCAGATTTTCTTACTACTTGATAGTGAGTATAAAAATGGTAAAATCTTCAGCACTCATCCCTTGCTTTATTTCCTGAAAATCTTTTGGTTGTACAGGGTGGACGCTATTGGAATTGCAACACTTTTCTCATGTTATCTTTTAGCAAACCAAGAATTTTTAAATTATTGTGGACCAATTGAAGAGTTTAAAGATATCGATAATGTTACAACAAATTCTTCGTTAGCTAACTATTGTTATATAAATACAATGCCATTTTAATAATTTAAATGCTTTACATTTTTTCAAGTAAATCATGAGAATGGAATAATTAGAAGAAATTTGTAATATTTTAATGGGGTAAAACTTTACTATCTTGAATTTTTGTAATTTCAGCTGCCCAATACTAAATTATTTACTTGATCATTGATATGATTGTGTCGCTCGCATCTAGCTATAGGTTCTTTAAAAGTCAAATCTACTTGCTTTTATTTTTTATTTGAAAACGTTAGAATTAATGGTAGAAGTATCGATTTCCTCTTTTTTTCGAGATTTATTTTTTGAAGATAACGATTATTATTATTATTTTTGTTTTCGGTATAATTTATACCACTTAGCCAAAACCTGAGGAGATACTGTAAATGACGAAATAGAGTAGAAACCTTTTGAAATTTGACATATGGGAAGTTGTAAGTTTGTCGCGAACTGTTGCAGATTTATTTTAATAACAAAAAATAACCATGTTAGCATATTATCTCCAGATAAACGGACACGTATTCTCCCAAAGAAATTCGTCAATTATTTCGAAAGCACTTATTATCCTTCCACAAAGGAAACAGGTTTACTTTTAATGCCATTAACTTCTTCGACATTACTTTTTATTTATTTTATTTTTCATGAAGATTGTACCGTTTGAAGGATATATGTATAAGTATAGTTATAAACAGAAAATGAGAGAAGAGAATCAGCGCGGTTTGAGATGAAGTATAATAAGTGTGTTCGACTCCTCTCTTCATACCCGATCCGACGATATGTCACACGGTTAATCTATCATTGCGTAAGAAAATCACCCCCAACAACCCCTCAAACAATTGAACATCAGAAGGAAAATCGAATACAATGTAGCATTCTTTCGCGTTCTCAAACGTTTATTCATGTGTATTCACAAAGTGTGTACTCATAGAGGGTCGTTCGCAGTAATTTAAAAAAGTATAAAAATTACAGGTAAATGCGAACCATGAATGATTGCGAGTGTTTTGCACTCGTGGTATGTGGACGTGATGACGATGATTTGCAGTAGTTCGCTAAAATTTGTCGATAAAGGGTTTTTCTGTTTTGTTTGTTTTTTGGGAAATTAAAAAAATATCAATAATATGAACAAGAATCGCCTAGATGTAGCCAGTGCCTCGTATATTTTAAGGAATAAAATTATTTTTCATAAAAAGTGTCCAAATTGCTTACTTACCACATTACCATTCAATTTATTGAATACCAAATAATATGTTTCACGAAATTACATAATATAAAAAATGCTTGTCTGTGCTGTKCTGTCTGCTTTGCAACCAACTACAGATAGATCTATTTCGCTGTCATTACAGCTCATCAGTTGTTTAGGTCTAATGCAGATAGCATGGCATAGAGCTGGTTTTGCCTATATACTAAAGACTTGGTATGATATTAGTAGAAAAATAGATGCCAGTGCAATACATTAGTATTTAGCTTTGTAGCCATCTTAATGGCGTTGTGACTTGAAAACAACTGAGTTACGAATGGCCGAATTTAACGAGAATGCTAGCTAATGTAAATATTGCAAGTTATTCGCTAGATGTGTCCGTCTGTCTACCTACTCGTATTCCGAGAAACATCGAGGACGTCTGCTAACGAGCTGGAATATGCTCAACGCAAATCAAGGCGAACAAATAGAAAAGTGCGTCAGACGTATCCCAGGATTGAAGAACACTCAGTACAGCAACCACTGCATTCAAGGTGTAATAATACACAAAAGACCTTTTTTTTACCTTCTCCACAGAAAACTGAAACATTGTTATTATGCAAAGCATGTAAAACGATCAACCTCAGAACTAATAATGAACAAGCCACTTCGTTTCTCATTTGGCCTTCCCTACAATATCTGCATGTGGTACCTACCAAGTTATATTCTCGACGTAAACAAACACTAATATCAAATATTGTTGGTCGGTATGTCTGATAAAAGCAATAAATTCAATTATTTAATCACATAGGTAAAGGACAAACACTGGTAAATGGATTGCGTAGTTATTTTGTTGTTTCTCTTTGCTTCAGATAATAACATATACTGGATAAATGCTCAGCGCTTAATAACTTCATTACTTCAATATACTGGGTTCAATTCAATTTTGGTCGTAAGTCTGTTAGTTAAGTTTTGACAGAGCTCTGTCCATCATCAGCTGCAATTAAACATTTATTAAAAAAATCCGAGAAACTGCATATCACTGCCATAAACATCACTTACGAATACGTCTGAGATGAGAAATATTTTCAATATTAAAAAAAATCTGTGGTGGCTGTATCTTTAATGCATCCGTGAATTGGACACGTCTCTCTTAAATACGTGGTAGAGGAGGTAGGCTAAAATGAATATGACAAAGATTAATTCATTCAAAGTATAATTATCGTATAATCTTACCAACACAAGATTATCTTATTGGTAGGATTTCCTTTCCTTGAGAGTCTGCATTGTTGTTACACAGTTATATTAATTATTTGGTAATCAATAAAGGAGCGGCCCAACACAAGATATTTGTTTTGGATCGCATTCCATCTCTACTTGATTGCGCAATAACAAATCAGTAGAATTGTTAAGCTACGTTTTTGGCGAATTTAACATTTATTTAATTCTATTGAATGAAATATTATGTACATATTTGTCAAGTATTATGTATTATTTTTAAATGATTCCAATGTAAGTTGTAAATGGGGAGATTGATTATAATAAATAAATAAATAATTCTTTTTCACTTTCGCTGATATTTTACTGTTGGTTCAAACCAACAAAGCCAACCATAGTACCAACTTATGTCGTAGGTCCCAAACCTACCATCAGATAACACATTACCGATTTTAATAAATACGTCAGTTGATCATAGAATCATCGAAATATCGTATATTGCTTACTGCTTATTTAGAGACTTTATTTGTAAATAACGTGCATTAATTACAGTTTATACTGTTTCTACGTTTACGTAAGTACTTAGAGAGGCATATCTGTGTTTGTTGGTATCCTTCGTCTGATGAGCTGAAAAAACAACTCAACTCAACTCAACTCATGAGTCACAAGCATTATTTGCTGTTCTTTTAATTGGCATACTCCTTCCAAATTACAAATGTGAAGCGAGCATCAGTGGTACATCTAAGACCAACAAAGTTTAATTTGCTAAATAGGATTAGCAGTAATATAAAGTCTAATCTCTATTAAAATTTGGAAACCGTACACTGTACCCATTTTATTGCCTCCTCGGGTATCTTCTTATTGATCCAGCTTTGTCCAATCTGAACTATTGGAAGGTAGTTGTTACCTCTCGTTTCCCACATGTTCAAGCCTTTCTTGATCGTCTTGGTTCATCAACCAACTCTCTGGACCATATGTCACTGTTAAACGGACGACTATCTCAGGGCTCCAGGTTTCCAAGGTTCTGTCTCCTTCCACCAGTCTCGATTGTATTCTTTGGGTGTTGTTGCTATCCTCTGTCATGAATTTTCCATTAGAAACAATGCTAGCGAGTGCGTGGTTTTGCTGACTCTTAACTCAATGATTTTGTAATTGGAACGCTACTGATTCGCTCGTTTTTCCAATTAATATGTTCAAACTACATACATACCATTATTAACTATTTTTTTATTACATAACAGGTTAATTAAGATTACCATCACAGGCGTACAAAGTGGTGAGGGCGGGGACAATAATTTCATGTACCATCCTTTTCTCGAATCCATTCACCCCATGTGACTTCGTTGTTGATAAACTACTAGTTTGAATTTTCACTGACCGAGAGGGCATACTATAACTAACTATATTTCGAAATTATATACTATTTATTGCTGTAGTATTCTAACTATTGCCACCGACTCACTCACTCACTCACCGWTCATCAAAATTCTAAGGTATTTCTAACGGACACAACTTCAAATTTTCTATTCAGTTGTTGTTAAGCCTATAAAGGAAAAACCCAAACATCTCAAAATTTCAGTCCCATTTTCTAAATTTGAGTCCTGTTTTCTGATCGCTGAATATAATCGACTTAGAAGCATTTAGCGTCCAGACTTGTCTAAATTTGTTCCATCTAAACCTCTAAGAAAAACGCACTTCAAGAAAATATATAACTGACGTAGAGGAAATATTACTCGAAAAAAGGACTACTTACAAAAAAAATGAGATTCCATAAAAAATATAAAATGTACAGAAATGCGAAAAACTTCTGAGATCTCATGTAAAACCAATTCAGTTATTTTATAGTATCTATGGAAAGCACATATTCAACAACTTTGTCGTCATAAATAGTTTCCTAATTAGTTACCTACCAACATTTATAGTGACCCTATCAATTTTAGACATCTTTATTTCTGTAGTAAATATAATGACTTGGCAGTAGCACGGCAACATAATATAGTAGATTATTCTTATGTGATTATGTTGCCGTGCGATTGCCAAGTCATTATATTTATTATAGAAATAAAGATCTATAATATTGATACGGTCACTATAAATGTTGGTAGGTAACTAATTAGGAAGCAATTTTAAAAACAAAGTTGTTGAATAGGTGTTTTCATAGATACTAACTAAAATAACTGATTTTGTTAACATGATATCTCAGAACTTTTTACGGTGAAAGGACTGCGTTGCCAAACTTTATATACATTTTATGTTTTTGACTTAATTGTTTATTTCAAAAGTGAAGTTGATTTCCATTTAAAACAACTTTTGTGAAGGAATCAAACTGTTTGCATGATTTTTATGTACATTTAGCAATGAGCATGTTTAGTCTCTTTTTAATTGCCCCAAAGTTTAACAAAAGTTGAGTTGATAAATTTTATTTCGAAGAATGAAGATCCGTGGTCCATTAAAACTTCATTGTAGAAACTTATTAAAACACTCTTTAGCTTTGTGTATGCTTCAAAAACTTAACACACCACCTAACACACATTTACGCCTCGTTTAAACAAACTGTAAAATGGTTTGTCGGATTGTATATAACCTTTGTATACTGGCATTTTTAACAACACATCACCATGTTTTTATTGGTTCTGATAATGCTTTTTACTTGTCCTTTTTTGGATTTTTAAAACTTATGTTAATAGATTGACTTATAAAGCTGTTAGTGATATATTTCATACAACTGGTGAACATATTAGAAGAATTGTACAAGGCAGAAATCATGTTAAGACTCCTGATTAATACAACAGCCTACGTAGGCTGAGGCACATAATTAAACACTTAAATCTATATGAGGCAGGAAGGGCCCGGAGGTGGCAGTTCAGGCTCAAAAGAAACAGCTGCCCTCGTGGGTCCTGCGTACGCCCATGTTTACCATTATCTGTTCTTCTCCAAAAATGAGTTAAACAACAAAAACAAGGCAATATAGTTCATTATTATTTTCTTAGGTATTTATTTGCCTTTCCTTCTGTAGTTGATTGGGATGCAAACAGCATAGCACATACATGCATTGTACATTGCTTCATTTTTGCAGGTAATATTACTAGTAATGGTGTGAAAATAATAATGACATAAATATAGTTGTGCATAACTCACTTCATAAAAAAATTGTTGCAATTTACATGATGAATAGAAATCCTACGATGCCACTGAGCTGCGACGAGCGGCTTTGCTAATTGGATCTGCACGTTTGCCAGACGCTGATAAAATTATTTGGTGTAGCGAGCCCATTAAAAATATGGAACGAAATGCATTTGCATACGCATCGAATGCAAAACCCGAACGCGCTAAATTTTTATGTACGGACTGCAAAGGTATGCAAATCGACGCTCTCGCGCTATACACCATCACCGACGTCGATAATATTTTAAATTGTATTTCCCATCCCGACACGTTTAGATTGTGTGCCCTGTGTTGCAGCTGCCGAACGGAAAAATGGGACCAGAGCTGCAAAAAATTTAATAAAGTGCCAATGTGTGCCCACTCTTTGTGTAGCGCAGTTTTCATTTAAAATTAATTTTGTCGTACTTGCTGTTGGAAAAACTGATTTAATTGAACATTCCTTTTTAATTGCGCTCGTTTGCCATGTTGGTTTTCTTTGGCAGCTTTTGATGTGCTATAGTTTTTTTTTTAGTAGATTTAACAAGTAATATAAAAATATAGTAAACAATGTAATAACATTATTAAATAAAAATTCACAATGGATTTTCTTTGTTTCAAAATTAAAAGTCTTTGGCGCTATGATATTCAGCCACACGTTTAGTGGAAATTCAATACAAAAGTAAAAATAGTATGATAAATATTGTTAAGTAGATCTCAATTTCCTACAAATACAGTCTGTTTTTTTTTACCTATCAAAAATGCAAAAATCATAATTTATTCCTGTATATTTGAAATTACAAGGAAACAGTATGAAGTATTCAGGATTACATAGGTCAGGGTGACATAAGAATAAAACAAACTTAGAAATACGCTCATAGTAGCTCTTTCAGCTTGACATTTGACTTAAACGTATTTACACTATTTTCAGTCTGTTTCTCAATAGCGATCTTTTTTGCAGGTCAATAAATAGAGATGTCAGGTGGTGGTGGGAATGGACGCATTGTTAATTATACAGCGCACGGCATAATCCTATTTTACCGGAACTGTACTGAATAGCCAATAGTATAGAATCCAGCAACTGTCTCTTGACCATTTGATGTTAGTGCATACTTTTTTTGTAGTTAGCTGCTGCTATTTCCTTCATCCTTACTAATGCATTATAGTCGATTCTCACAGAAGGAAGGTGTGTGACTAAATTTATAATTTGATTGTACATTCTTTTATGCTATGTATTTTGGACGATTATGATCCATGAAACGCTTGTTGCTAGTGGGCT
This sequence comes from Rhyzopertha dominica, assembly GCA_025024175.1. Taxonomy (NCBI): domain Eukaryota; kingdom Metazoa; phylum Arthropoda; class Insecta; order Coleoptera; family Bostrichidae; genus Rhyzopertha; species Rhyzopertha dominica. The sequence goes on from QCXZ01000137.1 coordinate 26,702,600, forward strand.
CTCACATAGCGCATGTTAAGGGAAGCCACGGATTGGAACGGGAAGTTTGCAGGGTGCACCCGGTTGGGTGAATGCTTTCCTTAGATGTTTCTGTGTTTGTGAGCTACAGTTTGGAGTTGAGTACAAATTTAGGACCTCTTTATTTATTATTTATAGTACTTCTTCGTTTGTGGATTTGGGTTCCAATTAAATCCTATTTTGACCACGTTTCGATTTTATTTTTAAGTCTATATCAAATATATACGCTGGACAAATAGCACTATATTTGAAAAGCAGAGTACAACAATACCAAAATCAATGCATTAAAAAACTGCCAGAACAAACAAATCGCACTTTGGTTTTGATAACACCAAATTTAATAGCACAGAGCAACATAGTTACATAAATGACAGAACAGATATACCGGGGCTAAGTAACACCTACAACACTTTCATTTGAAAAAAAAATACAGTACACACCCTCACCCTATTGCACAAAATCAGCCTACCTCTCACCCAACTAATATTAACGTACACCTATAAATTCCATATTTTGATATTTAATAATAAAAAGCAATGAAACGAACTCACAGGTACAATAAAATAAAATTTAAGTATACCAAGTAAATTAATTGTCAACGCGTATGTCAATTATGACTTTGATGCGTATTTTTATATAAGGTTTCTCCAAATGATTCATGCAACGCAGGCGGCTTGATTTCTGAATTCTTAGTGCCGCCTTTTTATAACTGCTGCCAAGCTACAATATGCATGGCGATCACTGAACATCAATAAGCACGATAGTACTGAAGGTTGTAGATCAAGTTACAGGTTACAGTCACGAAATTGGTGGCTTTATAAAGATTTTTCAACAATTTATGGTTCTATTTTTCTTTCAAACGTAAGAAATAACAATAATTATTGGTATAGTATAGTAGGCTTGTGGTAACCTCTACAGTCTACACCCTTGCACTGTGGAAGCTTTGTGTAGTGCAGCTAACGTTAATATCACTTAGTTTATGAATGTTACCATTGCGGCAGGCTAAAAATATCTTTCAGTTTATCATAATACAATTATTTAACAGGCTTACTGCAGCCACAACCTCACAAATACGATACATAACCTAAAAGTTATTAGCCTATCCAAAATGGCGGCTGGATGACAAACATAATCTAAATTACGTAGCGGTGGGTCAGTCGCGAACGAACTGTTAAAAAGAATGGCTCTCGGGTGAGAACTGCGCGAACTGGTTCGTGACATTGAAGGCGCGCCGTTCGCAAACAAACAGCTGTTGTTTCAGTTCGCGAACGAACTATTGAAACGAATAACAGCTCAGTTCGCGCGAACTGGCTCTGCAAAACGAACTGTTTTTCCGACAGACTCTCACGCGTTTACCCATATTAAAATATATCAAATAATTTGACAATCGACGAATGACAAGTATAGGCCAAAGAAATTGTTGTGTTCACCTTCCTGAGAGGAGCCAAACTGATTTAATCGTCAATTTCCATAAGCGTCCTGGATGCATGAATCATTCATAGAAACCCTGTATAATACACATGTTTAAAAATTCACATAGTCTCATTTACGATGTTACTGCAATATCAAATTCATGCTACATAAAATAAAGATTTGATAAAGACAAGACCTAAAAATAAGGCCAATACGTCAACAAAGTAGTATTTTTTGAAACCAGGAACCCACGAACGAAGAAATAATATAAATTAAACAAGGATTACACAAAATACAATAATCTAGTTAATTGTTATTATCTTGTCAATTGCAAATGGCAATTACGATTCAGTATCTTGCTCTTGCATAATTGTGTTGTATGTCGATGCTTCATAGGATGATTTCGCATGTGTTTATTCCGTTCGCTTGCTGGAGCGCTAGATGGGATGATGATGCTCTACTGGATATTCCTGATACTTGTGCCTTCTTCTTTACGGTTACCCCGATTTTTTTCTGGCTTTTCTTTCTAGTTTCTGTGTAATACTATCGCACTGGTTTCTACTGCTCCTTGAAGTCTCTAGACAATGTTAGTTATTTCTTTAATATCATTCGCCTCCGCCCGTTAGAATTTTATTGTGCCCCCCTATTCCACGTGGAAATATTTTTTCTATGCAACATTTCTGCTATAACTTCTTCTACCTAGAAACCATCTTGTTCGAAGTCGTTTAGAAGTCTCAGGATTATTTTGGCTCTATCCGTTATATTATATTTTGGTTGTTGTTCTTTAACACAGTTTCTTTCTAGCTATTTCTGAACTTCAATATGTTTTGTCTAATGTGATTTTCAGCTTTTCTTCTTATTTCTCTTCTATGTTCCTTTTGGGAAAGCTTCTTCCCTTGTATTTGGTGAGTCAGTGTGCTTAGAAGGCAGTTTCCGTCTACCGATATTTTATGCACTACCTATATGTGAATTCTTGTATACACTGTTTCAAACATTTTTCTTTGTCTTTCGGATGTGTTGAGTTCTTGCTGCTATAAGTAAACCTTTTGGCCGAAAGAACACCTAAAAGAACGAGAATTATACTTATTGTTTGTTGATTAATTGTTGTTCTGCTGATTGATACTGCGGTGGTGGTATTGTTATTTACGTATTTTTAGCCTCCTGAATTCTTAGGGTTTTTTACTAGTGATTTATTTTTGTTGTTGTTTTTTTATTGCGATTGAACGGGTTAAAAATATACATAGTAAGAAACGATAAAAGGGAATAAGAGATGGTCTTTCATTTGTAACAGTGTGCATAGAGTGAGATTTTTAAACGTCCTGGTTTTACTGAATTTTGGGGTTTAACGTTAAATCCTGTTCTAGTGGGTCTATTTACTGTCTACCCACGTATTTTGGATTCTATTTTCTGGCTATAAGTTTGATTTTAAAGTTTATCCTAGCTTTACTGTGTTTATTTTAAATAATGCCGATGTTTGTTACTCAGGAAAACCCTATTCTTAATCGTGCAGTTGCAACATGCGTAATAATTATGTTAGTGAAGGATTTTGCTACTATCTCATCCTTTTTTTTGCTGTTGGTGACCTGTGCTATCTGCTAGGGTATATCGGTTTAACACAGCCACAACATCAGCCACCTGTTCACTGGCACAAAACTGCGGGTTGCGGTTGCGTGCGTTCACTACGACGGTCGGCAACTAACTTTTTAATTTGTTTGTTACAAAATTAAAAGCATGTTTTGTGCGCGCTTTAATATTATAATTGAGATGTCATATTTGTCGAAATTTCATTTACAAATTCTGATAATCCCGGTCTTTCCCGGCGGAAACTGAGCCGTAGACGACAGTCCAGTTGAATTTTGTTTGTCTGTGTTTACGGAATAGATTATAGAAATTTCTGACGGTCCTTTATTAGGGTATACTTCAGAAAAGCACAATTCCATAAACGTGTTATATTTTATTATTTGCTGAAGATGTATGCTATATTTACCACGAATTATTATTTTCGACCTCATTAGCGAAACTGTTTTAGAAAGGCACGACTTGCGGTTAAAATATGCGTATTATTTTTAATGCTTTTTTAATTAAGCTTAAGGGCGTCAGATCAGAAGCGGCGCTCACAATAAAAGTATTTTTTAGTAAGCTCAAGGGAGCGTCATTTACGATGGTAGGCAGCCGTGCGGAGAAAGAATAATTCCTCCCTTATGGTCCCGGTTAATTTATATGTTGTTCCCATTCCTAAACGGCGGTAGTTTACAGCCGAAGCTGTGGCCCTTGTTCCTTTATCCCGGCTTCATTAGCAAGTCTAAACGCGTGCCTTTGCCAGTTTAACATCACTCGTTAATTCCTTACCCTGCCGACCACAATTAGAATTTAATTCTAATTTTATGATTTCACCCAGAGCTGTTTTATGTCTTAATTAACACGAACGCTGACACATGTGTGCACGTTGCGACCCCTTTTTATTGTCGTGAATTATTTCGGGCGTTCTTATGCAGATTTATCAAAATTAAAAGAGATGCGTTATCTGGCATAGGCGGTGAAGTAACTTAACGTTTCTTCTTGAATAAATTAGTGTCCTGTGGGATGCACTGGTTATACAGCATGCTTAGACTACTGAGATAAGAGATAAGCTTGAAAACAACGATTATTCTCAAGAATGGCAGTTTATGCCGAAGCTATCGTCGAGTAATTCAATTAATATCGTGAAACAAAGTATGTACCATCAAAATCTGTTACGATGCTCCGTCTAATTGTTAAATGATGTAGTACATCATTTCTTAAGGTTAAAGAATCACTTACCGGAAATCTAGTTTGTGCGGGTGCGTTGCTGGAAACTGATTGATGTAAATTCTTAAGGCTAACGAATTTCCTCGCCGTACCATTCTAAGAAATATTGATGACTAAATCTGTAAATCTTCTTAACAATGGGGCCGCAATTACCCATCTAGACTATTGTGCCATAAAAACATTTATGCGATAATCACTGCAAACTTATACAAGAGGTCGACCATCTGGAGAAACAATCAAATAGCCAGACCGTACCCCTAGTCAATATTTCTTAAAACGGTACGGCGACACACTTGGGTTTAAAACAATAGATATTGCTTAAATACAAGTGAATATCGACTAGGGGCGTTAGCGTGATTTCTTGATTTTTTTTATTTTGCATTTTTTCACCATTTTATTTAGAATAATTAAGTTATGTACTTTGGAAAAGGGTCCCGTCATATTGAGATCAATCTTCGGAATAAATCTTATCCTCAATTTTTAACCGGTATAGATTATCAATTTACCTGCATCGTTGCGAATAATGCCCAAAAAGTTCGTGATGATACTGGGTTTGTTTCATTGTCGTTTTGGAATTACACGTTTTAAAAATAAATATTTCGCTTCCTATTGGTTGAATTTGCAGATATCAATTTTTTTTCTCCAAAAACTTATGCATTTTTTTCGTACAACACGCCGTTCTCGGATGCAATTACCACTTCAGCCTTCTTCTATAAAAGGAAGCTAAATGGAATGAAAATGTCGTTCTTACTTACATCAATCGACTGAAGTGTTCCAGCAGAAAAATTGTTCTCCACAAAACTTGAAAATGGAACAGTTTTTGTTCTAGACATGTATGGGCAGCTAATGTCAGATAAATCCATTAATTATAATTATCGATATTTAAGTTCTTCGAAATCAACCAGAGCTTGCAGAGCAGTAGAATAATAAGTCTCTTTCATCTACATCTGCAGCCATTCAACAACACCTGTACCGTGCCTATTATCAAGTTCAGGTCTGGATAGGCAAAGATGTAGATCCACAATGGTGGGTATGAGTTTTAAAAAATAATTGGTTAGAGCCCACCAAAACAATACTACCACTTGCGCCTATAATTCTACTAGATTCGATATTTTGCAAATGCGCAAAGGATTGTTGTCCCTAGTGTAGATGCAGAAAAATTGGACTGCAGTGCTTCATAGTTTGTGGCAGTTGTCATGGCCAGTCTTGCATCAGTGGTGTAATTTACCACGAAGTTGAGGAGCAAGAGATAGAAGTACTTGCAAATCATCTACAAGTGGAAATAGACTCCGATATCGTTAACGCTATCGATCGGTTTGAATGCAGCATGATGAAGGAAGCTGAAGACAATGAGAGAAGCAGGAGGCCATAATAAAAAAAAAGATGTATTAATCTACATATTCCATAATAACGCAAAATTGTCTCGGTCCAATATCTAGCGAGATATTTGCAACAGGTTTGAACCCCAAAACGATAGTAAAGTAAACGTAATATCAACTCGAATTTCTTGGGGATTATTCACAGTGTTAAAATAATGATGAAAACATTAAAGCTGGGATTTCTTCCGAAGATCAGCTATACTTTGACGTAACGTCACTCAATTAAAATTACAAATATGAAAGGCATATATTTTTTCAGTCAGATGTATTTCTTTTTCTATTGGCTGTAGCATCCAAAAGGTATTGGTATAAAACAGTTTTCTTTTTTTTTTAATGATTATGGAGTTACTTTGGTTTTCCATGGACGGGAATTACCAACCAATATTTTGATTTACTTTTTATGTATTAGGTAAAGGTTTTAATAATTGTATATTGATAGTTCAGCTATTTTGGAAGCAATCTCGATGCGTGGTGCGGTATATGCTGTGAAGGATCCATCTCTTTTCCACTTCCCGTCCCCTTTATGAAGAGAATATGCAGCTAATTCATTTGTTGCGGAAGTGTGATGCGGCCCTCAATTCATTCAAAAATGAACTCGTTGGGGTTCTCAAGTTGTATAGATTTAATGCATAGTATTCTAATGTCTTATTACTTGTGTTGGCCGTTAATAAAGTATCAGCATAATCGAAAAAATCTTCTTGTCTCTGGAATCTCACCCCGGAAGTTTCTAACACACGTATCTTACACCACAAGTATGAAGCTTCTAAAGGCCAAAGTGTTTTTAAGTTATTTGGACAGGACTAATTATAACATTCATCACGAGAGTATCACATTAGGCAGCCGGAAATAGTTGCGGATGAAGGGGCAGCCACAAAAATTCGATGAACCAGTTGCATCATGTGAATGTAGTAACACGTCGGTCGGTGAGCTCTGCAGACCTTCTGCAGGGTAAAAAAGTGTCAGTTTTTATTGATTCGCATGTTGTGCGCGGCGACTCCACCCCCGCAACCCCCCACCGAGCACTTTTTGTCACTGTTTATCCTGTATCTGGTACAATAATTGGTTGCGCAGAGCTCTTCAATGCTCGTACAGTTCGCTTTATACTCCCGCTACCTCGGAAACGGTGAGGCCTTTGCTGTCTGGAATTGCACAGGGGAATTTTATTAAAAGGGGTGACTGTTATCTGATTTTAAAAGTGCTGTTTCCTCGAATAATAACGGGAACGGATGACTGCCTTCTCACAGATTCCCTAGCATGACTGCGGTGGTATATCTGATTAGGGCTGACGCCATCGGTGATTTGTTTTGTCTAATTGGATAATATTAATTAATAGATCTGTCAGCTGTTTAAGTTTGCCAAGAACGTACTGCAAACAAAGCACACTTTGGAACCACGTCTTTTGTTGACTAATAAAACATACCTAATATTTCGCTGGGAACAGCAACTTATGATATTCTTTTTTGGTGAGAAGATACTTTGGAACAGCTGTCTGCGACATATAAATTGTTCATTGTCGGTAGGCCGGTTCATAACATTTGGAAACAGGCTAAAGTAATTGTTTTACCAAAGAAGGCGGATAGAACAGGCTGTGTGTGTTTGTGTGTATGCCTTATGCTTATGAAATGTTATATCGAAAATTGTTCATAAGCAGTTGGTGGAATACTCTGAATAATCGTGAGCTATGTCTAGTCCTGATTTCGTCAATCCTACGGTATTCGCATTGCATTGACTAAGATAAACGATGACATTGTTTAAGAACATATAAAAATAAAACAACAGTCCTGGTCTTACTAGACCTCTCAAAAGCTGCTGTCCAAATTTCTTTCCTACCTAAGCTGTGGCACTCAATGGGTTTTATTAAAGCAAAACATATGACAGGGCGTGCCGCAGGGATCCATTTGCGGCCCATTATTGTTCAAAGCTTTTATTGCTGATTTAATCGCTACTTTTAAGCATTGTAGATGCACCTTTATATTGATAATGTGCACATTATGCTCGGTTTTGACTCTCAAGCCAAAGAATACGCAGACCTTTTCTATGACTTGAAATCCATTTAATCGTGGATTAAAGCTCAGTACGCAAAAACAGTGCGAAACTACAGGTAGTAATTTGCATCTATGTCTAAATGAACATGCCATTCCGTTCAGTAAAGAAGTGAAAAACTTAGGTGTTATAATGGAGAGGAAGCCAAGATATGCACTTCAAGCATATAATGTCTGCTCTATTTGAATCTTAAAAATGTTAGCCACCTGAAAATGTAAGATATCCTACTATCTGCTGTAAAACTAATGTAGTATGATTAACTAATGTTACCTAAACTAATTTTTTTTTTACAATTTATGGCAGTTTCTTAAAATTATCAGAACTAAATAGGATATAAAAAAGTACAAAACAGTTGCTTGCTCTATTCACTAAAGTTACCGTTCTATATCCACATATCACCTATTTTGAAAGACATTCCTATGATTTCTTTGAATCTTTTTCTGTTACAGTAGAGTAACAGGGTCCGCCACCTAAAACTCCCCAGGCTAGTATTTTCTTTATTTTTTAGATACATCCTTAAGTTATATCTCAAATTGTAGTTTTTTTTTAATTTCTTTAAAAATAGCATAGTGGGTGTCTCAAAAATTTTTTGCAGTTTCTCATATTTTGCAAATAAAGTTAATTTTTGTAGCCTTACCGCGTATAATAAATATTGCTTCATAGTCGAATGCCGACTTTTGTCTTCTTCAATTTGTGTTATTACCATATATGCGTAATTTTTACTCATTCTTAGTGAATAACAAGAAAAACTAGTCGCCGCCATGTTCTGTTAATAGGGTTGTTCAGAATGTTTAAGTGTTTTTTTAGTATATTATTACGATACAAATTATGCCTACATACCCATTGCTGCACACAAAACTTTAAAATTTGGAACAACTTTTAAATAAATCAAGTACAAAGTTTGTTCTATAGAGAGGGAGGCTAGAAAATGAAACCCTGCGATGAGGCTAGTGCGTGATGTAGAAAACCAAACTAGCCTCATCGCAGGGTTTCGTTTTCTAGCCTCTCTCTCTTTAGAACAAAACTTATACTTATTTATTTAAAAGTTACTCCACATTTTGGGGTTTTGTGTGCAGCGATGGGTATGTAGGCATAATTTGTACCATAATAAACCGTTAAACTAACACTTAAAAAATTGTGAACAGCCCTATTAACAGAACATGGCGGCGGCGAGTTTTTCTTGTTTTTCATTAAGAAGGAATAAAAATTACGCATATTTGTAATGACACAAATTGAAGGAGACAAAAGTCGGCATCCAACTATAAAGCAATATTTATTATACGGGGTAAGGTTAAAAAATATTTACAAAAATTAACCTTATTTACAAAATATCATAATTTGCAAAAAAAAATTGGACACTCACTATGTTATTTTGAAAGAGTTCAAAAAGACCTACAATTTGACATATAACTTAAGGTTGTACCTAAAAAAAGATAAATAAAGTACGAGTCTGGGGAGTTTTAGGTGGCAGACCCATACAAACGAATACAAACGGATAAACATAATCAACATAAGCATGCATATAATCAAAACAACTGCTAATAATTATACTGAATTGAAAAGTGTGTATACACAAACAAATAGTAATTTGTACAGATTTGCAACAACAATTTTTGCGGTTTGACTTTATTGTCTTTTACATGTAAAAATTAAATAAAACCCAAACACATGTGTGTTGCCAGTGCAATCCAACTTCACAGCTTATCATCTTCGTTTGTCGTTCTGCGACACCTTTGTCATAGCCGTAATCAAAATTTGACATGTATAAAGTCGACTTTAGTGATCATAATATTRACTATGAAGCCGATTCTACCACATGGACAAGGAGAAAGAGGCGGGAAGTTGGCAACCTGCTACGTCTGTCAACCGCCAACACGTCAGTTTTTAGTGTTTCTGTATGGGTTTTCATATGGTTCAGATTTGGCCAAATGGAAGTAATTTATTAGATAGAAACTGAGCCCTGGACCGTTTAATAGCTAATCATTTGTTGATAGACTTCAACATAACACCACTTTACGACAACAAAAAGACAAGACGTGAATTGTAATTGACGGTAGGTATGTTAGATTTGAGACCACCCATTTTCGCTTCGTCTTCCTCAGTCAAGAAATCATAAGCTACCTTGGTGACTTTTTAAAATAAATACCCAAATATTAATGTAATGAAAAACATTATACAAAACAAATTGGCACATTTGGTGATAATTTTATAAGGAACGCTTTACACATATCAAAATTTTACCCCATATGCAGCTGTGCCTGCATATTCTGTTACTCTGAAGGGTAATAGTGTATACAAGGTGGGGAAGAGGAACCAAATGCTTTTTAAATAATCATTAGTTTTAGCTCTACAAACATTTGTTGTTATAGAATATCGTACCAAGTACAATGCGTTTTAAAATATTCATTAATGGAAAATTACATCAGGCATTTGATGTCCATTTTCGTTGATGCATTATTGAAGTTATTTACGATAATTGCCCTCTACTCTTTCCAATAGGTCTTTGTTGATTCGAGTTATTTCTTTTAGTTCATCGAAGGTTTTGGTTTGGCCTCATAAACATGTGACTTTAGGTTCTCCAACACAAAAAAAAAACCCTGAAATTAGAAATTAGTTAGGAAACAGGCGGCGAAGAACAGCCGGTGTGTACGGCACATCTCTCGGCTCCATCTTGCTGAAACCACAAATCTTGAAGATTCACACCTCTTCTTTGTAAATGAGGTATAAAAAAGGTGTTAACCATATTAGTGTAACGCTCAGATGTTACAGTTTTTAAATAGTTGCAAATCATTCCAAATTTTCATACCGCGCCACGTTTCAAACTGTTACCTTAGGGCTATGCAGCGGTTTTTTATGTAATTCTTGCCACCCAATCCTGACAATTTTGCCTGTTGATGATCGGATTAAGGTGGAGATGGACTGCATCATTCACTATCAGTAACATGTTTTMATTCTGTTGCGCAGTAACCGACTGGSTACTCCTAACAAWACAATCGTATGTTGCTCTAACGTCCACGGCTTCGTGATGACACTGAAAGTAAAATGCTGTGAGTCAAGGAATGGCTCGTGACACACCGCATGCTCATCACATTTTTTATAGCCGGGTACTACCCGATTAAAAAGCACTTGGTTCCTATGCCCCACCATGTATAAAGAAAATTAGCGTGGCGTATATTTGGGCTGCGCTCCGGGCTTAGGTAAATATTAAGCTTTGTCAGATGATACCGGTAACACCTATTCTTTGAAGGGACAAATCAAATATTTACCTTGAAGTTAGGAGCAAGAGATGCATTTAGTTTTTAGGAGTACTCACCGCTTCAGGTTTTTAAAATTAATAAAATTGCCGTGTCACCTTATACATATATGTCTACCGGTATTTTTGTTGGTATATGCACTTCATCGATTTCTTAATGTTTCTATCGGGCTTCAAGCCATGGAAAATACTGTTTGATTACTTTTACTACAACCTTTATCGCCGCTAATGGAGCTGTCTCTAGATCTCAATAAAGTATTACAAAAATACACACGTGACATGATTCTCACTTCACTTGATATCATTTGGCTTTCATGTGCAATTTACCATTCCTATTTTCATCAAATTTAGTGTATGTTTGATTATGAATTAGTTACGAAATATGGTGAAGTCCTGCAATTAATGTGTTCATAATCCAATTTTATTATACATATGCGGATAAAGGTTTATATAGTATAGTACTTTTTGTTTATAGTGCATATGTGAAAAATTATTTGATAATGTCATGGATTTTGGAAGCTGTGTAGTACTAATGGATCTTCAAACGGAATTTTCGTATTAATTGCTCTGCATCCTATATACAACTACTGAGATCGTTTAAAGAGTGTGGCATCATTTTGAATTCTTTCTTGAAATACTGTTTTGCATCTTATTTAAACACTGAACGTTTTGACTGAAATGATCTTTCTGGCGGGAGAATTGAACCTTAGGCTGGTAGCGCTCCATGATGTTTGGTTTATTAATTGTGTCCAAGGTAAAGCCACATTTTGCCTTTGAGCGCAAGATTGCCTGAGGAGTCTACGTAAATCATGGAACCCTAAGCAGAACTTGACGATCACTAATATGCCAATGCCGATGACAAAACTTTTCGATTAACTTCTTGTCGAAAAAGCACACGTTCTGTTGCTGTAACAAACGCTCATTACTTATCGCAAGCAGACTTAGGTTCCATTTTTGAACACCATGATCATCCTAGACTGACCAGAACGTGTCGCTAATAATCATTTTCTGCATACAGTCTTCTCCCTACTTGCATTATTGCCCAGGATCTTGGCTATTTCCATAAATCTATACAAGCCGCTTCCATCCTAATAATGTGCAATACATTGAAGGTCTAGCATACTGTTCTAAAATGGTTAGGATTTAAGTTTTTAGTATTTTTACACTTTTTAGGATATAACTTATTCTGCTTATTCTGTGCTGGGTTGAATTATTGCGAATTCCCGACTTAACCAAACGACGTATTTAATGGCAGCAAATTTGATGTAGGCTAACATTAATTACATAACTACTTAAGTATCAAAAATTAGGAACACTTTATGTACATCAAAGGATCCTAGTAAGTAAGGTTTTGCTAATGCTCAGCTCTTTCGTTTAAGTTTTCGAGTTGAAAGTTTGTCTGAAATTTAATTAAATCATTTGAATGTCGCTTGGAGCGCGTAATGTCTAATATAATTGTTTCATTACCGAGTCCATTTTATAATATAGGGCTTATGACATTAATCAAAATTGTTTCGTAATTGTACACCAGCGGATACTAAAGGTTTCTTTGTTTCATTTAGCATTTATCTTACATATCCATTCTTTAAAGTTATTTGAAAAGCATTGGGTTCGCAAAAGTTGAAGGGTCCGTTGCTAAGCTCAGCTCAAACACATACTTAACTTCAATCATCAATCGTTGCCTTCATCACCAAACTGTCAATGACCTTCGTTCAATTATTCTAAATTGTAGTTTTGAAGTATACTGCGATTAAATGTTCTTAGGGTTTTTTCGAACTTACTAATGGTGTTATTTTCATGGGTTGTACCACTTTAATATGAACTTTTGTATGCATTACAATTTCCTGTAAGATCTGCGAATTAACTATTGACTTTTGTCCATTTGCACATGTACTGTATAGTCTCGTCTCGACTCATACACCACTCCAACCTCTACAGTGATTTCAATTTCAACAGCATTTTCAAGATCTGTGTGTGTTGCTTTGCGTTGTTATGTTCAAAAGTTACGAGGCGTTGTGAAAAATCGCTGCATGCTGAATGAACTTTTTTTTGTTGTAAATGCCGTGTTACTGTTACCATAGCGCTTTCAAGATCTTTTAAAAAAAAGAAAAACCTATTTGTGCAACTTTGCATTAACATATATGGTATGCTAAATTGCAAATTAATGTTTTACATTAATTCTTAAAAACTATTACATTGCAATTTTTTATTCCAAAGACCATCAAAATTATGTGTTCTTGTTTTATTAGTAATGGTCATATAGAATCGAAACGTGATTTCTGCCCATTTCTGTGTGCAATGACGGTATAATAATAACATGGATTCATATATACTACCTTGAGTATTAAAAGAAAGCACTTATTACGAAGCAACGTTTATGCGTAGGCAGTAAAATTACTTTCTGTGGCTAATTTCGGTTACTTATGTCTGAGATATCTGCGTTAATGTTCTTGAAAACATGTGTAGGAAGCTGCCAGAAGTTTTAAGTCGCATGAAAGGTGATAACTATTAATTTTGCAGTTTCGAAATGCACTCGTTTTGGCCGGCATCCAGCTTTCTTTCAGCTTAATTTGTAAACATGTGGAGCCGCTAGATTGGAATGAATCGCATTCGGACGAATTCAGCGATAGAAGAACTGCTATGCTATAACTAAATAATTGTTATATCAGAAATTGAAGCAATAGAAGTGCCAAAATTGTCTAAGTGTTGCTTGCCTACCTCTTCTTTTTAACCAGCGAACGAAATTATTGAGAGCATAATTACGAAGGCAGCAAAAAGTTTAAGTAAAATTTTGTTGGTGCAGTGAGATTTTGGCACTCGTAGGTACTCTGTACGGATCATTTCTGCGGGCCACTTATGATTTAGCAATTCACGTTAAGGGTTATTAATTGAGTTAACAAAATCATAGAATTTTATGCCAATTTAATGTGTCAAGCCATTTACGAGACGAAGCTAGTTATGAAGGTTCGCTATATAACTTAGGTAACACACGCTTTAGTTGCAACTTATAATATAAGAAATTTTAACATCGCTACATAGCAAGGGGGTCATGTCACACTTCAATTGAAAGTCGCGTTAATTACGTACATAATCGCGTTTCGACAGAAGCGAGGCTCTTGCTGATGACATGATGACAGTAACTACATTAATTTTTTTAAGTAGTGCTCGGACCGTTTGAGTAAAAAATGCAAAAGGAAGAGGAATAACCATGTAGTAACGACATGGATAACATAAAAGCCGCACAATATAAAAATAATTGACACGGACAACTGACTCTGTACTTTAAAATGGATTGTTCGATTTTGTTCAACAGAATTATTAAATAATGAAATTGGGTTTCAAATACAGTGTGATCCAACTTAATTTAGAATTAATATAATAATACACGTATAAAGTGCAGATATATCTGTTTCATTGTAAGGACAATCCCATGGAAATAACCGGAAAGAAGCTAATAACGCATAAACTAATGTATAGAAATAAACGGTATTTATATCTCTTTTATCCTTCACTGTAATATTCACAGTCTTATGTATTTACACTTGTAATGAGATATTTTATGTCTACATTTATGCAAAAACGTCTGCAAACATACTGACATGTTTTGAAATAAATGTGCAAAACATTAATAAATGAACTTTATATAATTTTTTGTGGAGCGTATTTCGCATTGTTTCGTATTGTTTTTGCCAGTATGTTATAATTTTTTTGTTAATATTTTTTATTACTGTTAGGTATTGTTAAATTACATTTTGTTTTACTTTTTGTACGGTACTGGTGTGTTGGTGTATTCTGAATATTAGTGGTTTTATATATAAACAGATCTCATATTTCTATCTCTCCCATTGTGTAGTTGACTGGTACGGTATCTCTCAGGTTTGTTAAGTATTTTTACATTTAACTATTTTGTTTTGAGCACCCGCCAGTTTATTCGCTGTAACAATAAAGAATTTAAAATTCTTACAAAGTTTTGTACTGAAATGTAGCTTTTCAATAGAAATACCGTCTAACTGGCTGCAATTCGTAGCGCTATTAACATACAAAAATAAAAGTAGGCTAAGAAATGCAAAATAATTAGCAAAAAAACTTTTTAAGAACATTTTGCTATAAAAATTTACAGAAATAAATTACATCCCTTTTACTAAGTTTGTTTAATGTGATGTAATGGGGTGGAAACTATTATTTCGGCATGTTTATAGCATCTATTTGCATACAAGTTTGGCTGCAGCTCTAAGATGTAATTGTTGAAATCAAATTATCTTGTTCAGATATCTTAGCTTCATAAAACTAATTTTTCCACCCTAGCCGTCGTTATTGAGCCCAAATATTAAACCTATCTACTAGAGGTGAAATTTTGAGAATTTAGATCTTCTCCGCCTTTTCGCCAATAATTTTCCTTTTCCTTTGGAACTAAAAATGTACATTTACCTTTATCTGTAAAAAACGATTTCCAATTTTCGAAATCCTTATCGTGTGTATATTTGCAAACTTTAGAGTTTGCTGTAAATTTTTCATATAAATTAGTGGTTTTCTTCTTGAGTTCTCTTCCACAATAGTCTAGTGGACGAAACATATATAAGTTTTTCAACGAGTTCAACTTTTCCACTTTCTCACTTTCCTGCAATTTCTTCGGACGCCCGGATCTGGGTTTATTTAATTTACTTCTGTTTTCGCTATAGCTGTTCAGTTTGCGATTGAAAAAACGTTCACAAAAACACACACAAAAAAGGCAAAAAAGAGTGTCATGTTATTACCATTTTTGTGAAATACCAGTAGCAATTGCTACATTATGTAGGTATATTAGTTATCCGACATTTTTGGTTTGCGCTTACATCTTACAAGTTCACATTCTTTAACTYCGTGTTACATGTTTTCGTTCCTAATTTGCATTCTATGAAGCTGCTTGGCTTATGTTTATCGTACTTACAGATCGTTCTGACATATCCAGTCTGACGCGTTTATTGATTTACTAAGGCGAGTCCTTAGTTCATGTCTATAACGTAGCTTTCCTTATTCCCCGATCCTTATCTTTGTCTTCTAGATGTAACAGTAGTTTGACTTGTTAACTCGCCTGGAATCGATCTGCTGTGAGCGGTGCTGTCTCGGCATACGACGTTTTTAGGCTATTAGCGATAACTCCTGGTAAATAACGTACAACTTCGTGGTTATTGATCGTTTAAACTAACAGGTATTGTTTCAACTTGTCCTCGGCAATATTAGCTTTACGTGCTCGTGCATAAGGGCCTGTCTTCTGGTTTTGCTTGTTTCTAAACATTTTTGTTTGTAATGATTGCACAGAAAAGGTAATTAATACACAATTTATATTTATAGCTTAATGCGTTTAATGCTGCACGTTGTATAGTGACAATAATAGATTTTGTAGCAATTTTTGTCTATTTGCAAAACTAATTTGGCATGTTTTGATATATAGGTATGCATTTGGGTTCACTTTTTCTAAGAACATTTTGCTATAGAAATTTACAGAAATAAACAGCATACCTTTTACTAAGCCTGTTTAATGTAATGTAATGGGATGGAAACTATTATTTCGGCATATTTATAGCATCTATTTGTATACAAGTTTGGCTGCAGCTCTAAGATGTAATTGTCTGACTGTTGAAATCAAATTATTTTGTTTAGATATCTTAGCTTCAATAAAACTAATTTTTCCACCCCAGCCGTCGTCATTGAGCCCAAATATTGAATCTATCTACTAGAGGTAAAATTTTGAGAATTTAGATCTCCGCCTTTTCGCCAATAATTTTCCTTTTCCTTTAGAACTAAACTGTACATTTACTTTTATCTGTAAAAAAGAAACGATTTCCAATTTTCGAAATCCTTATCGTGTGCATATTTGCAAACTTTATAGAGTTTGCAGTAAATTACTTCCACATCCAACGGATGGGAAGTATTGTTTCGCGAAAAAAATTTTCAAAATTTTTTATTTGCTCATTCGCTTTAAAATGGTCGAAATCGCAAAAAAACAAAATTTGAGCAAAAAAAGTTTCTTGTCTATGTGTTTGGGTTGGTGTGTCTGTGGTTTTATTTGTGGACACGTTAACTTTCGAAAGACTTAATATATGAACTTAAAATTTGGCAAACGTATAGATCTCAAATACCCAAAGCGACCTATTGTTTGTGGGGTAAGTAAGGTATCGGGAAGGGGGCGAAATTGGGGGTAACTACCCTTTTTTCAAATTTTTATTTTTTAATTTTTTTTTCGTTTTAGTATGTGATTATTAGTATAACTGCGAGTATTATTTGTTCTTATAAATTTCGGTGCAGCAAACTGTTTAGAAGATATTAGCAAAAAAACGTCACTTAAAGAAAACGGTTTTTCCTAAATATTTCCGAATATATTTAATGTATTCAAAAAATGAAAATATAATCAGATAGGAAATAAAATTTCTCACAAAAAGTGTCTGAAAATTTATTCAAAATTTTGACATTTTCGAAATATTTCCAAAATACCCTTTTTGGACCCTGCTCGTACGATTTTTTTTAAATTTTGGTATTATGTAGAAAATCAATTTTCTGTACGGAAAGCACTCTTGTATTTTTTTGTTACGTTAATAATTTTCGAGTTATTTGGAAAAAAACGATTTTAAAATTTATATATTTTTGCTAATATCTCGAGGACTGTTTGTCTTAGAAAAAATGTGTAGAGAGAAAAAAATGCTCAAAACATGATTACTAATCGTATAGTATAAGAAATGAAATGAAATGTCATTTTGACAATTGGATGTAGAAGTATACGCTATATTAGTGTGACGTAGATGTCGGCCATTTTGCTGCGATACGTCAAGATCCCGGATCCAAACCAATCTACTTAGTTATCATAATGTGCGTAAGGGAGTTCAGCGTTTGGTGTAATTTTTTAGTGTTAAAGAGTATTTTAAGTGTTACTGTGTGTGTTTGAATAGCTTACACTACTTCGCTTTACTTAGCAAGTATTACAAACCGAAATTACATTTAGATACAATGTATTATTGAAAAGTTGAACAGATACTAAGGACGTGTGTGGAGCATTACAATTTACAATTTTACCAGAAAATGGTAATGGGTTGGGTCCCTGGATGTTCCCGTTATAATGAGAGAGACGTGTAATCTTTACAGCATTTTTTTAGGTTGTTTTTAAACAATAAATTGCAACTAAATGTAATTTTGGTTTGTAATACTAAATTATACGAAGGAATGTAAACCACTAAAAGTACACAGTAACACTCAATGTTCAGAGCAAAATTATAGTATAATACAATATTTTGAAGTGTTACTTTGTATGTTTGAGTGGTTTACATACCTTTGTGTTATTCATTAAGTACTACAAACCGAAATTACATTAAGTTGCAATCTATTGTTGAAAGACAGTCTAAAATAAGTGCTTAAAGTTTATACGTTTCTCTCTCATTATAACAAGAACATCCAGGGACCTAGCACGTTACCATCTTCTGGTACAATATGTAAATTGTAATGTTCTACACACGCACTTATTGTAGGTTAAGCTTTTCAGCAATACTTACATTGTAACTAAATGTAATTTACGTTTGTAATACTTGCTAAGTAAAGCGAAGGAGTGTCAGCTACTCGAACATACACAGTAACATTTTAAAATATTCTTTTAACACTAAAAAAAATGCACCAAACACTGAACTCCCTTATGCACGTTATGACAACTTGGTTTGCTTTGATCCAGGATCTAAACTAAATGTAATTTCGGTTTGTAATACTTGTGAAGAAAAACTAAGGAATGTAAGCTACCCAAATAAGCACAGTAACACTTCTAAATATTCTTTTAAAGTAACAAAATTGCACCTAACAATGAGGTCCGTTACGCACGTTATGACAACTCGGTTTGTCAGGATCCAGGACTGACGTACCGCAGAAAAATTGCCGTCATTACGTCAGCACTAATATAGCGTATTGATTCAATTTGCAGCGGTTTTTTAATTTGTAGTGATGCTATTTAGACCTTTGCAAATACATTTTTTTAATATATAACGAAAGGAGGGTGCATACATGTATTATATTCGTGTAATGCTGGGTAATTTTAATATAAATATATTCACAACTTTGTATTATTGGCATCCGATTATTCGTCTTTGCTTAAGTATTTTAATCAAGTTTCTGGTTGGGTCGAGGCAGGTCAGGTCAGGTCGTGTCGTTTAAAGATACGTCAAAAGTTGTAACCGTAGAAGCAAATGATAATATGATAATAATAATAAAAATTAGGATAATAATAATAATAATAACTTCTTGCAGTGAGACGCTAACAACGTTAGCATTATCAGTACAGTTTGTTAAAATCCATATATTTAAATTTACATTTCCTACATTTTTAAACATAGTATTTATGACGTACTGCTACTCGTGACACACCCTATATAAATGGATAAAATGCGCCCTTCTAGGCTCACAAAGCTGCAAATCTTTCCCTGTTTAGTTTTCCTTATATTTCGAAAAACTCACCCTGTATGTAGGAATTTTTTTTTACCATAATTAGCAAATTAATTTCTCGATTTTTGCAAGGCGAAACTGACGTACTAGGTACCTAGTGCTTGAAGATACCATAACTCGATCACGCACTATTTGAACGCGGAAAGTCTATACAGTTATAAGGGAGGCGAAACAGAGCTGGCGTAGTTGATTGTTCGAAGGGGTGCCGATTCGCGTGGGGTAACGAACCCCTCACTCCTTATTACAAACCACCACATAATCTAGCTATATCGTTTCAAGATTTTCACTGCATTATTCCGCTTCTGAGGACGAGTTTCATTATACAGATTTGCTAAAGAGCTTCGGCGGTTCGGTTCAGTGCGGAGAGACCATTAAAATGTGGTACTAATAATTCACCGTCATCCCTACGATCGGTCGGTGTCAACATAATTTGGAACCTTCACGGAATATTGATCTAAGAGTTATCACCATATTTTAGTCAGAATGAAAAAGACGTATGAAATATTTATTCACGCAGTTTAATTATTGATAATATTAAATTGTTGGTTCCTTATTCCTTGTTCGCTCCTCATGCTCTTTGCGAATTAATGTTTATTTTATATTGATAAGTGGTTCTGTAAATGGTTTTCCAGTCCTTGTAAGTAGTTTGTATAGTATAAGTACAAGCTCCGGTTTCTCAGAAGTTAATTTACTGCATTACAAAAAAATTCGCTGCAAATTTTCGAAGCTGCTATTAAACATATTGTTTTACGTTTTATATTTTCAAAATTAATATTGTATAATATGTATATACTAGTATTTTAATGCTGCGGTCCTCTAAATGCCATTCAGCAGCCCCAAATCTTTCTGGATCTCAATATTGAATTGAATCCAGGCCCTTTCATTCACGGTCACAATACTTTTTAAAAAATATATTTGCCTGCAAAACCAATTTAAATACTCTTATAATCATTTGGTGCAAAACATGTTTTAAGAACTTATATGTTAGTTGCAAACTTGTTGCAAAATCCAAAAATTTTTTTCTTATTTTCTCACAAATGTTTATTTAGGAATTGGGCGGTTTTTGCGCCAATGTCTTCATTATACGTACAGGTAATAAATAACTTTGATATTGTTGTTACTCTAATTTAAGTGTTGCTCAAATTGAATCATAGCTGGTACAGACTGCAACAGAAATGAGTAAATTTTCAATTTTGGACTCAAAAAAACTTTATTTTGAAGGGATACCTGAAATACTTTGCGAGACCATCGAAAATGACAAATCCTATACATATAGCATTTAATTGCAGGGTTCACCGATATCACCTATGCACTAAAGAAAAGAAAAAGAAAAACATTACTAGAAGTATTAAAAGTTGCTTCCATGTGATTTTTCCAAAGAATTCTATTGTGGAGTATCTTCTCATCTGTAAAAAGGTCGACATGTAGACCAAATTTCAAATATTTATTGCAACAACACTGTTTAATAAAGACATTCTTATACGTATCAAATAAAATGAATGAAAGTTTTTAGTTCATGCAGAAGTGGTACATGGAAAAGACAAGATAGATATAGTTATGCGCTACAGAAACTTACTATGTACTACAGATGCTTGACGATAAATACAAGCAATAATATTAATTAATAATTACATTCATGTACCGTGAAAGATGAAAAATGATTATTAGTAAGTCTAAACACACTGTACATAGTACATACTAAATACTTACTAATAGATTGTCTTCACAGTAATACAAAATTTTCAATTTAGTTTTTTGATGTTGCTTATTCTTGGCGATGTTCCCTTATGTATTACTTTAGGACAAACAAAACTACTGATCGCTATGATTAAAAAAAATCAATTTAACAAAATTTGTTGAATTTTGACAGAAATGTTTTGCAAGGGAATCTCTACACTGTACACCATGTACAGGAAAGAGTGTTTTCTTAAAAAATCACTTGATAGAACAATGCATGAAGGCTTAACTATCCAACTTGGATCCCTATTCTATCTTTAAATTAAAAAAAGACGTGTTGTTGTTTGTAACGTGTATGTTACACCGGATTGTGTTTAATTTAATCACATTAATCGTATATACAATTCTGCTGTTACGTACTTATATGTTTTAGGTATAGTGAATTCTAATTGACACTTAATCCATTATGCTTTCTGAAACCGTTTAGGAGTATACAATACAGTAACTCTTTGTGTTCGCTCAGTTTGATTATTTGTAAACTACAGCTTCCGGTTTAAAACATAAATTATGACGATACGTTTTACGAAAAGATTTTTTTGTTTGTTTTTTTTTTTAGAGGAAGAGAATCTTGCTCTCAAAGGAATTTGAACCCGAGCCTTTATTCTCCAAACACGAAGTTTTTTTTAAAAAGAAGCATTTTTAATAGGCGCTTGCTTGTACTAATATTTTTGGGAAACTATTTACCTTTAAATACTTTGTCAAAATCATAAGCGACTTGATGATTTTTTTAAAAAATACCCATTGTTACTGTAAAGGGATTTCTATGTGTGACACAATCAATATGTACAAAAAAACCTGATGACGATATACTAATTAATTATTAGATAATTAGCTTCAATTAAATAGCTAGGTTCGCATATATATTGCTAAATCTACATAAGCTCCTCAAAGTATGGTAACGATTATTATTTAATAAATATAATGTATTATTAGGATTTCATATGTTGATTATTTATTGCGCTTCTTCTACTAATGTATAACGAGCGATTGTTATATTTTCTTAATCTTTTGCAGGGACCTCCACCACAGGGTGGGCAAATCAAGTTTACAATAGCCGACACACTGGAGAGAATAAAGGAGGAATTCAATTTTCTACAAGCGCAATATCATACGTGAGTAGCACAGATTTTCTCGTTTCTTATTAAGGTTCGCAGAACACAGGAGAATATTCTGAGTAGACCTCCAGAGTATAGACTGCAAACGTGGTTTTATTTTGTTTTTATCCGCTACCCAGACCGTGCCCATCATGAGGTATTAGTCTGTGAAATGCCACTCGAAATATTCATTAAATTGAATAATGCTGCTGGTTGCTTTTAGAGAATGAGTTTTGTCGGTACAGGTAGGTAGGTATGTTTATTTAAACATTTTCATGTAGTTTAATGATGATAAGTTAGTAAACGCAGGATAAGATAGTAGGCATGCGGTATGGTTTTACTAAGGGATAAAACTGTTTGGTGTAGTATGTAATTGTTGTGTACACCGCTAACAAATAATCCTTATAAAAAATAAATTGCTAAATAACTGATAGATTGCAGTTAATAGTTATATAGTAACAAGATATAGAATTACATTCATTACTGTTATTTAAAAAATACACAAAAGTAACTACTACTGCAATAAACTTGATAAAAAATCAGTCACGACAATTAAAACAAACATGAAACGAATCTGCACTTCAAAATGGTTCCACAAAACAGCAAAACCGACGAGATACGGGGAGTGATAATAAGGGGATAATAAGAGGCACGTCATGCGTTAGATCCCTCCCAGAGCTGTACGCCAGTAGCGAAAAGGTGTTAAAATTAACAATACTATATGTATATTGTACAGGTTGCAATAAATAGCTTGAAAGAGAGATACTACTTTGTATAGTTAACTATACCGTTTTTCACATAAGTTTGCAGTTACGCAATGATTTATTTGTTTTTATTGCCACCATAACATACCTAGGAGCAGACAATTCATTGGTGCAGAACGACTGTGACATTTCATTTATGTTGGTATTGGCGTCCATGGTTGTCGGATCTTTTGACACTGACACTGTCGATTGACATTTCACTTTGAATGTCAAAGCGTGTTTACAACAGTTTGTGTGATTTTGGTTTTTTGCTCTTATTACGGTTGCGTTAGCGTTGATGTTCTGTAAAATCAGTTTTGTTTTAAAACTAGCCGTGGTGGGTTCGTGAGAACAACTTAAAACAAGCAGGTTTTCTACTACGTGTGGAATAACATGCCAAAACCGTTAAGCAGCAGAGCCAAGGAAATGTTTCTTTCTTTGATCTCTTACTTTGAGAAGGAGCTAGAGAATGGGGGATCATTACTGCCACTGCAGTCTGTTAGAGAATTAAGTATACAATGATTGTTTTTTGCACAGTACAAAATACCTAACCTACAAATCTACATTGAAATTTGTAGCATGTGGCAAACGCATTAGACGTAAGTTTGTCTACTGTAAACCATTTGTCAGCGAGTGCGAGGAGTGGATAGCCAGTGTGCAGTCCAAAAAAGAAACGACTAAGAGCAAGTCCCATCACTAACTTGTCTTCGTCTCAGCAGGTTGCAATTCGTGATGTCATATACGATTTGTACAAAGAAAGTAAGTTATCAARGTCAGCATTTAGAACATTATTATGAATKTGTTTTATATTTTAGAAGTAAACATAACCTTATCTACTCTTCCCATAAAACTGAAAGAAAAGCAACTATTTATTGGGAGCAAATCATCACTGTGGAAGTTAATAATTTCCATGGGCTTCAAATACAAAAAATATTACCCCCGCCGTAGTTTAATGGAAATTAGTGACATTGCTTCAAAGCGCATACAATTTTTGCACTAATATAAATAACTTCCAAGTCAAAATATGTACAAGTTTGTTTTCTTGGATGAAACATGGATATTCCAATATGGGACAATTGCTCGTTCTTGGCAAGATGCTGATGTAAGATCAGTGAAGTCAACTAAAGTGAATGGTAGAAGATAAATTAATTTTATAGAAACGGTGTGTTTCTGAATGCTCCGAATTACATTGCAGGTACATTATATTGCATGCTGGGAATGAAAAAGGCTTCATCAATGGTGCAGAATTGGTATTTTCATCTGCCACAAAAAACACGCACTACACCATGGTGAAATGAACAGCGAAAATTTTCTCTGATGGTTTGAAGAGCAGTTACTTAAAAATTTAGAGCAGCCATCCGTTATTGTTATGGACAATGCACCCTACCACAGTGTAGTCGAAAATAATTGACAAATGGTGGGCAAGGGAACAACTGCCTGATGCCGAAGATATTGCTCAAGTTATAATTAATGTAAATAGTGATGACAGTGAAAGTGAAGTACTTTTCAATAAAGCTTAAACACAACCACAAAGTACAGCTTTGGAATGCATAAATTTATTATCCTGAAAATAGTTACCAAGTGCAGCAAAGCAGAGCTGAAAACTACAATGCGTTCGCAGATTAGGTTTCAGATACATATTTCGATTTAATAATTAAGAAGGAATGTATGTTTCTCTTAAAAAGTAAAATGTATCAACTAATCTTTATTGCAAAATTTACTCTAAACAGTATCTAGCGGATATCTCCAAAAATAAAGTGTAAGCATCTCATATTAATCAGAATGAACACTGCCAACTATCGCAGCCACCCTGCTCTTCCATCAAGACAAAAAAAATAGCCACTGAAAGTGTTTTGCCAGCATATAACTTTTAATAATATGTATAAAAGAACATGTTCATAAACACTTCTTGGTTTGATGTAAAAGTTTGATATTTGTTTGTTGGGGATGCAGTGCATGTCTTGCATTAATACGTCAACAAATAAAATTTGTTGTTCAAAATATTCCACTTTTAAGATAATCAAATTAAAATTTTATTGTTTCTGATTTTCTTCCCTTTTCTGATTCATAAAAGTTTTAAATCAAAACGATAGCAAAGTATACTTGTAGTAGGTATAGTGTGATATCTGATTTTAAGTGTTTGGTCGATTAGGATCTACAGGCATGGTGGTTGATATTTCAGTTATTGTAAATGATCATTATCAATGTTTGATATTATACATTTCATCCAGTTGCCAGCTATTTTAACCCTATAATATTTCTATTAGCAGCTTTTGTAAGATTGGAATCTGATTGCTTTTGTATCTCAAACTACACAGTTGATGTCAAGACTAATATTTGCTAAAATGTGAAGCTTCTACAAAACAAGCTTGGAATTTGTTGTAGCAATACACAACACGATATTATAATTTCATATTTTGTGAATAGGTTTCATGTTATTGGGGATGCTGGACAGTGTTCACCATACATTTGAGGCTATGGTATTCACAAAGTTTGTTAATACTGCTAAAACGATTTAACTCCCGCTATAAACAGCCCCTGTTAGTCACTCTCTTTGTCAGTAGTTATAACCATAACCTCAATTTGAATATATACGATACGACGTCGTGTTTCTGTTCTATAATTTTCAAGTAGAACTCCTTGTTGTGCATAGGATTTCTAAAATCTAAGAAACGTTTTAACATCAACACGCGTGCAGCAGGGTGTCACAGGGTCACCGCAGTTTTACCCATTTATTTACAGTTAAGAGTTAAAATTTGCGAGGCAAATGGAGCAAATCAGGAATGTGGCAAGATGCAGCTCACTAGCTACCGCGATACACTGTGCTCCCATGAAATTGCACCATGACGTCTAAATATAAAATTTTACGCCTAGGACGATAACGGTTATCGTCCTAGTTTTACGCACTAAGCGATGCGGAATTGACAGATCAAATGTCAATGTTAATTTGTGAGGTTAGTTTGCTTGTCAACTAGCGGTAAACCTGGCAACAATGATAACAAGTGACATTATGACGTAACTGCAAACTTATATGAAAAAACGCATAAATATATTTCATCTCGATAATATCCACAACCTTTATCAAGTCAACAACATTAACAGCAAATGTAACAGTGAAATCTTTTTACTTACCTTTTTATAACACCAATACTAGATAACAATAATGACGTGAACACTGTTTTAATTGAAGCCACAAGACATTAAGATGCATATTTCGTGGTTACATTACAGTCCCACGAAACAATTTACACATATATGCAATATTGCGTAAACTGCAACTTACCTTCAAACTTTGGGTATATATAAGGTGACCAACTTCCCAAACCAGAAAATCCGGACGCCTTCATGGTGCCATTTGTAATATAGGATAAAGAGGGATGGCCACATGGCCAGGCATTAGCTTATGATGGCTACACAATTGCGTGCTGACACCACAGAACTAAATACCGACACCTAGAAGTTTAATATAATAAGATTTTGTTATAAATGACCCGCGAGCAGGTAGGGCCAGACGCATGCACGGTAAAGATTATAATATGTAAACGTCATGGCAACGATACAACAAACAACAGGACCTGTCGCACATTTGGCTAATCACCCACCACTCTCTTTGTCACACCAGCGAGTACTGCGCAGACTCGTTGCCCTACGAACGAGCATATGGCGACTTACAGGTCGTTATATAAAGTATTTTCTCGCGCATACCACAACAATTAGCCGTCTACATAATAAATGAGATGTCTGTGGTTGACATTCATGTGACACATGAAACTATGAAGTTAGCTACGCCTGACTGCATGAACAGACCACTGGCAACAATGAAAAAGTAAAACACCATGTGCACATTTTTAGCTCAAACTTTAAAAAACCGGACAAATCCAAACAAAATTTTGAAAATCCGGACAAATCCGGATACCATATTAAGTACGGACTCATAAAAATACAAACCTGTCCGGGCTAAATCCGGCCGGTTGGTCACCTTAGGTATATATGACCGGTGTGAAAACAGCAGCCAAAACACAGAACCCTGTTTATTTYCAAAAACCAAAATTAATTTTTTTTCGAGACCAAGGCATGCTTTGCAAAAAATCTTTTTATGCGCAATTAGTTTCTCTAACAGTATTTGTTCTTTTCTCAAAGTTTCATTGGATTCATATGTGCGCGTCCATGTTTAATATTCAACCCTGTTTATTTCCAAAAACCAAAATTAATTTTTTTCGCGACCAAGGCGTGCTTTGCAAAAAATCTTTTTATGCGCAATTAGTTTCTTTAACAGTGCTGGTTCTTTTCTCAAAATTTTATTGGATTCGTATGTGCGCGTCCATGTTTATTATTCACCGTTGTGTATTTCCAAAAAGCAAGATTAATTTTCTTCGCAACCAAGGCATGCTTTGCAAAAATTCTTTTTATGCGAAATTAGTTGCTCTAATAGTGCTTGTTTTTTTCTTCTTAAAGTTTAATTAGATTTGTATGTACGGATCCATATTTAAATAGTCAGTGCTGTTTTATGAGGGGTGTTAGCGTGGCACAATCTCTAATGCTCGTTATATAAATAATATTTGTTTATTTGGCTTTATTTATAGCTAGTATTAGTTATTCAGCATTTCGCCTGAACCTGTATACCTAATATATTTATCCTTAATTTTGATGATGGGTCTGACCCAAAAGCGCTCTATTTTTACTACTTCTGTGGTACGTTCGGATACATTTGGAAATTTAGGCTGCTGTGTTTTGGCTGCTGTTTTCACACCGGTGTATATATGAGGCAACCTTCATTCT
Organism: Rhyzopertha dominica; assembly: GCA_025024175.1. Lineage (NCBI taxonomy): Eukaryota > Metazoa > Arthropoda > Insecta > Coleoptera > Bostrichidae > Rhyzopertha > Rhyzopertha dominica. The sequence goes on from QCXZ01000137.1 coordinate 26,730,300, forward strand.
TCTAAAAGATGTTTCACTTCTTCCATGATTGTTAATCTGAGTATGATAGATAATAAACAGCTCTTAAATAATCTGTACCATGTAGCACACAGCATCACAAAAGGAGCACTTCTTCACTCGATCAAGCCGGATAGCTAAATAAAAAGAATTTAAATCCCTCGTTTCCTTCTTATACGGAGATGTCAGAAGGGGTTGTATTAGATTATATTCGAAACATATGCATGATTAGCTAGCAATACACGTCTGCAATTTATTTATAACTCGACAAAATCCTTACCATAACAAATTTTTTTTGTAAAATGGGGAACAGGCAGGTTTTAGTTGGAACTAAATAAATAGTAATAGTTACTTTACGATAATGTCATCCATATAGTAAGGACAACAATGTGTTAATTAACAGAAACTATAAATTAAATTGCCACGACTACGGTCAATTAATCCGGAAGTATCTACCAGTACATTTAGATATTTCCACAAAAAACAAAAATAATTTTTTTGTTAACAATATAATACATAATAATAATTCCTAAAATTTAGGTCACAATCACGTATTGTATGGTTTACTATGAAAACTTTTTTAAGTGTTCATCAAGTAAGGGTCCTAGATTATTTTCTAAGTACTGTAAATATCCAAGGACGTCTAATCTCGTTGGGAGCTCGTATAGTGCAGTCAGAACCTCACCTACTATTCCAATCTATAAATTTTCATCGAACTGGTGCTAGAAACGACTGTTCGCAATTCGCCACTGCATAAAATTCTGTTGAAGAACCTGCCGCGCCTGTTCTACATTTCTTTAATATACGCCTGCAAAACTGTACCCATATAAGACAGTACTGCTAATGAAATGGATGGTACTGCTGCCTTCCGAGTACTCCCTTTATCGCAATGTCTATATCTCGCTGTTTCGACTTTATGCAATGTTTCTTGCTTCTTATGGGCATCAAACCCAACGACCTGGCTCACCAGGTTCTCTGCATTGTATGCATTATTTACGTCTGTGAAAACTCGGTAGTTTGCAATTGGTCTTGTTGCTGATGGTGTTGATGGTAAACCTCCACATCACGTGTGGTGTTTCCATTGCACGTCCCATAGATGAAATGCATTTCTGCATACTGACGCATGAGTACCTATTGATATTTTTGTAATACACGTAATAAACTCCACGAGAAAACCTGTAAATAACAGTAAACGAGTAAGAAACAAAGAGAATGAAAACGAAAACAAGAAAATATTGATAACGTAGGAAAACAATCGATTTTTTGACGTTATAAAAAAGGCGGATGCTTTACTTTCCATAATAATAATGACCATATTTGTTTTTACATTAAAAATAAAAGAATAATGACGTGGTTATTTCGATTGGAAATGCGTTACACCTATTACCTCCCTCAGTTTTGTTTTCACTTTTCGGACACCCTGTGTATAACAAATGAAGTTCTATATTCCTTTTCAAAACGAACAAGCTTTTTGTTAGCGTAATACAGAAGGGCTTCAAATTTTTAAATAAAACTCTCCCTTAATTGAAAACACTTTGATAGCGGTTCTATAGTGTCTCTAATCCTTTCAAAAAAGGTCTGCTACTTAACCTTCTACAGCTTCCATATCCGTCTTGTTGGAAGAAAATTTGCGCCCTTTCAATCTATTTTTCAGTTTGTGAAATATATGGTAGTCAGATAGAGTCCAATCAGGTTCGAACCCCAAATCGCTAATTCTGTTCATTGCAATAGGCGACTTTTCTGTGTTTTCCCCATATATTTTTGTCGCAATTTTGTCAACAATTCGTGTTAATAGTATTTTTCTTTTATTGTTTTCCACTTCTCCAGATAATCAATGAAGATGACACCATGACTTATCTCAAAAAGATGAGCCAAAACTTTTCCAGTGTGTTGTCTCAGGTTTCTCATATTGAACACCAAGTTTTAACACGCTCTGACTTCTGATTCGCGTGTTCAAGCATTGTGGAATCCATCTCACGGAAATTTTCATTTTATACCCAAATCAACGCTAACGACGTGATAAACTTGTTCATATAAAATGTCCAGTGTCTGAGCTATATATTTTAGTCCACTTCATCGGTCTGATCTCATGTCATGGACTGCATGGCTGTTTTCAGGGGTTGACACATCAGAAATGGGTCTTCCAAGCCTCTAGTCATCTTGAATGGAAAAGGAATCAAGTTCTTGACGGTGGCATAAGAAGCGCAGAMATCMTGAAGCATATTGACCATACCGTCGTAAATATATCGATAGTTAAGGTAACTATCGGTATATCGATAGTTTTTGATAAGTATTTGTTTTGGATATATCATTATTTAAAATCAGTTATCGCCCAACCTTATAGTGGCAAGGCGTTAGACACGCTTTTGAAAATCGATCGTACTGTTATATAATATAGTTATATAGTATATAGTTATATAGTATAGAAGTTGAAGCTGAACATTGTAAGCAGTAACATGAACTGCGTTTTCATAACGACTTTTGTTTCTTCGCTCACAGTAATTTAGACAGTGTTTTCAAAAAAGGGTCGTTTAAATTTGCAGAGAAAGCAAACGGTTGCATTGACAATTAATGCAGCCAGCATCTAGCTCTGGACGCTAGAGGGATGCAAATATAACTTTGAAACAAAGATAAAAATCCGATCCCCCGTCAAGTTACAGCATTTTTTCAAGCTAGAACAAAATCTGCGATTATGGCGGGTACAAACGCCCTATATTGTTTGAAAACACATCATGCAATATGCGTCTTTATAAGAAGTGCCGCATAGCATCTATTGCGGTCGTTATCTTTGTTTAGTCATCACAGAAGCCCTTGCTTTTAACTAAAAATATAATTAGAAATATATTTTATTGCAATAAAAATATCGTAAGGACATTTGGAGCATCATCGATTTCTAATTTTCAATTATGTGGTTAATTTACTTTTACCTAACTGTAAAAGGGCACAAATTACATATGGGTCAGCTAAATTCGACGGCTTCCAAGGGAGATACGTATGTAATCAATCTTCCAGGTTCCATTCTTAGTCTCGGAGCGAATACGCGATTTCAGTTCCATTACAGACGGAAACATTAGCTTCGCTGAAGTACGAAGCGGAACGTTCGATGGTGCAGTTTATTCGAGCATTTAAATACTTAAGCGAGACAGTGCATCTGAAAGGGTGGCTGATACGTGTACTGCCGCAATTGGGTGTTCACGAAGTCTAAAACATTAACTAGTTCCGACTATGTTTAATTACCTAATTATTAGCAAAACCTGTGACGATATGGTCTAACAAGCTGGTGCTTTATAGAGTATACTATACTAAACGTAATGCAACACGCAGGAGGTAAATATTTAATAATATAACAAAAAAATAATAACATTTACTTCGTCACGGTTGTTACAGCACTAACTTGGCGAGGCATACATCGAATGAAGTGGTCGATCCCAGGCTTGTTGATCACATATTCACAATTGGTACGAAGTCTTAAGTGGCCCTGAAAATCGCTGAAGTTTAGCTGATGCTACTCCATACATATTGTTACAAGTTTGAATAATGCGGAATTTTGACTTTACTCCCTTTACTTATGCACTAGAATCGAAATACACTAAACTATAAACACTACTAGTTCAGTACACCGCTATTAAAACACTACCAATTAAATAGATCACTATTCAAAACACTACACTTGACTATAGTCACTCTAAAATTCGCGCGTGCCCTTTTGTCTCTCTGGTCGAGAGTCTTCGACTGATCGTTAAAAAGGAATGCATGATCTTGTCTTGTTGCCTAATCTGCAGGCGCTGGTTTTCCTACGTCATAACAATATTCTGTTGGCCATAAGTTAATGGATCTTGCACGCAAATCAAAAATTTTTACGCCAGCATAGTGTAAAAATTCCATCGCTTGATGGTCTTTGTGTGAGCGTTGGGCTCTTCCATTCTACGTCCCAGTTCAATCCAGTTTGGCACTATATTATATATAATGCATAAAACGGACCGCATGCATGAAAGCCAATCGCAAGAATTCTCCAGTCAACCGACTGTAGAGAAACCACACTTTCTGGCGACGATGAGTATCGCAAGCAGTCTTGGGTATTTAAGAATTTAGATGGCAATGCCATTCTAAAGGAAGTGACCTGTAGCCTGACAAATTGGCATGCAACTGCATACTTCAATTTGACAGCAGGCGCCCACGGCACTTTTTGCTAGCGGGCAAGAATCGACAAACATTGAAATGCATGTCTAAGCTGTGCTGTCTGCACCGCAACCAACTGCAGATAGATCTATTTCGCTATCATTATAGCTCATCAGTACAGTTTAGGTCTAGTGCAGCCAGCACGGCATAGGTATATAGGTTTTGCCTATATACCAAAGCAATGGTATGATGAAAGTAAGAACTTAGGATGGCAATGCCATCTGTCAGCATTACACTGACATGATGACAAAGCCACCTAGCTGCCTTAACGGGTATTACATTCTAAAGGAAGTGACCTGCAGTTCGTTGTGGTGCAGACAGCACAGCATAGACATGCATTTTAATGTATGTCGGTTCTTGCCCGCTAACAAAAAGTGCTGTGGGGGCCTGATGTCAAATTAAAGTATGCAGTTGCATGCCAATTTGTCAGGCTACAGGTCACTTCCTTTAGAAAGTAGTACCCGTTAAGGCAGCTAGGTGGCTTTGTTATCATGTCAGTGTAATGCTGACAGATGGCATTGCCATCTAAATTCTTACTTACATCATACCAAGCCTTTGGTATATAGGCAAAACTAGTTCTATGCCGTGCTGTCTGCACTAGATCGAAAGTGCGCTGCTGAGCTATAATGACAGCGAAATAGATCTATCTGAAGTTGGTTGCGGTGCAGACAGCACAGCTTAGACATGCATTTTAGTCTTGGGTATTGTTCTTGACTAACTTGAATGATCTTGGTCCGACCAGAACGTCTTAGACACTCATAGTCATTTTTAGGACCATCTTGTCTATACTCGTATTAACTTCGAGGGTGTTATTTTGAGTTTTCATGCAATCCACGTGAGGGGACATACAATTGTGTTAGCCGATTATAGCCCAATGCAATGGATACATAGCTTTTGTTTATTTCAAATTTGATCAATCGCACCATTTAAATATTATGAATCGTCTATCACATGCATATAAACATTTTAACTATCTTAAGAATCTTTGCTTAGTGTGCAATGTAAAACATCATCAAACAATAATAATATAACATTATAATAATAATTCGAAATATTTTTCCTACATTAGTGACACCGTTTGCTGTCCGTCTGGTGGCTACATTGGCTACATAAACGCATTAGGACTTTTTGGCACACCTTGCGCAAATTATTTAAAATAACCTTTTCATTTCACCGTTTTTATTTTATATTATACGTTACCTTATATCATATAGCTTACTTCATATTTTCTGTTACAGGTTAAAATTAGAATGTGAAAAGTTGGCTAGTGAAAAGACTGAAATGCAAAGGCACTACGTAATGGTAAGTTGACTTTCGTTTTCTACTCATATATTATGTCTGCAGGATGGTCTATAAGTAAAGGTACATCCTTAAGTCAAAATATCGCGCTTAAAATTTAAAACTAATGGAGATATTTGAACAAGCTTTAGTTTTCGGGGKTTCTTTGGGCTAAAGATTAAAATGTTTTAGTAGATTAACTGCTACTTATATACGTGGCGTTCACTGTACACTTCACACTGCTTATTCTACCATTGCGCATCGTATTGCCATTTAAAGAAAATATACGTTGTAAGTCACTTCCATGCACACTTTTCTAGAAATTTTAATTTTAGTAATGAATGCATTCTCATTATTTAAAGAACGTTTTAACTACGTTTTGGTGTAACAGTAATAAACGCAAACAGCCGCTATTATTTTAGCTTGATTTTTTTGTTAATTTTTTTAAATTAAAATATTTAAATATAATTTAATTTCGGTCTTTGGGATGAGAAGTGTGGTCTATGTATTTCTCTAAGAAAATTTTTTTTGAAATAAGAAAATATATGTCAAGAAGTTTTAACAATTACAAAGATTAAAATAAACAAATCTAAAAATAAAAATTGTTCTTACTTTTATTACTTTTGAATCGAAGCCTACTTGAATCAGCAGACATTCTTTATTAGGAACGTATTACAGTATTAAAATTCAAATATACTGAAAATAGTGCATGCATGGATTTTAGGTTTAAAAAATTGAAGAATAGATGTATCGTCCAGAAATATAGGTATAGTCGAACTTTTGAAAGCTGTGTGAAGTACCGTAGATGGCGGCGACAAGTGTAAGTAGCATTATCCCATTATTTTGGCAGAAGGGACATGAACATATTATAGTTGCATTACTTATAGACCACCCCGACCACCATTTAAAGAGAACGGCGGATCCATAGAAGAGTAACTTTTTGGAGAAAACATAAAAATCTTATTTTACCTTTTCGTTAATTCGCTCCCAAAAACTCGTTTAAGGATCCGCTCCTTTTAAGGAATTGGTACGGTTTTCGTTATATGCACGAGTTGCATTGCGAATATTACTAAAATCCATATCGTTAACGCTCCCAGTTTTATTACTATTAAAGAAATTTGCATTAAATACCAAACTAAAACCTCTAAATTAACTTATGCAATTTTAATGAATCGTATGACAAAGAGACTTTGCATCTCGGTAATATGTGCGCTTAATTTGAATGAAGAGAATTCACATTGGAGGATATTAAGACTTAAAATACACATAAGAGGTCTTTTTTAAGAATTAGTGTAATGCATATACCGAAGACATTTTTTATAGATTTACAAGTTTTTTTAGTTGCTATGTCGTTGTTAAATATTGAATCTGATAATCTGATATTTTTTATTTTGGGCAGTATTTACAATCCCTTCGACTTTTTGGAATATCCAAAGGAAGAATTTTCACCTTATTTTTCACTATATAAAGTAGGTATCTAATATTTTTTATTTTCGGTGCTTAGTGATGTATCACAGAAATGTGAGTGTGGCATTGCATTCATAAAATAATTTATTAAGTTTTATCGGCCGACATGATTATTTATTTTGGTTCGAATAGTGCAATTATGCGAAAAATTAATTATACGATTGTTCAGTTTCATTTGTTATTTGTTAAGTCTGCATTTTATACGCGTTTAAGTCTCATTTATATATATTACATGTTAATTAAAATTTTTTATTCAAAAACGAACCCACTCACCAAATGTCCATTTACGATTGAGTGTGAATTACTGGAGGCAAGCTTATGGCGACAAAATACTAGTACGTTACTGATAACGTCATCAAATATTGGATTTTTTTGTATAAAATCTGTTTCATTTTCTTTAGAATGGAACTACACACTTTTGAATAGTATAGGGGTAACTTTTGATAAGACGCTACAGTGGGTTTAATGTTTTTAGTAGCTACTGGCCAGTGTAGTAGATAAAATTTGACGTCCACGACTCTATTGATGGTGTATCAATTTCCAGAAAAAACGCGATTAATTAAAAAAATTCGTTTGTAATAAACCACTATGTGGACGTGTCAGCTTTTCATGTGGGCCCAGATACTAATCATAAGAAATTTAGAGTCCTAGGCTAAGACACTATAAAGCGGAACTTTTTTCCACGACATGACAAAGCAAGTGAAACACTATTTTATGAAAATGCTAGACGTGAACGGATCAATCTTTGATTCAATGACGAACAAGGACATACTCATTTGAAGTATGAGCTCTATAAACAATGTACCATAAAAATCCGATTACCTTATTGAAAATATCCGGCCGTATGGTTACAACTAATATAACAAAAAGTCACCTTAATAATGTGACACAGTACTTACAAAGTGGTAGTAACTCATGTAGTTCAAACTTAGAAATCCTACACTGTTAACAGTGTAAGAAAAGAGAAGGTGGAGTAATGTACGGTTCTTAATAGTTTTATCAACTTTCACAACTGAAACAAAACAAAAGAATGCATTAATGATCTAAATTCATCTATAGGGTTTCTCTAAATGATTCATGCTTCCAGGGCGCTTATGGAAATTATCGATTAAATCAGTTTGCCGTTTCTCAGGAAGGTGAATACAACAATTGCTTTGACGTATAAATACTCATACTTGTCATCTGTCGATTGTTGATATTATTTGATATACCTATTTTAATAATAACGGGTGGGAGTTTGTATTTTCAACATATTCTGTAATGTTTTTGCAATAATCAACTTCAAGGTTGCAGAAAGCTCACATTTCGGAGCTAGGAGCTGACGCGGTTTCATATAACTTTTAGGTTTAGGTATTTGTGTGGTTGTGGCTGCAGTAAGTCTGTTAAATGATGGACTGAAAGATGTTTTTAGCCTGCTGCAATCGTAAAATTCACAATACTAAGTGGTAGTAACGTTAGCTGACTAAACAAAGCTTCCACAGTGGAAGGGTGTAGACTATAGAGATTACCACAAGCCTATTAGCCTATCCAGAATACTGTCAAAAATGGCGGCTGGATGACAATTGGGTATTATCACTTTTTTTGAAAATTACGTAAAATGAATCTTGAAGTGCATATATATCATATGCCATGTTAAAAAAAACAAAAAAAAATATTTGTAGGTAGAGAATTTCAGGTCTGAAATTCGAATCTTAAAAGTCACCGCCAAAACGCTTCTATCCAAGGTTATTCAACTCATGACGTCAAGTGTCATGTAAACATTACCGAGGAGCGTGCTGTTTAATGGTGTAGTATCATTCTTGTATTGGAAAAGCTTTTGTGTGGTGTTTATTGAAAGGACGGTGTAAGAGGTCGCACCAAAAAGTAATTTGTGTAGCTTTACAAGCATCTATTATGCATGGAAAACAAAACAAGTGTGGTTATAAAAGTACTTCAGTCAGTACAGCTAACAAAATTTTTGTAACCGTCCCTCGAGATTATCAACGTATGAAAAAGTTGTTTAAGGCCCCTAGACGTGATATGCCGGTATCGCAAAGTTTGTTTTTCTGTTATGAAGATCATCTTAATTCTTACTGTAAGTTTTATTATTCTTTTTGGGGTTATAAGTGTTTACCATTCAGTTTCCATTTAGTTATAGCTTGAACAGGATATGAAAAATTATATGCGTTTTATGTTGATAGAGGGAAATGTTATAATAAAGAACGACGTTGTTCCCCATATATTCGACTGTTAGCCAGACCGGAAACGAGCCGCAAGAACCCCGAAAATAAATAGCAATTTATATTTATTCTGACGTCTAAAATAAATGTCAAGTTTAGGGTACGTTTTTGATTCTTACATTTTTATCTTTACAAATAGTATGTTTCCAACAACCCACTGCGATCAAATTATTAATGCTACGTTAATTTGATAGAAAGTTCACTTATGCTGTTGCTTTTGCTTTTACGTTCCTCATCTCCCCCGCGTTGAACCGCTCGTCGCTGTACACAAATTCCATAACAATAAACATGCCTTCAGAAGTCGTAACTCATAAGTATTTCACTTTTTCTTGGCGTATTTTAATTCGCTTGTCACAAAATGAACGCAAACAATAAACTGATAAATTGACGGGCTGAGGCTGACGCGTGACTCGCTGACCCCAGATGTAAACAAGCGGCCATTTACAAGACACCTGACGTCACGGCCAATATGTTCGCGTTTTGGGGTCCCTTTAAATATTCACATTTTTAATATTAAAAATACACCTTACGATCCACTTTTTCGAATCTATAAGCTGTCACAGCTGTTTTGTGGATTAGATGCTACCCATTAATATGCAATTTAATAAAATATAAATACATGGCAAATATCCAATTGACAAACATAACCTAAATTACTGCCGGCCTAGCTGGTCTAGTGGGTAGCGCGGAAGCGCGACTGCCTATGGCCAGGTAGGTTGCGGGTTCGAATCCCGCGTAAGGCATGGATGTTGTGAATGTTGTCCCTTTATAATATAAAGAAAATGTATGTACATAATTTATCAATAAAAACAATATTAAACACTAATGAGCTGGCTAATTGCTAAATAGGCAGGGCCAAAAAATTATTAAAAAAATAACCTAAATTAGTAGAGGTGGGTTGGTCGCGAACGAACTGTTAAAAAGGATGGCTCTCGGGTGAGAATTGCGCGAACTGGTTCGTGAAATTGAAAGTTCGTCGTTCGCGAACGAATAGCTGTTGTTTCAGTTCGCGAACGAACTATTGAAACGAATGACGGCTCGCTTGCACGAGCTAGTTCGCGCGAACTGGCTCTCCAAAGAACTGTTTTTCCCATCTTATTAGGGCATTTAAAGATGGCGGCTGGATGACAAATACGTGTTCTGGACAGCCTAATTAAAGCAATAATTATTGTTATTTATTACCTTTGAAAGAGAAATAGAACTGTAAGTTGTTGGAAAATCTTTATAAAACCACCAATTTTGTGACTGTGACTTGATCTACAATGTTTAGTGATCGCCGTGCATATTATAACTTGGCAGCAGTTATATAAAAAGGCGGCACAATGAATTCAGAAATCGAGGCCGCCCGCGTTGTAAGAATCATTTATAGAGACTCTGTATTTGGTGACGTTCAGACCTTTCTTATTGAGCCTTCCTCAGGCTAGTCAAATTTGTAAGTCCTGATATTAGAATCTTTATTTTTGTATCTGACACATGGCCGTACACTAAACTAAGCACGCTAATATCAAGATTGGCAAATAAAAAATAACTAGCCTGAGAAACAAAAGTTAAAATACGCGAAGTAAAACGGTAGTTCTACTAAAACAAAAGCAACCATAAATTATATTTAGTATTAACGTTTCTACTTGAGTTCATATTTCGATGATGTTTTATTAAATAAATGTCATTAGTTTTTTTTATATGAAATAAGAAACGCTGCGGTGGCATTGCTATTTTTATAACAGGATTAGGCCGATTACAGGCCAACTTCAGACCAAGTGATTAGTGCGTGAAGTACTTTGTCGTGGAAACTCCCGATCGTCAGCGAGCACGTCCCGGAACCTGAAAGAGTTGACATCCGGGGCTGCGCCCGTCAGAGCAGTCACCATAAACAGCTATTTCACTTGTATCAGACGTGACAAGCACCTTGTCGAGCTCAGTAATCGATACGTGGCCCCATTCTCCGTTTCTCGTGCCCTTTCGGTTACGATTTCACCCCGTGTTCACCCGCTGGAAAAATTGCAACTGGTTGAAGGATTCGGATGCTTGCGCACTACCTATAAACGGTGTTACTATTATTGGGATTTGGATACTTTATGTAGAAAATTATGATTCCTGATCTGACTTAAAGAAGAATTCATGATATTTTTTGTAGTATTTTTCATTTATTAGGAAAAAATAACTTGCAGCTTGTCCCATTAATATCACTTTCCCTAAGAGCGTACTGCAAATTGACAACTGACATGCGTGTTTTGTTCCCCGCGTTTGTTTACACGTGATGTTTACAAACTAGAAGCTGCCATCAATACTATGTTTACAAATCTAGTTCTAGGAATAACATACCTTGCATTCGGAAAACTGAATTCTTTTTAGTTATATGACATACTGGAGTGTAACAGTATTGCATGCTCGGTATTACCTGTACTCCGATTTTTGTCAGTTCATAAAAAAAATCACTAAAATCATAATTAATTCAAGAGCAAGTTTGCTTCCGAAAAACGTAACAATCCGCTTTCAATATTTAGCTAAAATAACGTTACAATTTCCTTTATTAGAAAGGAATAAGTTATATTTAACGCCCTTGATGTTAATTTTCAAAATAAATTTAAATTTAGCCAAATTGATGTTAGATTGCTAATTTTTGGCGCCATACCTTTCAGTTTTCGGCTGAGTTGCCTATCATGGTCATCGGTTGTTCGGATGTACACCTCTGTAATTCATTTTATTTAAATTTTTCACTTCATTTAAATTTATTTTTGTTACTTTAGCTTGAAGTTACTGAGTTACTGTTTGCACCAAAGCATTGTACCTTCTTTGCAGACTGACCTATGTTGTGTATGGCATGTGTGGAATTGAATTAAAGACGACTGAAAATTTTATACAAAAATATGTTTTCAAGATTAGGAATACCATCCACTATTGTTAGTGATCGTGGTTCATAATTCATTTCAGCACAGTTTACTATTTTTGTGTCAGAATGGAACATCAAACATATTATGATAAGTTCCAGGAATCCACAATTTTTTTTCTTAGCAAAATAAGCAAAAAAATGTCTAAACCGGTGTTAAGGACGAAACCAGTCATTTTAATAATAAATAGCAGTTATAGATAGATTTCGTTGCATGTTCTGGACTTGGGCATCTCTTTCTTCAAATTCAAAAGTTGTTTTAAATATTCCAGCAAATGTAATCCCAAGTGAATTGACCACTTTAATGTTAAACAGTTACATAGATAGTGTCTTAATGGTAACGCTTCCCAAAAAGTTATTAATTTTGTATCCCAATTGTTAAAATTTAGTAGTATTTGTTTACGTCTGCAGTTATTTGTCGATAAAAAGGGCATGTGTTAAATAAGACAAATCACTTCTGTTAACAGGCATGAATTTAAAATTCAGTTAATTTGAAGTCACTTTAATTTCAGGAGCTAACTTGAGAGAAATAATTTTATTAGCACATAGAAATGTAGGGAATTTTTCAGTTCCGTCCAAGCTCTTATGATTATATAACTAACCAATATAGGTTTTTGCACCTTCTATGTAGAAAATCATGCGTGCTTTTACAAACGCTAGTCAAGGACCAATTCATCTCTTAATGAAAACGACAGATGGTGACATCATCTCTGACATATACACAGTAAAATTTTAAAGGGCTCTGTATAGTGTATTTCGAAAGCTAATCAAGTTAACTTAGATCTGTTTTCGCCACTGAACTATGCTCGAAAAAAGAGATCCTGACACCTAGATTAGTTTTTCTATATCTCGTAACGTTTAAATATTAAACTTTTTTACGATTAATTTAAAAAACACCAGGCTCTAAACTATACTTGTAAGCCATCGCGGCGTGTCTCGTATAACATTTTATTTTGGAACCTACGTAGTATGTAATTGCTATAACAATGAACAATTTAAACTAAAGTGAATAAAATATTGCAAATTCCTCGGAATCATGGCGGAACTTGACGAGCTAGAAACCCCAGACGTGGTTATGCTGAAACGCTAAAGCTGAATGAGACTCATACAAAACTTTTGAATGTGTCGACAAAAATTGTTCGAGATTAGCTATCTTTTGATGCAGGAACTTCACCTCTAAATTTCATTCTATTTTTACAATATTTTTTAGCACTCAACATAAGATTTTCATTTGGCATACTCTTATTAATGTCTGTTAAGTACTGTAAGAACCTTTTATAATTTTGTTACGTATAGGGTTCGAGAAATGTAGATTTTTAGCTTCCTTTTTTACACACTAGTACGGAAATATACTGAATTAAAACGCCACTAGTACAATACCTTACTATTCCAATACTAAAACACTTATAACACTTGGATCGCTTTGTTCGCTTGCTTCACCGCTTTCAAATCTGGCTTAACGTCCGCTCATTTAGAGTGGCTTTTATACCGGCCCATGAAATTCCCAGAAAAATTATGCAACTCTCCTGAACGTTAGAGCACAATAGAACTTACTAGCAACCGCTCGAACGCCAGTTTGGTTGCCTAATGGACAGGCGCTAGTTTCCCCTCATCGTAACAATATTATTTTCTTAAGATACACATGGCAACTTAAAAAGCATTATTTCTCAGTGTTTGTGCTCTTATGTTTAGGTTCTTAGGAGTATATATTCCGACTTAAATTGGTAAAACCACAGTGGACATTAACCTACACAGTTTTTTTTTATGGCTTTGCAAGTCTCAGGCTGATCTTTTTGTCTTATTTAAGGATTGACTAAGTAGGTGATACAGTTTTATTTTTTTTTATTTTAACTTAGTAATACACATTTCAAGATGAAAGTGATGAACAGCGATCGTCAATACGTGTATCATCACCTAATGTTCTCTTGTTCTGCATCACCACTCGCAAACGTTCGCCACTCGGTCTGCAATCGATTCTGCGGTTGCTTGTAAGTAATACCGTTGTCGGTAGTGCAATCAGCGGATTGCCAGCGCTCACGATATGAACCTAATTGTGATTTATGCCGGGAGTCCGTATTCTGCGGTTTTGACCTAAAAGAATTCACCGATACTCGTTTGTTCTCCGAGGGCGCGTAATGAATTGCCGACGTACCTTTGAACGAGGCGGCACGAGAATAACCTGTTTTCAATGGAAGTTCAACATCGTTAAGAACGTGCTGAATGACAGTTAGTTTTGAAGATTTAAAAGTTCCATTCTGTTTTAATATTTAAAATAATAAAAGTAAACATTCCGTTTCCATAGCAATATATATTTGACCTTTAGAAATATCATTAAAAAGTTTCAAATGAAAAGGTTAAACCATATAAAATTTATATTTTAAGAAAAGTAGGTACGTCGGTCAGGAGTATTTGTACTTAAAAGGGGTAAGGAGATTTACGAGGATATGCTCAATCCGCTCCGTGATGACGACTGCCCTTCATATGTCACCGTCAAGAATTGGATTGCTTCTTTTAAAAGAAGATTTTCCATTCAAGATGACCAGATGCCTAGAAGACCCGTTTCTGTTTCAACCTCTGAAAGCAGTGATGACATGATATCAAACCGACATTAAATTAAAATATATGAAGGCTGAGACGCTGGGCATTTCATATTAACGAGTTCATCACATTGTTCTTGTCGATGGGTTTGAGAAAATTTTTGTAAAATGGATTCGACAATGCTCGAACGCGAGTCGAAAGCGAGACCACGTTCAATCTGTGCCCGATTTAAAGAGGAATCAAAGTTTCCGAACGGAGTTGCCATCATGGATGAAACCTGATATATTTTCACAACCCACAGATAATTGCTGGAAAAGTTCGTGGTTCAGTTTTTTTTTAATAGTCCTTATGTCATCTTCAGTGATTATGTGGAGAAGGGGAAACAGTAACAAGAAAATATTGTTCGCAGTTGTTGACAACTGGCGTGGAATGGTCGACAAAGGCATCTTGTTCTTGCAAGACAATGCGCCTGCACACAAGTCGCAAAATTGCAATAAAAAAAATTCGCTATTTGTGGCACGAACTAGTTTGGCTACATCTGACTATTATCTATTTCTAAAATGGGATTTATCAGTACCCTTCGGGCACCTCTGCTGATTTAAAGCCATATCTGGTTTATCTAATTCATTTTAGTGTAATTGCTACCGTGAATGCTTTCGGCATTCGTATCAGCGAAAGTTATAGGTACATTCCTATAAGCTTTTTTGAACTACTTACGTGTTTTTCTTTTGCTTGAAGCAGAATGTACAAATAAGAGCTGTCATTTTGACTACATCCGAAATCGCGTCAAAGTTTAATTGCCGAAGATTATCTGACACACTGTTCAAATTCAAACAAATTTTCACCTGCCTTTTTTATCATGTTCAGTCAGATATTCACAAAGATATACATATTTGTCTACAGAAGATTAATCTGGTTCTTGAAATTAAAATTTTATTTCAAGTGTGTTCTTTCAAGCGGAGACAAAGTTTAACTTTGTTCTTGACCTTGTTTTTGAAGAACAAATAATTTTAAAAACGTCTTTGATCGTTAGTGTACTCATACTTTTATTTTTAACAGAATATAAATTTTATGTGTTAAAAAGAACTGCAACGTTAGATTTATCAAATAAGCTTTATTAATTTTTTTGAAACTGCCTGTGCTTAAGAAAACCTTTTATTTGCCTTTTACTGATACAAGAAGTTACCAAATATTCATTTTAATCAAAGTTAGTTATCACCTGGGTGTATTTATATTGAATATAAGAGATAGTTATCGAGATACTCGTATACTTATAAGTATTTGAAAGAGTATTTCCAGCTTTGACCAGCAATCGAACCTGAGACCTTTTGATTACCGTTCAAATGTGATGCCACTACACCACTAAAGCGCTATTCGGATTAGAGGTGAAAACAGCGTTCAGTAGCGTTACTTGTAGTAGTATAGTCGCATCACATTTGAACGGCAATTAAAAGGTCCTGGGTTCGATTCCCGGTCAGGGCCTCTTATGTCGATAACTACATATTATATTCATTCACACTGTTTATAAACTCAGATTTAAGATTATAAATTTCTTGTTTTTTGAACTTTTATTTATTTATTAATAACTTCTAATTTTTTTATCAGGCATGTGTGTTTTCCCACATAAGACATAAAATATTCAGCACATGTTTTTATTTACTACAGATCTTGGCGGAAACAATACCCATATACTCATATCGGAAAGGAAACAAGTCAAACTGTATATTATCTAACGATTGTGCCGTCAGGATAGGTGTTCCGCGGGGATACATTCTCGGACCATTATTTTTTTTATATATATGAATGTTTCGCCTTATTATTTTACCTAATGTTATAGTAACTAAGTACGTGGATGACACATCTATAGCCTAAGTAAATACTCGTGAAAGTCATTAGACGAATTTATTATTGTGTAAAGAATGGTACACAAGCAGCAGATTATTTTTAAACGGCGAACGACGGTAGTAAATATGATCTTCACTCTCCGGCTTGCTTAGAGGACGGTGAGTCAATCTGCTAGATACGAGGCATGTTTTTTAAGTAAGTACCGTTTTGCGATTCCGCCGCCGCAGCACTACGGTCGGCGTTCCGCGCATGCGCGCTGGTTACCTACATCTCTTGTCTACGCACTGACGCCATTGCAGTTTGATTCTTCATTGTATACGTTGTTTACTGAGGGTTTAAGATGCTTCCGACAATCGTGAGTACCGCCGATTGTGAAGTACGGGCTGTTATACGATTTCTTAGTGCTAAAGGCGTAAAACCGATGGATATTCATCGTGAGATCTGTGAAGTTTACGGACAAAACACTATGAGTAATGGAACGGTAAGGAAATGGGTGAGAGCATTTAATGATGGCCGCACAAATGTGCATGATGAAGAACGGAATGGGCGTCCTTCGGTCGTTAATGAAGATTTGGTGCAGAAAGTGAACGATAAGGTGAGAGAAAACAGACGCTTTACAATTTCATCATTGTGCGACTGCTTTCCTCAATATTCTCGTAGTGTTTTGTATCGCATTGTGACCGAGAACTTGAATTACCGGAAATTGTGTTCACGTTGGGTTCCGAAAATGTTGACGGATTTGCACAAAACCCAACGTTTAGGCAGTGCATTGACTTTCCTTGAGCGGTACCACAATGAAGGTGAAGATTTTTTAGACCAAATTGTTACTGGTGACGAAACATGGGTGGTCTACGTCACACCATGGAATGCCGACATTCATCATCACCCAAAAAAGTGAAGTTTAAGCAAACAATTTCTGCCCGGAAAATCATGTGCACAGTTTTTTGGGACAGAAAAGGAGTATTGCTAGTGGAGTTTCTGCGTCGTAATGAGACAATCAATACAGCGTCTTATTGTAAGACATTGAACAATCTGCGTCGTGCAATCCAGAACAAAAGACGTGGCAAGTTGAGTAAGGGTATCGTTTTGCTGCATGACAATGCACGTCCACATGTGGCTAATCGGACCAAAAATCCCATCAAATCTTTTAAGTGGGAAACTCTAGATCATCCTCCATGCAGCCCTGATCTGGCGCCCAGCGACTACCATTTGTTCCTGCACTTGAAGAAACACCTGAGTGGTCAGCGTCTTCAAGACGATAACAAAGTCGAAACATTTGTGATACAGTGGTTAACAAGTCAGGGGGCAGAATTTTATGAGGAGGGTATTCAAAAACTGGTGCCACGTTATGACAAGTGCCTCAATATTCACGGAAATTATGTAGAAAAGTAGATTAAGGTACAGGCTTTCATGTAAGATAAAATTATTGCGATATCTTTGCACGTCTTTTTTTAATTCCAAAACGGTACTTATTTAAAAAACATGCCTCGTATCTTCCAAGATCGTTGTTAATTCCAATTAACAACGATTCGCAGTTAAAATAGCATCAACGCTGTAATATGGTGTCAAATGAAATAAACAAGAACAGTGGGGTAAGTGGCTGGACATATTTTGCATCAATTGACCGCCTCCTGAAACGCTTGCATGCTCTCTTTAAAGCAGTGGTGACCATTTTGGCAAATAATGCCCTTCCTCGAAGGGTTTCCGGAACCAGACGCCGCCTCAGAAGCACTATATTAAGCAACAGTATCGTAAACAGTTGATCTTTGGTACTCGAGGAACCCAGTTATTTCAACTGTCGAACGCCCAGGGCAAATTTTTTTATAGTTATTATTGGCCCTGCCTGTATTGGCAATTAGTCAACTCATTGGTTGTATCGTACTTTATTGATAAATTGTATAATACACATACATTCAGGGATATTCACAAATACCCATGCTCTAGGCGGGACTCGAACCCGCAGGGTGTGTGGACATGGGCAGTCGCGCTTGGCCGCTCTGCCCACTAGACCACCGAGGCCGGCTTTGAGATTATGACTTTTTAGACGTATGTGGCTTTCATGCATGTCAACAAGGACCTATAGCAGAACTATTGTATGGCGGGAAATCAAATTTAAATTTGCCTAGGTTTAAGTGGCGCACCCTTTATATTAGAATTAGATATTTCTCGTGTTTACACGTGTAGCTACAGATATCAAGAATTCATCTATACCAATAAAACATATCCAAAGTCAAAATTTTTAAATTTATAAGTTTGTCTAAATCAACGAATGTTTTTTAGCTATTATACAATATAGTTTCTAAACACCTTACCAAAACTTCAAATATGCAGCACCTACTCCAAACTTTCTAAGAAAAAGTTGGAGATATCTTACTGGAAAATGCTTTTCATTAATGTGAAGAGGTTTTACAGGACATGAATTTTTAATAAGTTTTGTATGTGACGGATTAATTTTTTGAAACATCACATATGACCACGTGCAATAACACTGGCGGTTATATAGTGTTTGTGTACATGTGAAAATTAATTGTAAAGTTCAATTAATAATCCTTTGACAATATCTTTAAAATGAATGCCTCAAAAAGGAATTGAGTTTTTCCGTTGACGATAAAAAAGACCCGTAGCTTTCTCAAAATTCTTCTGCTTTTACCGACGACATCTATGGTAATTCAGGTATTCCTTACAATGTTCTTTTGTAGCCACGTTTGTTCTAAAAGGCACAAGCATCTCATGCATTTCCTCGACAAACGACCTGCAGGGCTCTGCACTCACGAGAGGCGATCTCTGAAATACGTAGGTAGCATATATTCTACTCGTGACAGATGTCTGGGTTATTGATAGTTCGTGCTGTAATGTAATAAGGTGACTGTTTTCTTTACAGTTCTGGGAAGGCGCCGCAATTTCACTAATGGAAAGAAATAGCGCATGATCGATGCTACGAAGGGGTTTATGTATAAATTGGAAGCTCGGTTTATGATTACGTTAGTTTTGGCACTTGTCCACATTGTTCGAGTAATTCCGTTTAATTGATTCATCGGCGATGATCCGCAAATGAAATTCGCAGTCCAAAAATTACATAGATTGTCTTAGACAATTTTGGTTTTGTTATACCTCAGTAAGAATTTTGTATTTAAATAACATTTTTAAGATCAAATTGAATAGAAATGTTGCCGTTATAATTTTTAAATTTATTTCACGTCCCGTACCACCGTGGTAACTCCAAAGGTATCAAATAAAAAAAATATTATTGCTTGTAGTTCTTCCCCATAATGTCACACCAACACAGTCAGCATCTGATTTTGATTGTTCTCTGCTTCACCATGTTATCAGATAAATTTTGTTCGATCGTAACATTCTTAAGGAGCTTTGCAAACTCTTAGAACGATCGTTTAGTCGAAATTATGCTGGACGCTATTAAAAATGTGCGGCAAAGTTATTTAACCATTCGGTTTTCGGTTTTGAGCGCGTTACGTCAGAGGCTTTGGTTGCGCTTTGAATTAATCCGGGTGAGGTGCTTGAGAAATGAAAAGGTGCTTTTTTAGAATCCATTGTGGTTGAAGAGTTACTATCAACTCAAAAAAGTTAAATAACAACTGTGGTGATGTTAGACTTCATTTCAAAACCACCTTCATTCTCTTCATACTCGTGTTTAGAAAATTGTAATCGGACAGTCCATTCTAAAGTTACGAGTGTACAGAATTGCATTTACAACAAATGAGCCGGAAGATGGCTTTAATGGAAACGCACGATACACACGCCTAGTCCCGCCAGTCCACTTATTTTAAAATATTTGGCTAAGTGGTTATGCAGTCAATAGTACAGAACATTAATTCATATAACGAGCGTTCGTAAAAAATGGGCGAGCAAGCCACGGTTTTCTCTTTTTAAACGCGATTGTAGCGCCTATAGGAAAATTAGTTCGTATGGGGATAACAGTACCGCTGTTACGTATTGATTAAATAATGTTCATTTAAAAAATGTCTAACTGGTATGAAAAAACGTGACCTCTGTGGTCCAGCAGGTAGGGTATACCTGCCTCTGAACCCCTAGGTTGCGCGTTCGAGCCCTGCCTAGGACATGGGTGTATGTGTGTCCCGTTAGGTATATATGATATATTATATTATGTATCAAATGTAATATCTAAATAAAGAACAATAAAAAGTAGGTAATGAGCTCGCTACTTGGCAAAAAATTAGGCAAGACCAATATAGTAATAAAAAAAATAACATATTTTCGACGCCTAACAAACCTTATTTCGTTACTTCACATGTTTTTTTTTAAGATCACACCTTTTGACTTCATTTTACAATATGTTGAGTGTTGATCCATTCTGAAAATGTTAGAACTGTTTATAATCTATATTAACTCTCAACACACTATTGTTAATATTGACATTTATGATGAGTAACGTCACCCATAGACAAGGGCAAGATTGTCTTGTCTTTATCTATGACGTCACCTGACTACGGAAGCGCAAGTGGCTGTTTACGCAGGAATTATCTGTTTTCAAAATAATATTAATTTTTGATGTAATTAAACCAAATAAAATGTTCAAAAGTACTTGACACATACTAATACTTATATTCACTTGCCATTCGCGTTATTTTCAAAAATCGTGAAAATACCCAATTTTCTGCACACATATGAAGTTTGGTCCGTTTGACGTATACGTTGTTTATTACACTGATGGAAATAACACGCTGTTACTGTTATATGGGACTAATGCTGGCACCGTTGATTCTACGAAGACCTTCGCAAATTGGGGAATACCACATGAATAACCACAAATAGATAGCTCTTTTGACAATCGACACAAGTGACAGTCGTGACAATTCAGTGCGTTACGTCAGTACTACGACGTACGTTTATGAGGACAAAAACAATTATCGGTTTACTTGATCCGTATTTTGTATGAATGCCCGTTATACATAAATTGATATTTCTTATAAATAGGTTAGTGAGCAGAAGAGAATAATGTGCACAGATCAAACATACAGATGTTATGGGACATTTTGAGAGTAATCGATAAAATATGGTCCGTAAAATTAAAAGTTTAAAAGAAAACGTAATTTCATTAAAGAAATGACTATTTTAGTAAATTGGTATTATCACTATTGTCCCGTAAGTTTGTTGTTTTAGGTATTTAAGAAAAGAGACTCTTGATGTGCTTTTAAGTTGGCAGTAGTCTTGTACGAGATTCTTTTTTTGTTGTAAATTCAACAGATTACTGAAGTTGATCCTTGATTGCTTTCACTGAATACATGTTTCTAAAGATATTCGTTTCATGTACAATTACAATTGAACTTTATAATATTAAAAATACAAATGAAAGAAATTATTGTACTCTTTTAGGAATACAGTGTAATTTTTTTTTAATTTAAGATGATACTTGATGACTTTACCTTTAGTATGATCACTTGTTTCGCCTGTTCCGCTGTAACCAGCGCTCGTGTTGTAACAGATTAGTTACATACATATATTGCAGCTGTATGTTTAATTTCTATATTTCGATACTGTATATTGATAATTTTGCAAGTAATCATGAACATGTTAATTGATTTATATTCCTGATGACACGAGTTTGCCGCTACATAGCCGGTAATTTGATGTCCTTCTACCCTCTGTTTTGACATGATAACCTAATCTAAGCTTCTTCTCACCACCCTATATCGCTTCTCCCCATTTCTCATTTCTCCGTTTGAAACCTTGTTATCGCTGAATCTCTCAGGGGAGATAAATCATAATGATAATGGTATGGCGGGCAATAAGTACCCCTTGTTAAAACTGTTTCATTAGCTGCTGTATTAGTGTGTTTCTTCTCTTATGTTTTTTATTGAAGTAGCTATTTACACTATTTTACAGTTTTGAAGAAAGATCAATAAATGTTTTGACATCTTAAATGGAAAATATAGCTATTTATTTTTTTGGCAACAGAAGACGATGGAAATATATCTGCTTTTGAAATAATGGATGCAAATAAAATATTTGTGTCACTTATACAGTGAAGTCCAATGGACAATAAACGTATTTCTAAATTGAAACA
Source organism: Rhyzopertha dominica (assembly GCA_025024175.1). Classification (NCBI taxonomy): domain Eukaryota; kingdom Metazoa; phylum Arthropoda; class Insecta; order Coleoptera; family Bostrichidae; genus Rhyzopertha; species Rhyzopertha dominica. The sequence continues at coordinate 26,752,753 of QCXZ01000137.1, forward strand.
AATAAAATATACTGTTCGGGCACAAAAGTACATTGAAATCAATGTTTTAGCAATATGATATAATTTGAAGACTGGAAGAAACCGTTATTGTTGTCGAAGCAAAAACCGTAACTGTTTTAATTTTAACTCGAGTACTTTATATTTCGCCTGTATTATGATCTAATGTAGAGGTTTATCGGGAAACAGGCTAAGTTCATTGCTCTTGAGAACTTAGCTTGCTTTCTTGATAGCCCTCTATATTTAATTTTAACAAAAGAGCATAAAAGCACATAATAAAGGCATAATAATTGACATCGACAACTGATATCGTGAAGTGTAGCCTACACTTTCATTAGTCATCTATGCTTACAAAAATTGCCGCCAGTCATTGCCTGAATTTTCAAATTAAAGATTCAGTTTTCTCAAACCCGAGCCCCTTCAAAATTCACGGACCCTGCGGAAAATACTCCGTCACTCTCTACGGCACTACCATCGCCTTATCTAAAACGTGTGTAAAATTGTTTGGAATTTTTAAATTTTATCAAATAGTTGCTTTCAAAGCATGTTAAAACTGGGAGCATTAGACACAAATTAATTTTGAAGAGGTTATTTTTATTTACTTTGAAGTCTTGCTTTACTGTTACTAAATTAGCTAATTTGTTTCTTTTTAGTATTATGAAATGTCATACGGCCTTAATGTGGAAATGCATAAACAGGTGAGTACAACAATTAATGCAATAAAAATAGTCTAGTTATCTGCTATTTTTATTATACATTCTACAGCAAACAATACCTGTTTTTACAAAATTGTTTCAGACTGAAATCGCAAAACGATTAAACGCAATTATCGCCCAAGTGCTGCCATTTCTGGCTCAAGAACATCAACAACAGGTAGCTACAGCCGTCGAAAGAGCGAAACAAGTTACTATGACCGAGCTTAATGCAATAATAGGGGTATGTCGGTTAAATATTTTGTCTTCCCTGATCATGTACTCATACACTTAATGAGTTACTTTTAACGTAGAATATTATACACGGTGATGGGTTGATTTCCCACACATCCTACAATATCTAAAATGTATTAATTTAGTGTTGTAGGTGGTAATACTCCTAGTTATTAAGGTTGAGAATGTTTTTAATATGTATTCAAAAAAGTATTATATCGCGGTGCTGGTATATTTTAAACATATTTTAATTGAAATTGTTGTTGTTTACAGCAACAACAACAACAAGGTCTACAGCAGTTGCTTGTAAGTAGTTCCTATTAGAGTACTTTATTTTTTGGGCTAATTTTATAGGAATATTAGCACTTGTGCACGTAGCTAACCCTAACAGTAGATAACCTTTTCAAGTTCCTCCTCTATCAGCCCTTTTGTAGTATTTCGAGCAAATATGATATGAGTAAAATTAATGTCTATAAAGCATAAATCTTATGTAGAGTGTTTATATGGAATGTAGGTACGGTATTTTTACATATCACAGATACCATTAAAATTATAATTTTAGATACATAGATAATTTTAGTATAGGAAAGCTATACGATTGTGAATGTTATATTTATATAATTAAATTTAGATGTTTAACGTTGCTATAATAATCATTATAAAAATACACAATTTTTTTAATTGATATAACATTATGGTTCAAGTAACATAAGATATAAATACTGACACAGAAATAAGGACACCCAATATTTATACAAAAATCGACCAGTTTTTTCTGTTATCTTGGTTTTTAAGGCTTTTTTCTTCCAACAACATAGGAGACAGGACTATGTAGCACCTTCCGATGGTATTTCTAAAAGCTTTATTTTAAAGTTATATTAAAAAGCGAATAGACAAAAGTCGTTAATTTTTTCATTATCTGTAACTGTTGTATTGGATATTAGCACTATAGCTATAGATGTTTGGATAACAAATGCAATTTAGTTGGACAGAAAGGAGAGATTCATTCTAGAGAGTCTCAATAGTTATGGCATACAAAAGAAAATGTAAATTGTTATCCCTTGAGATCTTGCTCTTGATGAAGACTACTGATAAAGAAGCTGTCACATTAGAAATAGAAAAAAATACTGTAAAGTGTTGACAAGATTAAAGGTTGGGTTAAAATGTTTGCTCATTACTATAACATGTGAACGATGTAAATGAGGAAGTTCAGAAGATCGGTGAACAATATGAATGAAACAGGGAATATTGGCTACTAAGTTTGTAATTTTACGTAAAATTCGGGAAATGAGATATGGAAAAAACAAGTATGCTTCATTTGAAAGTTCTCAATTTGGAAGATGGAAGGTAAATCTAAAACTGGATATTTTCGTCCTTTTTCGAAATAAATTGGGAAGCTATTGAAATATTTCCTTTTAAGATACCTACCTATGTAGTACATTAATAAATAATAACCATTATAAAGCTACACCACTTTTTTCTATTTAGATATTACTCGTTATCTCGGTTATTTGAATAAATGATCCATAACTCCTATTTCACCCTTTGAAAGACTTAAGTCATTTACTTTATATTTAAAGATGAACTTCAAAATAAAGTAGTAGCCCGCACAAATTGTATACACATCTTCGTAGTTTCACATTTGAACATGCTAACCTTCAACTGTTTTTCTCTACTTCACTCTGCTTTATGTGTATGAAGACTGATGTAAAGCAAAAAATCTGCTTGTATCACTTGCGGAAAGAAAATGGACAACTACCGTACCCTTTCACGTTCATACACATTTTTGTGCTGGTATATTTAGTATTTTTCACTGCACAAATAGTCTGCTCAAATTAGCCCTAAAAATAGTAGTGAAGCTATAAAAATTCGCATAGAACTAAAAATTTGTATGAATGTTAGGAACGCCATCATAAATCGATCCCGTACGTGGAAAAAAGTTTATTCAACGTCAAAGGTGTCAAATATGGGTTTTTCGTGCTTTTCAGCAAAACGCTAAGTTTTATCATAAAATTAGGTCAGCCAAAAATTGTAGATCATATAATTATATATAAAAAATGTCTCAATACTTTTTTTCCTAAGACACCGTTTCTGAGACATAACGATTCTAAAAGTTAATGTAAATGTTATCTTCATAATACGATTATGTATAAGTATGTACAAGTTTCTAAAAAGAGAAACGCAACTCCGCAAGAAGCTATCACCAACGGGAATTCGCTTTCTTCTTTCAATGAACGGAGCTTCTAATAAACTACCTGCTTAGATAAGTTTCGATACCCATGTTTTGTTAAGAATACTCGAAATAAAAAACGAGTGCAATTAGCTTGTCTTCTTCCAACCTCTGCTTCTGTTCATGGAAGTTGATCGACAATACATTCGAACCAGTCCAGATTTTACTCCCACCTGCGTCGGAAAAACTTCTTAAAGCAATTTTTTGCAACTGTAAAAAGGGATGTGGTGCTAAATGCGGATGCAAAAAAGTTGGATTGTTTTGTTCTTTTGCATGTACTAGTTGTCAAACCTTCAATGTTGAATTACTAACAGAAGAGGATTCATATGATACCAACGAGGAGACATGTGGAAGAAGAAGAAGAAGAAGAACATGATGATGAGGAGAAAGAAAGATATTAATGGTATTAGACGATAGCTGTGAAAACGCGGCTGGATTTGTAAATTATAATGATCTATTCTGAACACAAAAAAAAACTGCCTTTGTTGATGCTACAAAAACACTTTATCTCCCACATGATTATCATAATAAATCTTTTATAATACTATATCAGTTCTATAGATAAGTACGTTATGTTGACCCCTTTTTTAGGTAGCCAACTATTTCATATGTTGTTCGAATCGAAAGCAAGCCGCTTTATCGGACAGAAAGCTATTTTATCAGTAACAGACTTGCTTGTTTACAATAATAGCATTAATAATAATAATAGCAGGAGGAGGAGGAGGAGAACAAGAAGAAGAAGCAGAAATATTACACGGTTATGAATCTGACGAATGACTTCCTCAAGTTTTTTTTTTGTATAGATAATTATGTGATCTACAATTTATTCCTGGCCTAATTTTATGATAAAACTTATCGTTTTGCTGAAAAACGGGAAAAATCCATTTTTGAGACCTTTCCACGTACGGGATCGATGGGGACTTTTCAGCATTCCTGGTGATGATGGTGTTCCGAACATTCATACCAATTTTTAGCTCTATGCGAATTTTTGTACCTTTGCATGTCTGAATTGACCGGACTAAAAGCAAAATACTACTGATATGTATGTTGTGCTTCGACTAACAGTCTGGGCTTCCCTCACCGCATCTAATGCAGTTCTAATCCCATAGCATTGACCCCGGTAGTCGGAATACCTTGTCATAGAGTTCGTTTTACTTTCTTTGTTTAACAGCAACAAATCCATGCGCAGCAACTGCCTCACGGGGCGCATGGTCCCGGCCTCCCCATGGGACCTCATCCAGGGCTGCCGGGCATGGGACCAGCGGCGGCGGCCAGCCTCTTAGGATTCGGCGGCGGTTTGGCAGCTGGAGTTCCCGGAGCACCGGGTGGACCCCATGCTGTGGCGGCGGCAGCTGCGCATCCTCTTCTGAAGCCAACGGATCTGCATGCAAGGGATCCGGCGGATCTCAAGGGTCCGGGTTCGGTCAGTGCAGAAGAAAGACTGGTAAGTCTTTTTTTGGTAATTTTTATGATTACCGAACAGTTTTTGGACATGCAGTTACGTTCTTTTTTCCAATACATTCGTAATCTCGTAAAGCACAACGAACGCGTTTGAAAAGATCAGATCAGGTCAAATCGTATTAGGTCATAAGTATAGGAACTCAGATGTAAGCTCGACTACTTAAATTCGGTGAAAATAATAAATTAATAATTAATCAATTATGTACCAATCGTATGCGTCATCACGTCATTGACATATTATTAAATGGACACGACATCTCATTCATAAATACGGTTGGAACTGACGCCAAGACCAATGAGGGGAGCGCGGGTACGCGGGGGAGATACAGTTTTCCTCCAAGTACATTGCCGTACTGTTATAAAAGGGTCAACAGTGAGATAAGTTAACCTCCAACTAAAAACAAAAAGGATCAATAATATTTCGAACAATCTTTCAGTTAAAGTGTTTGTACAACAAACACTTACAAGCGGGAAAAAAGTTTTGGCCGAATGAAAGCATCAACACAGTTCTAGCATTAGTATATTCATTAATCAACACTTAACGAGAAAACACTCGACATTCTTCACATAGAAATATAAGGAAAAAAATTCAGAAACTGCGAAAATAAAATTTATTGTCAAATAAGAAGAATACATAAAATCAAAATCCGCATCAGGCATCTTTAAATCACTTACTCCGAACACATCGGCTCTCTTCTTCTACCTACAAATGTTTATTTTTAAAACGTCTACCACTAACAATAATCATTTTCCATATGTATTAATCCTTCACTATCAACTTCATTACATTTTATAAAAGTATTCCTCTATAAAGTAACTAATTTCGCTAAATTTATCAAACGAGGCTTATGACAACAAATATATACATAACCTAAACAATGCTTAACGGTGAAATGATACGGTTTTCTCCTTAGAGCCCACCTTTTTGCATACTTGACACATCCGCACCATTGCCTGGATTAATTACGACTTGTCCTTAAACAGCTCGAAATAAGCTCTTTTTAACAAAAAATTTACACCACACTACTCAACACATACAGAACATTCTAAACACCAGTAGTGCAGTGGACCATCAAATGCGCGTGAAGACGGGCAATCGCACGATGCATTGAGTATTGCTCTGGTCTATTGTACGTTTCTGTTTTCCTCCAATTCCACCTTAGAATGTGACTATTATGTTGGCTTCACTTGAAAATGTAAACAACCTACTCCAGACACCTAGATGCATCAGATAATACAGGGCTTCTATAAATGATTCATGCAACGGGKGCGGCGTTGATTTCTTAATTCTTTGTGCCGCCTCTTTGTAATTGCTTACTAGTATTGTTCCTGCTATAATAGATCTATTACACTGCCCTCTGTGCTATTACGCTATTACGCGATTAAAGAATATAATATTACACTTTTACAATAAATACTTTTTCTTCAAATTTTTCAAACCTTGTGCCAAAATGTAGTTGTCACAAAATGCAATATTGCGCTCTTTGATGGTTGGTTTGTCTTCTTTCCTTTTTTCACCAGTCTCTTCAAAGTCCTTGTCTCCCTCAATTCTCTGCGCTTCGTATTTACTGTCAACTGTCAAATTCTCAAATTCTTTTGACAAGTTGAAACTTTAGTTTATGCATCACCAGATTTCAAGATTTGCCCAAATACTTTACTATTACTTATTATTTTATTATTGATAGTATAGTATTTGATTTAATTAGTTTCTCTGATTTGACCAAAAAGTTGAAACAACTTTGCAAGTATGGCTTGTACGGTAGACTGATTTTGTTTCAGAGATATTATACTTTTGTTATACAGTTGTTTTGTTTTTTCTAGATGAATAAAAAGTTTATTTAATTTTTAATTTCTCTTGCTTTATCTTTTAAAGTTAATGTTTTACATAATAACGGGACTAAGGACTACAGGTCTCTGATGTCTGATATTTCAAAAACTTTAAAACAATAATTTAATTTAATTTTGACAGCATTAATAGAATAACGCCGCCTATTACAAAAATACCTAATCTATTACAATTTCTAGGGATTTTTTTTTGTAAGCTGGCATTGTGCCACTTCAGTTGTTTACTATTCCTAGGTTAGAAAACTTTCCCATAAAATGCGCGGTATCCCTGTAGTGCAGCTATGTCACTGCCACTTAACTGTGATATTACCATTGCGGCAGGCTAAAAAGATCTTTTAGTTCATCACAGTATAATTTCACAGGCTGGCTGTTGTATCACAGCCTCACAACTACGACACATAACTTAAAAGTTATACGAAAACGAAACCATGTCACTCCACAGGTCTAAAGCATCAGCTTTTTCCAATCTTAGAGTTAATTAATTATTATAATTAAACACTACAGCATATGTTGAAAATACACACTTCCATGCGTTTTTCATGTTAAAATATATCAAATAATTCGTCAGTCGACAGATGACAAGTATTTGTCAAAGTAATAGTTGTGTTTATTTTCATGAGAGGCGGCAAATTGATTTAATCGATAATTTCCATAAGTATCGGGAATCATTTATACAAACCCTGTATTACTTAAAGATGTATATATATAATTTTTAATATGTATAACTCGATGTATACACTAAATGTGGTGTATCTTCTAAATGCTGCTGTATAATAAAGTTAATATTTCCACTTGTTAGGTAACTAGAAATCATTCATTTTAAATAAGACAATTTCAAAAAGTACACATTTAAGCATCCAGGCATTGGTTAGATGGGAGGGGGGTAAAGGAGTGATTACTCCCCCCAAGACAAAATTGAACTGCTAAAATTTTAAATTACACTGTTTAATTTCGAATGTATTTATTTTTATTTCTAAAGTTTATTACAATATTATTTTTTGTTCATCTTATATATATTTTCTTTGTTAGTTAATAAAAATGTTGTATTATTTTGTTTTATACTAAATCTCCATAGTTTCTTTAGAAAGTACGAGTATTACCCCTTCCAAGAAAAAGTGTATCTACGCTAGTACACTCATGCAAACAAGCTTTTATGCCCAATTTTACAAAAAAGTTGACATCCCATTATAGCGATTTGCATATTCATTTTTTGTCTTTTCAGGGTATCAGGGTTATAGATATCGTTTTCTTTACCCGCTTTCCTTAACTTTCTTGAATAACTCGTGAAATGTATTATTAACTATTAACTTTTGTGCTGTTTATCCATATTTGCGATGTATGAAATGTGCTCTAGGTAAATACTTTGACAAAAATCACTGCAATAGACGTTCAGAGACAATAGATCAAAATGCTTTTTTTTCTTTAGCTTCTATTAATTTTAATATTAACATTAATTACTAATTTCCCGTTACTTTTCATTATACTTCTGCAGTTGACGTAATCGTAATTTCATTGGATTTAAGCAAGATTGTTTCAATTTTGAGGTTTTTAGTTTTGTAACGGACGACATTATCACTGTATAGGTGTGACAGTTGGTTGTTATTATAAATTTTGAAACTTTGGTTGGTTCAACAAATAATTAGTTTCAATAGCCTACACCTGAAAATCTTAATTATTCGGTCGTCAATATATCATTCGCTACATTATAAAATGCATACTGATCTCTGTTTTCATGTTCTATCTCAAAAACTACAAATATTTTAGTGGAAATGATGTGTAGAATTCTTTCAAAATTGTGAATCATAATTTTATGCAGCTGAATCCAATATGAGCATTTATCAGTCAAAATCAGATGATCACTATAGATATTCTACCTTTTACTTTGCATTGTATTTTACATTTAGTTCATGTAAGCATCTTGCATTGTTGTGTAAAATTTGTTGTGCATTTAGAAGTCATAATAATATATGCAGACAGTGTATAGTGTAATGCCGCAAAATTAACGTATAAAATTTTAGTACACTGCTATTATCCAACTGATAAATAAGAAAGTCAAGTTTTAATCGATGGCGAATCCAGCAGAAATACTATATATTTTTAATTAAGATGCTGGTACATTTTAGCAGCAAGGCTTTTTTAATTCTTACGGCTTTTAGGTCGGGCGAATTCTGGATTTTTGATGTGAACGCTTTGTTTATGTGGAGGACCAAATTATACTAAATTCAAACACCACTTTTATAACAGTACTAATTCGATTAAGCACTATTTAAGAAACGACACATCACTCACTACTCTCACAACTGACAAACTTTGAAAATAGCCTAGAAACATCTCCCTCTTTCATATGGAAGCTTCACGAACATGCGAGATATACTCTTATATACTGTATATTTTGAACAAAGGTCAAACTTAGTCTTGCGATAGTGACTGAGAATTCACTTCAAGTTTCAAAATACGTACGTACTACTGTATCAGAGAGCGGAATTAATATGACCGGAGAAATTCTCAATATGTAAATACGTTTAGTTACGTGGAACTACATAATGTTAAACAGTTTATATATGTGCCTATACCTATACAGTATTTACGTATGCAGATAAAGGTGTTGGTAGCGTTCTGCTGAGGCCCTTGGTTATTTAACTCGTTTGCGACTACCCTTGCGGTCAGTCCCACTGCAAACACAACTGGATTTCCCTGTTAGGGTTTGTCGGGATATTTGATTATCCGCAGTACTTAGAACTTCACTGACAGACTATCCAGACTCCATCAGCTTAAATGTCCGTGGGGATCATGCCATTGCGTCAGTATGTGTACAACAAACAGTCTGTTTATTGGACCTTACTCATTTGAAGATCCATTTCTGTACACTATTGAACGTTTCACGTTGCACAAAGGAGCTAATTTATGAACGTTAGTTAGATAAACTTGTTCAGTATACTTAAAAGGGTGCTATTGAGTTGGTTATTCGTGGGATGAAAAGCACAATATCATATTACGGGAATTTAAACGATATAGGTAGTTGTTGAGATATTTTGAAATAGACTAACAGAAGCACATTGAATTTTATTTAAATTGTATGGGACGGCAGAGCTATGAAATTTTAATTCTAAACAATATTAAGACGTGGAAAATTATTTTTTGAGTGATCTTTCAGTTGGTGTGTATGAAACACTCTTTCGTGGGACTTTGTATATAAAACGTTATTATTACTTCAACTTGTTATTAAAATTTGTCGTGAATTAAATAAACCTTCTAGTGTCCATTGTTGGACCCATTGTGTTATCAAAATAGATGCCTTTGATTTTCGACAAGGAATTAAGAAGAGGCAGTGCTGTATAGCAATTTCAGCTATAACCGGAAATTTGTTATTTTTTATGACAATTTTGCAATGATAGGACATAGCCGAGGTATGCTTTGTTTTTGGCATATTTTTGCACTTTTAGTGAGAGAATTAGGAACCAGCCGAACTAAAGTAAACTGTGCATCATGTAAATGATTTTAATATACGTATGCAGTGTGTTGATGTGCAGAAAAGGAAAGCTTTACCAATATATTTAGATTTCTACATTTTTTGACTACATACAGCTTACAGTAGCACATACGAAATATGGCGAGCAGTTTGGATAAGATATGCAGTTTTGTGCGTTAAATTAGATCCACAGCAATATATTCCAGTGGCAGGTAGTGAAAAGGTCTAAAATTGAAAGCTAAATATTAAACACAAATGAAAGAAAATAAACTAATTATTATCTATAAATTTTAACAGGTAAATATTTAGACTTTTAATTACAACTTATAAGTTACCTGATACTTATGTAAAATTTAAAGTAAATCACTAGTAGGTACTACTGCAGATCATTACTATAAAAAAATAAAATAAAATGTCTGCTACTGTGGTCAGAGTAGGTATCGCTACTGTTACTTTTTCCTACTTCACAAAAATACTTTATGCTCAAAATAATTTTCTTCAGTTTTCTTAACGTGATCGTAGAGTTTTTTCAATCCTCAGCTGTAATCTGACCAAATTCATTTCCGGATAATTTCAAGATGTCGCCTTACTAAAGTGTCGTATTTTTTATGGTAAATTTATCCCATATTAGTTCAGTGGGGTTGAAATCTGTATGGCACAGCAGTAAAAATGAAGTTGCATGTCCTTGATAATAATAACGTGTCTAACTCATAGGTAATCTATTGTTTATGGTGGCGTTTTATGGTTTCGTATGATTGAGGTTATCGCATTCTTTAGTTAGTTCGGATTAACTTATCCTCCAGCATTTTGTATATATTTTTTAATTAATCTCGGAGTCGTAGTCACAGGTTTTAGTCCCGATTTATTATTTAAATATTAAAGGCAGCCGTGTAAAAATCCATTTTCTCAGCCAGCATGAACTACAATACGTCGCTGTTTTTCTATATATGCAATATATTTGCAATTAACCCTTTCGTTAAATTGTTTGTATAATGTTTCGGGGAAGTGTGTCCGTTGTGCATATAAGTTTTGTCCAGGTAGATAATCGGCATATAATGACTACAAAAATATCAATCTTTTTTATAGGGAATGCGAAGTCATCTGATCTCATGAACCCCATATGTCACAACAAAACTTTTAATATTTCGTTAAACCATTCCATTATAATTCGCTTATTTGTTATTAAGTTTAGCTAGGATAGCACGATTTGCTTCTGTTTTATGAAATACGTTGTCGTCAATCTGTTATCTTACACTCGGGTCAAACTGATTCCTTGGTTACTTCTTTCCAGATGACTTAAAGACTGAAATTCCGTTACTTTCGAATGCACTACAATCACCTTTCCCAAGAATTCTCTCTATCGTTCTCACTTCCGTTGCATTTAACATCTTTTGTTTAACACTTTTATTTTTGAAATAGTTTTAAACACGATACACTTCCTGTCGCTTGACTCCGCAAAACTTTTTTTTACTTCTTGGCATACTAACGTAATTTAATCATACCGTACACCACTAACACGCCATTGTTATTAACCAGATCACTTATTAGGGGTAATGCGTTTCTGCGCAGCCGTATTTCGTCTGTACTGCTGTATATAACCACAAAATAATTAGTGTTTGGATAGTAAAAATAGAATTCTGCGTTAAATATGTACAGTACATAGATATACATGAACATAACGAAGTCGTAATATATGGTATTAATAGTAATTATTATCTACATACTGTGTGTAATCATATTTGGGAAGACTTGTTGTATTCCATACCTTGATATTGACCAATATTACTATTGCTTCAATATTCACGGGCATCTGTTCGAACAAATTGCTTGCAAAATTCCTAAGTGTATCTTTTTTGTTTCAGAATTCAGTATCACCCGCCGAAAGGGAAAAATATAGATCTCGTTCATCGCCAGACGTAGAATCGGAAATCAAAAGGCGGAAAGAAGATAAATTAGGTCATGTAAGTAATCGCATAACTTTTATAAATGTAAGTGCGCCGTCATTCCGAACCTTCAGATTTCCAAGTGTATCCGCCGCCTTCACGTTTTTTGCCTTTTTTTTTACCGCGGTCTGAATATTTGCCTGGAAAAAGGAAGTAAGTCAAATATAAATCTTCCGGATCAGTTTGATATATAAATGACTTTCTTTCGTTGCGCGCGGGGGCTAACAGTTGATTTAATTTATTAAACTCGGCTCAATGCTGCAAACGGCTTTGGCTCCAGGGAATGTCTGTTGTCAAGATTTGCGCCGATGACAAAGTGAGGGCCGTGTTTTGCGCAAGATCGCTAACTGATACGGATAAACCCAGGGCTTATAAATAAATGGGAACCGTTTACAAAATAGATACCAGCTGCCTTTAATTTAACAGGGATTGCCAAAGCCAGGTTAAAATAGCTGTGGGTTAGTGAAGTCGGTAAAGTTTCGACTTCGTACATCGATAGTTGGTTTTATTGGCTTTCATTATCGGATTAACAGCTTTTTGTCGCCTGTATTATTTATGATACATTAATAAACACATAGTTACCTTGACAAATATAAAAAACTTAATAGAGCGTCGGTAAAGTAATGCAAAAATTCTAAATAAGCGGGTTTTTTTGTAAAAATTCTAAAAAAAGCACCGAAACATTAAGATTTAAAAAGAGACTCATTGAGATGATTGAAACAGACCAGTCTTTATTATGCGAAAATATCGTCATCTAATGTTTTGCTAATAGAACCATACCTATTTTTCATGTCATTCGAACCCTTATTATCTAAGAAATTCAACCATTATGTCATTTGGCATAACAGTCAAAATGGACACGATAAGAAAGAGGTTATTCAACATGAAGAAAAAAAGAAAAATGAAGAAAGAAAAAGTATTGAAACAATATATTGCAAGGCGAACAATAGTGAATAAATATAACACAAAATACAAAGAGCAGGTCAGATAAAAAAACAAACAAAGGGAAATACTGACAGAAGGCATTGAAGGAATGAATTTCGAAGAACAATTTAACTTGTAAAGTGGAACAAATTGTACAGGAAACAGAGAAGTGAGTTATAAAAATGCTGGAGAAATACAACAGAATGATATAAAACAGTAAGAAGTAAAAAAGGCCATAGCTAATATAAAAAGAGGAAAGGCGTCAGGGCACGACCAAATTACACCAGAAATGTTGAAAAGTGTGGGACCAGAAGGGAGAAAAGTCCTATCAAGAATGTTTAATATGGCACGGTATAAATGAGCAGTACCGGAGGACCGGAAAAGGGGATAATTGTACCAATACATAAAAAAGGAGACACAAAAGATTGTGGGAATTATAATAGAGGAATTACATTAAGTGAAGTAGCAAAGGTATATGAAAGACTGATGGAAGGAATATGAAGAGAAAAGCTGGAATTACAAAGCGGGTTTAGAAAGGGGCGAAGCACGCAGGACCATATATAAATGGTCGAAAAGTTGTGCAAAGAAAAAGGAATTTGTTAAGCATTTTTGGACTTAGAGAAGGCAGTTGATAACATCCCTAGAATGTATAAGGGGTACAAATAAAAAGCTGAGAACAAGCATACGGAGTTTATACAGTGACATCAAAAATTACATTAGAATAAGTAACATGGAATCAATGGAAACAGGGTTTAACATGGTAATGGATGTTATATTGTGGGAACTACACAATAAGGTCAACGAAGTAAATTAGGGTACAGGATGTGATAGGTGGTAAAGATGGCAGAATGTGCATTTGAAGATGACCTGATGATCTGTGCAGAAAAGGAGAAGTTACAACAAAATGTAGAGTTGTAGAAGAACGACTTAACAAAACGTAAAATGTTAATAAATAGGAGCAAAATTAAAACAATGGTCATAGAGAACGGGGACAACAGGATAGACATAACAATAAATGGAAAATAAATAGAACAGGTTAAAAGTTTTAATTATATAGGAGGTACAATACAGAGCAATTGAAGAATGGATGAATGAATAACTGAGAGAATCACAAGTGCCGTAAATGTGTACCACTCACTAAACAGGACGTTAATAAATAACAAGGAAATAAGCGAGAAGACAAAATGATCGTATACAAGACCATTTATAGAATATAGACCAATATTAACATACGAAAGTAAAGTTGAGTATTAAGTGATAGCCTAATAAGTAGACAGCGACAGATATGGATTACTTAAGACATGTTAAATGGATGATTAGAATGGACAGAATAAGAAACGACAGAATCACATAGGTACTGGAAATAGAGTTGATTAAACAAACTTTGGAAGAAAATAAACTAAAGTGGTTTGGACAACTGGTAAGAATGAATGAGGAAAGGCCTGCAAAACTAGTCAGGGAGGAAAAAGTACAAGGAAAGAAAAGAAGAGGAAGACCACGAGAATATCAACACTTTAGTAGTGTTCTTTGAAGACCTGTAAGTAAAAATTGAACGAAAATGGACAGAAATCGCCATTATGTTTATCCAAGCAAAAAGGAAGTTAGTCACCGGGATTCACGAAAACATGTGTGTTTTATGTGCAAGCTGGGAAATATTAAATTTCAAACTTATCTAAGGACACTTCAAATGATGCTCGCGTTTTCATTCTAAAATGAAAGGTTACCAATTAATTAATTTTTAGAACTTCAAAAATTATTACTCAAAAATCTTTTGTCTAATAAAATTTTCTTGCATTAAACAATGATATCTTTTTACTTTTCGAGAGATACCGTTATTTTTTGATGTGTTGCAAACATCAAGCTTAAAAAAATCAAATAGCGCCGAAACGTTTGGCAGTAAGTAGGTAATATCATGTATGGTTGATAAAGTGCCCCCAATTTCAACAAGGAATAATACACTAGGTGTTCTGCTTTTAAAGTAAGAGGGTTTGTTGTCGTCTGTGCACAGAAACTGAACACTTTATACATACGAAAATATTTTTGCGTGAAGGAGCATTTGTATGCATTCAAAAATCTTTTGAATAAAACTGTTTTGCTTAGTTACACAGGCTGTCACATTGTATGTCGGAAGGTATTAAGTATTGCCACTGTAAGCAGGCAAACTACCTGTGTCATTTAAAGAAACATAGCAGGCATACAAAATGAAAGTACCCTTTTTCGATAGTATACAGTTTCATTGTATATAGTACGGTGGGCACGTGTGGTCTTTTATTTACGCAGTTACTGTATTTGTAGAGTTCCGAGACCACCGGTGCTAGAGGTTACATACACACACATCGGCGATTGTTTTGTCATAAATTACGTTCGGATAAAATTTAATGGTGCTATTGTGTACAGCATCTCTTTTATGACACCCCTTTTAACTCCCCCTGAGAACTCCCATCATCAATTCCAGTCACCCTGAATACAATCATTCATCCCCTCGTTTCAGGTTTGTCCTTCCGCAAATATAATCCTCCATTACTACCGCTCTAAATTCTGTTTTCACTATAAATGTTACAGCTCGTTCTGGAGGGGCTGACGAATCTGCGTAATCAGTCATTTGCCCGATCTGGTATTTGCGTTAGTCGCTCCCCACGCTTCCGTTTTTGATGATTTTGTTTTAATGTGTTCTATTTGTGGAAATGTCCTTTACCGTAATTAACTGTATTTGCATTTATTGAATAGCGTTTTTCGATTTCATAGTGCGGACACGGAAGACGATCTCTATATAATGATTACGTCATCAAAATTTATTTCGGAAGTGAAAGTTCTTGCCAAAATAAGCGTTTTTCTTGTCCTAATACAGAGATGTTAAAAAATCTACTCGCTGTTTGCTGGTTGCTAGTCCATGTATCATTACAAACTTGATTGGATGTGATAATTCTTGGCACCGGTAGAGAATGTGTTTGATATGACCACCAGCAGCTCCTATACAACAACACCCATATCTGCACACCTAACTAAGAATGTTAATGCATCTTCCGAAATGACACCACATGACTACGGTTTTTGACGTAGCTTCTCGATTGTTGCCGGATTTGATCGATACACGTTATTCTTGATTGTCTCCCAGAGGTATCGAATCAAGAGACCTCTAGGTGGAAATCCAACAGCACATCCTCTATTCACTCTCCCGCCGTGTTGACCGATCGACATACAACTTAACATATCGATGGAGTAAGGCGGGGCTCCGTTCTTTTTTACGTAAAAAATTATCTACTTCACTACCATAGAAATGTCATATTTAACTCGATGAAACTACCCGGACGGTCAATACACTCTGACCCTATGACTATAGTTTCGCCCTATTAGGGCTCATCAGGTAGGGGTACAGAGTAAATTGACCAAAGCAGACCATCGCCTTTAACCGCTTCGGGCGCACTGATTTATACTGATTACAGAGATGCTGTCTATAGACAAACCTGTGTACTATAGTTCTATCAATCAATGAACATTTCTTTTTAATGATAGGCACCAATGTGTTTTTTTACATAAAATAATGTTTGCGCATGTTCAAGAATTGAAATTACAAGGTAGTTTAGTTTTTCAGATGATATGCAGATTTCATTCATAATAATTAGACATCAGTACAAAAACTTCTTAGTTTTTTATTGTTGTACAGAATTTGCTAATAATTATCACCATAATTAGGAGATATCAAAAGATGAAGTATGTTTTGCAAGCTATAAAAACTCGGTACATTATAATACAAAGGACGAAGTGGTGAACTTTATTTCGTTGTTGTGTTTTCATATTTAATCAGTACATGCAAGTCACTTATATATTGCATTGTATGTTGTATCAGATAAAAGGCAAAATATGATACATTATTTTAAATTTATATTTACTGCTGGGGTGGGTAGTTGATTGATTTTTTTGTATCAAATAAGTAGTATAGATAATTTTAGAATGATCATTAGGACCATGAAATTTTATGGTGAACATATTTAATTTTTTGCCGTTTAAAGCCATATAATTTCGATAGTACATGACTCTGACGGTGCTAAATCGGAAAAGTAGAACAATAAATCAACCAATTTAAAACCAATTGTATTAATTTTTTGCAAAGCAATCAAAGACAGTGGACAGGTACGTTATCTTGCAAGTAGAGCACACCTTTGGCAAGATTTTCGCGTAATTAGTTAGCAACTCACTGTAATGTTCCCATGACAGAAATCTAACAGAAGTTTCCCATCTTTGTCCCAGAAAACTGAAGCAAGAACCTTGCCAACCGACTTTTGCATACGGAACACTTCGTGTCGTGGAGACCCTGAGTGCTTCCATTATATATACTGTTCTTTAGTCTCTAGGTCATAATGATGGATTCATATTTCATCCATAGTGACAATGTGATTCACGTATCTTTTGACATTGCCACACGAACACTTTCCTGATCAGCTTTCAAGAATTGCAGAATCCATGTGGGGCGAAACCTTTCTTATTCACAAATTGTGGTGAACAATATAACACATGTTCATAGGAAATGTGCAATGTTTCTGCCATTTGTCAGACAAAATCGTCTATCTTGTAAAATCATATCATGGATAGAATCAATATTTTCTGGAGTGGTCACAGAAATTGGTCTTCCTGAGCGGTGCTCATCTTTAAGATTTGATAAGAATATGATGGACATTGATCACATAAGCTTTCCACCTTATCAGCAAAAATTTCTTTGCCTGGTAACCCTTTCAAAAATAAATACATAATAATTGACTATACCTCGTTTTTTATGAAAATTTAGCTTTTTCTCAGACATGGCATTTTCAAAAATTCACAGTTTTGTCACAATTGCACTTTTGTCAAACTTTAACAGCTTATTTATAAAATATCATAGTTGTCACCATAGCAACCAAATTAAATTTTGTTTACTGCAAAGTGTCCATGCCAACTAGATATCAATATGTCATACTACTGGGCAAAATGCTTGCTATATGCAAACTATTCAGTCTTATTCATCTAGACACGATTTGCAATTGAATACTTATAAATTTTCTGTTATAGTCTTCGACCCTAAAATAAATGTTAGTTATTTTGAATCTATCGTGAAGTTAAAAAAAATCAAATTTGTGAAGGTTTTACTGTTTAAATAATATCTATTTTTTTACTAGAAATATGTTGTATGTCTTACCTGTATCAATAATTACTGTCTAACCGTTTTTATCCTTGCCTTAATGTTGACAAAAAATCAAAACAGAAAACTAGTGGTCAAAACTTAATCCTAATTTCCAATATTTGATGACAGTTTTTGTTCTTGTTGTCTTGTCTACCTCAATGCCTTGATATATTAAGAAATAGCTCTTACATCTTTGGTTTTTGCACAATATTAATCTACACTTATTCTTCGAAACTGATATAAAACCTAAATCGATTAATATATTAAAAAAGGTCAGGTCACTTCCTTTAGGAAGTAGATCCCATAAAGGCAGCTAGGTGGCTTTGTCATCATGTCAGTGTGATGCTGACAGATGGCATTGGCATCTAAATTCTTACTTATTTATTACTATAATTGTTTTGCTAATTTGTATTTTCAATTTAATATCATCTTTCTTCTGTCCTACAAATTTTCTTCCATTTTGGAGGTTAAGTATGGTAACAACAGCTAGACTTTGCCTTATCAGTTTTCCTTTAATACATGCGTATATTATATAGTATAATTGTTATGTGAAGCATGAATATTTCGAGACATCAAGAATTAATTTATTGCTTTTTTGTCAAAAATTGTAAATCCATTAAATTAAATGTAATACAACAGATTTATGATAAGATATGAGTTGTTTACATATGAACTGCGCAAAAGTGACATGGACTTCAAGGTATATCTTGAAAAACTGTTGGTGCTTACAATCTGTGAAAACCCGTACTCCAGTTTTATGTAGGTTTCTATTTTGTAAGAGTTCTTAATAAATTTAATGTAATGTAATGCTGCAGAATTTTACCTATACACATACAGGTGGCACATTTAAAGAGAACTGCGGGATTAAATAAGCATATATTTACCTTTTGTATTAGTTTTGCTTTTTTACAATTACTGTATTTTCTTTCTTGCGTTTTGTTTTCTGTCGTGTTCGTAATTCTAAATTTATTCTCCCATTACAATCACAGAGACAAAGTGACTTTTATACATAATAACCCTGTATCCTGTCATTAAGAGCATACCTACTGAAATAAATATGTTATAGAAACATTTCCTTGAAGGATACACTTGAGAAATAAAGAATAATATTGCACCCAATATAATCAAATTTAGGTTATATCAGTAAATACTGTTTTTTACAGGAAAGCGATGGAGAAAAAAGTGACCAAGATCTCGTAGTAGATGTTGCTAATGAGGTATGACTTGTTTTTTTTTCCGATAAATAATTTACAATATATATTTTTACATTTTTCATTAGGAAGCTTCGTCTCCCCATACAAACGGTGATCATCCTGTCCTTAGTAATTCATCAGATATTCGTGAGAATGGAAGTACAAATAGTGATAAAGTAAAAGTGGAAAGGCCTCCAAGCCGAAGTGGTTCATCATCATCACGAAGCACACCTTCACTTAAGAGTAAAGATGTAAATTTAACAATTCACCTATGATTTGAAACTATGCATGAAATAAATTTATTATGTAGGAAAAACCCATGACACCAGTATCCAAACCTAGAGCGACGACACCGAACATAGGTGCCGGCCCTGCTGTAGCTGGACCAAAGGCGGCTTTAGGACAGTACCCACCATACTTGGCTGGGGGCAGAGCCCCTGAACATCTCAGTCCATACAACAACGCTGCTGCCTCTCCATATGGCCGGCCACCCCTGATGGGTTACGACGGACATCCGCATGTTAGAACTCCTGCTATAACCGCAAATGGCTTAGGAACGATACCTGGAGGAAAACCGTAAGTAGCTTATATATCTTTGAATATATGCTAGTTATTCACCAGTTTTGGAAGTGTACATGTACTTTAACAAGTGTCAGTCATCACTTGATTTTAAAATAGGAATGTCTGCTCTTGATACCTGGTGTTCAACCTCAGCACGTTTTGTCTGCAGCTTGTTTACCACAAAAATGGGATAGAAGAATGAATATGATAAACTTTTATTTTTAACTATGACATCTATTGGGAGTTTACAGCGACTTAGAACTAGTGTTACCTAATTATATGTTTAAAATTGGTGTTACCTTGACGAATTTAGAATTAGCCTGCAGGATGTTTTCGAGAATATCGAATCAATGGAGCCTAAGCTCACCAGTGGTCCTATCGGAATACCATCATTTTTTATTAAAAAATGCATTTTTATGTTGTCCAAGACTTCAATTGATCTTCCAATTGTCACTGTGTCGGGGTGTATTTCTGCACTACTGGAAAGACAGTTATCTTATACCAATTCACAAATCAGGAGACAAAGAAAATATTTCCAACTGTCGCGGGGTGTACATTCAATCTGCAATGCCATAGTTATTTGATAAAATTATATCTACTCAGATTGGATGGCCCTTAAAATGATTTATCATACCTCAGCAACATGGCTTCTCATTGGGTGGTTAGTTACACTGCTTCAAATCTACTGATTTATCAGGATTATTGTCAGAATGCATTCAATAAAAGGAGTCAAGTGGATAGTGTGTATACTGTCTTTTCGAAGGCGTTTGATAGGGTTGGTCAAAGCTCTCAGCAATAGGGTTTGGGGACAGAGTGGTGTCTTGGTTGGGTAGCTTTCTGGAGGGGAGAACACAATATGTAAAGGTAAATCAACATGTTTCTAGGGGTATAGATGTGACTTCTGGTGTGCCACAGGGGTCTCATTGTGGTCTGATTCTGTTTAAACTCTTTGTGAACGATTTGCATACCGTAGTGAAGTATTGTAAATTTTTAATTTTTTTGAATGGCCTGGTTCTGAACACGGATAAATGTTATGTGATGTTCTCAAGACTTTTATATTTTATCTGAATATTCTATTAATGGTGCATTAGTTGGTAGAGTTGAGGTCATTGGGGACCTTGGTGTTTATTTTGATGGCAAATTGACTTTTAAGACACATTTAACGAAAATATGTTCGACGGAATATAGAAACCTTGGTTTCCTCATTAGGAATTCAGCTAATATCTAAGATGCTCTTCTGTTCACTGATACGTTCTGGCATTGAATATGCTAGCATGGTTTGGTCTTCACATTATAATTGTGATATTGATGCACTGGATCAGGTGCAGAGGAGATTCTTGAGACAATGTTACTTCAGGCTCTCTCACGCGAGAAACATTTCAGTATTTAACTGTGATGAATATTCTAAAAGTCCAGTGGCTAAAGCATAGATTTGTTGCGGACATTTTTTTTAATGTAAATTGATTATTGGTGCTKCWGACTGTCCGGAACTACTGTTTCATATCGACTTTTCCACTTATCACATGTCATGATCATTGCATTTGTTTCACATTGGACATCATTCCATGAACTAGTCTTTTTTTGCTTCCTTGTTCCGCTTACCTCGTGATTACAATTCTGTTGCGCACTTAATAGATCCTTTCCATCTATCTATTTCTGCTATTGGGAGGCAGCTTGTACCCTGCATGTAGCTCGCACATATAATTTTTCTTTTCTTTTTTATTTGTTAGTTTCTTTGATGTTTATTTAGGATTAAAATTAGAACATATCGCATGTACCACTTTGTATACTACATACTGTATGATTTTTTCTGTTGTAAAATAGTTAACAGTAAATAAAACTACTTACTTACTATTTTTAGGTTAGACAGTCTAGTTATTCAATAAACATGTCTCCCGTGTCCTGTTTAGGAAATTTTAATCAAAAATTCTTGAACAGCTTTATACTTATAGTCAGGAACTCCATGAAGTTGGAACGGCATTCGCTGAAAAACTACCAGTGATATGTTAATTATAAATTGTTGCATTGTTTGTTAATTAAGTAGTTGTGAAATAGAGACACCAAGCATTTGGTGACAAGCTATACTGTGAATCTGTTTTTAAAAAATGATGAAGGTTCCCAGATTTATAAAGAATCTATAATCATAAAATGTTGTTTCATCAACAAAGAACCCACCATTTTTGCTTCTCTTGATAATAGCCAATTCTCTATGCTGGCCTGCAGCTTATTGTCTGTGCCAAAATGCAGTCCTCCTAACCAGCATTTCTTGTGAGCAAGGAGATTATAATGAGAGGGAGCCAAGTCTGGACTGTATGGTGGAGGATAAAATACTTCTCATCAGAAAAGCTGCGGGAACGTTTTTTTTTTGTAGGTGCATTGTGTGACGGCACGTTGTCATGAAGAAGGACAATGTCTGATGGCAACATTCCTCTTCTCTTGTTCTGAAATGCTTTTTGTAGATCTTCAAGAATCACACTTTATGAGGCTGCAGTGATGACTGTGCTACATTCCATGAATTCCAATTAGAAAACTTCTTTTCAGTCCCAGAACACACTTCCTGGGGAAGATTTACTTAATGGATTTCATAGAAAGTGGCACCACCATCATTGTAGCCTCATAGAGTGTGACTCTTCAATATCTATGGATGGCGATTCAGCACAAACAAGGAGTAATGTTGTCATCTGGCTGAAAACACTGGCAGCTGCTTTCTGTGACGAGGGTTGAGAAAATTGGTACCACACTACAACCAATGTGTGCGATGGACCAGCGACTGTAGAGAAATAACTGGAAGATGTAGTTAAAGTAGCAAATGGAATATTTTTAATTTTCTCTGTGGTTTTAATTCACAGACACACGTACATGAGGAATTTCTTGAATGAATCCCACTAAGAACCATTGATTACCTTTGGTAATAACAGTGGTAGTTGAAATCTTCATTTAGTGTTCAACTTGTTAACTACTTCAAAATCTATCCAGCAGTTTTCAGAAAGAGCTTTCCCACAACTTTCTGTACCTAGTAGAGGATTTTGAATACCCATATTCTATGAGAATAAAGATCATCTCAACCAGTTTGTTAGTAAGAAAGAGGAACAATATGAAACAGTCACAATTATTAACAACAAATGAAACAATAATAAACTACTATATTTGATTTATCAATAATATAAAATTTCAGTTTTTATAAAATTTATGTAAAACTTAGTAACACATACGTAAAGGTTTATATCAACTAAAATCCTGGTGTGAAAGGAAGATCAGTTAAAAGAAGTCAAGTCATTTACTTAATTCTAAGTTTATAATTAATTATTATATAATTAATTATATTAAAAAGAATCAGCAACACACTGTAACTTTCATCTGTTGAAGGGAGAAAACTGCTGTGTCCTGTCTTTTATAAATTTGGATAATATATTGAGTTTTGTAAGCCGTACAAACCTTATACTTTTGACAAAATTATGACCAGTGCAGAAACCGTCTTGTTAGGCCACATGTATGGTTAATAGCTACTTAAAATTTAATAAGGAATCCATAAATGTAATAATTACAGGGTGTTCTATTAAAAAAATAAAGTCATGAGGATTTCTGATATAAAGAAATGTTGGTTCTAATTATAACTATTTTTCAATTTTTCATACATCCAATAATTGTTGMGTGCGGMATGTTGAGGAAATGAATGCATTAATTTAMAAACATTTTGTATTAATCACATAAAATAAATCTGATACGATGTTCATTTTTTCCAGTGCTTACTCGTTTCATATGAACGGAGAAGGACAACTACAGCCAGTTCCGTTTCCAACTGATGCCTTAATAGGGCCTGGGATTCCCAGACATGCTAGGCAGATCAATACTTTAAACCATGGTGAAGTTGTGTGTGCAGTTACTATTTCGAACCCTACTAAATATGTGTACACGGGAGGAAAGGGCTGTGTTAAAGTGTGGGATATAAGTCACCCTGGATCCAAAACACCTGTGTCGCAACTGGACTGCCTAGTAAGTTAAAAAATGTGTACTGAAAAATTTATACTTTAGAAATTATAATTTAAGACATAAATATGTTAAAAATTTAGAGCTGCATTTAGGTATAAATTGTAATGACATGTTCTGCACAAATTTGAAATTTTTACTAATAATGAACATTATTTTGGCTTAAAAGTATTGGAATAAATGACAAACAGCATAGAAGATTTTACCGATATTTAATATACAAATTGGCGCCCTCTAAAATTATGATTGGAAAAATGACGAAAAAAGTCATTTTTAATTTGAGGGAGGTTAAAATTTAAATTCCATAAGGGGTTGAGTGGTATTTCATTTTGAAGCTGCCTTTATTGCCCATGCAAACATAATATTTTTTTTAATGATCTTTTTTGAGAATCGCAGTTTTTTTTTTAAATCTGGGCAGTGTTCCCAAAAAAAGAATGTTCAAATTAAAAAAAAATGATTTCATATACAATGTTTCACTGAACCCTTTTTGCTATTAAATTTTTTTAGGGTTAACTTTGGGCGTTGGAGGAATGCAAAAATAACTGATGTTAAGATGATACTCGAATTTTCAAAGGATTCAGTATATTTATGCTCTTTTTTATTTCTGTAGCGACTGTTTAAATAGATTTGAATAATCAAAGTGTATATATTTTTAATACTTACCAATGTTTCTTCTGTAAAAGAAGGATCGTTGCTTTTGTAACTGTAATTGTTTATCAGATATTAGTTCTTTATTAATTTTTGATAATGGCTTTAATCGATAGCCGTTTTTCCTTTATTTTTTGTCTTTGTGTACTATCAATATATATAAAGTAGTTTCGAAAAATTTTGACAAAAGTATTTACTTTCTGGCAGTGATTCCCAAAGTGGACGCTACCACCCCATGGTGGGCGCTGTACTGAATAACAAAAAAAAGAAACCGTCTGCAAATAGTCAATCGTGGTGATTTAAAATTACTGCTGACCAGAACAGAGCCCAAATTATTAAATTAGTAGCAGCACAACAGTTTTATGCTTCTCATTAAGATGATTTCGAATGTTTTAACTTTTTTTATATTTATATTACATTCTGAGTTCAATAGATAGTTTCTTAATTTCAAACTTCAATGTTTTTAATTTACAGCTTCCTTTACTATATTTTACGAAAAAGGTAGAAACATTAATACATTGTTTATCTTTCTGTTTAGCTGCTATTAAAATTAAAAAAAAAATTTAGGGGGCGCTGGGTAATATTTTTTCTGGAAAGGGGGCGCTAGGTCAAATAAGTTTGAAACCACTGCTTTATGGCATTCATCCTGTAATTATTGAGACATTCCAAACCCCCATTGTGTGTAAGTAGGTCCGATGCCAGATTCCGCCAAGCTGTCCTTTTGTGACAGTTCACAAACTGTTTATAAACTTCTGCAGAACAATTATACACTATTAGTGTAACGAATTGGTCTGTCACACATGTATGAACTAGGTCTGTATGCTGCCAACAAGATACCATTTGTTTGTACTTTTTGCATACTGTGTGAAGCTCAAGCCACAAATATCTGAAGATGGTGCAGCACAGGAGTTTGAATGTGGACATTACCTTGCAAGGGTCCTTTATTATTAGGTGATTTATGAAAATTAATAGGTTTTTTATATATCCTTCCAATATTGAAGCCACTCTTGATGATAGTGGACCCCTAGACATGTATAAGCGTTTTATAAAGAATTAGGTGTCAGTTTTTGAATTTGTTAAGAAAACGAAAAATGGCTAAGCAAGACAAAATCGACCTAGAAACTACCATGCTTTTATGGTACAGGTGATAAAAGTATTTGTTTTTTACGATGTGCTAAAATGCTGATTAAATAAAGCATTAATATGACTATTTGAAGACGATTTAGTGAAGACAGCTGTAAAGAATAAAAAAGGTAATGTATGTTACCTTTTTTAGAAGCCTGCTTAATCATTTCATTTAAGTTGACGGAATAGGTAACACTGTGACATTCTGTTGTATACTACATGCCCTGCCTAAATTTTTTCATAACAAGAGCTTAATAATTTATGTTATTAATGTTAATATTGTATGTGCTAATTATTTAGGAAAATAAGCGGTTAAAATAAATAAAGAGCAATTTTAACTGGTTTTGTAACATAAAAACTCCATATGTTTTCATGCTTTTGCAAATCATGTTTATTTTTGTTGCCTACAAAATAACTGATAAATGAATAAATCGACCCCAAAAACTAACTTTTAAAATCTTTATTCCTGCTTTTACAGCAATCATTCTTAAGATAGGCAAAGAATATGTGTTACTGTATTTTATTAAACCAAACTTAATATAAACATAAGAAATTTAAAAATAAAACTTGAATAAAAATGGTTTTACATATAATAAATTTCGTATGATAAAAGACTGGCAAAGCAATTTTTAATAATGATAACACCACAATTTTCGTATTAAATCATTATCATTTACTTACTCATTTTTGTTKAGCTATTTGAGCTCAGTATTCATAAATTCATTCAATGGGATTAAAGACACATTGGTATGGTAGTAGTCTCAAAACTGTATGTCTGTTTATTTTGGCAGCTTTATCTATTACAATCATTTTCAAATTTTTACATTCCCAACACTTCATKCAATGCCTTTTTGGCGTAACTTTTGCTCAAAATACATGTCTTATTTATATAAAAAATTCTATAATTTCTTTCTTATTACTTCAGGAATTTTATATTTTTTCATTTACATGAGAGTGGTAGGTTGGTGTATCTAGCATTACCTAAACAATGACACTGTTGGACTCCTGATGTGGTAGCAGTTTGTTACAAAACCATTCTGTAAACTCTGAAATAGTATTGTTGTAGTAGTTGACTTCAGTTTCCTTCAATTTCACGCCAAAAGTAACATGTGTCTATGGATCCAACCGTTTTCTGAACCAGCATTATTATAATTTTTTACCTTTTGAATGAAGTAAATAATTTCATGTTTAGGAGTTCTCTGTCCACAATGTTTTTGCATTTGTATGGGTATTATACCATGTTTTCTTTTCTATATTTTGTTATTTTAGTTGAATATTTATACCTCCATTAATATATATGTTCCAATTCCATTATAACAGGACTTTTGTTAATTGTTTTATATCTAATTGCTTAAAAAAATGTTTTTGCCTTAACTTCTAAAATATTTGCATTACAGGTAAATGTTTCTTGGCATGAATTCATAACGAGTTCTCCTTATAACATGCACATTATGTGTCAGTTATACTCTTACTTTTCTTTCTTTCAGTCCATTATGTATTGTCCTCTAAACCATTGTATGTGACAATTGTAATAGCTTAATAAGACAAAGATCTACTATTAATCGATTTGCATTAATACAAAAAATTAAAATTGGTTGTAGGTATGGAAGTATAAAAAAATTTGTGCTCACTCATGTTTCCTCTCACACAATATTGTTAAATCACTTCATAATATTATATTTTATACATTGATACAACATTTGATGCTGACAGTTAAGTTGGAGTAACTTAACATTTTTCTAATTAATCCCAGAGTTATATTGATATAATATTCTCATACTTTTTGTTCTTTTCAGCAAAGGGATAACTACATTAGATCTGTAAAATTGTTGCCTGATGGTCGTACTCTTATAGTGGGTGGAGAAGCCAGTAATTTATCAATATGGGATTTAGCGAGTCCCACACCACGAATAAAAGCAGAACTCACATCGAGTGCACCAGCTTGCTATGCACTTGCTATTAGTCCTGATTCGAAGGTGTGCTTCAGTTGTTGCTCTGACGGAAACATTGCAGTTTGGGACCTACATAACCAGACATTGGTTAGACAATTCCAAGGCCATACAGATGGAGCATCTTGCATTGACATCTCGTCGGATGGCACCAAGCTGTGGACAGGTGGGCTGGATAATACAGTCCGCAGTTGGGATCTTCGAGAAGGAAAACAACTCCAGCAGCACGACTTCAGTTCCCAAATATTCTCCCTTGGGTTTTGTCCAACGGGTGATTGGTTGGCTGTTGGCATGGAGAATTCACATGTTGAAGTGTTGCACGCTTCAAAACCCGATAAATACCAATTACATTTACATGAAAGCTGTGTTCTTAGCTTAAGATTTGCCACCTGTGGGAACTGGTTCGTGTCTACTGGGAAGGACAATCTGCTGAATGCCTGGAGGACACCTTACGGGGCTAGCATTTTCCAGGTACTATTAGTAAATAAAATTCACAATTTGCATTTGTAAGATTAAAGTTTTTTTTTTGTTGGCCCTCCTCCCAGTCAGATTTTGAAGTAATATACATGTTTCAGAAATTATTTGATTCCAGATCAATAGTATAGAATTGAAAACCAGCAGGTAACATACAAAAAGTGAAGTCAATTATTAATAGATTAAATACAAAAATGTATTTATGAAGACTCATTTTACTTCTGTTAAAAAAATGTCTTTAACCTGCATCCCAGTGTAGTAAATCTGGCATTGATTATGCTTGTAAAATATTAATTTCTTATAGCCAGGAATGAACTTTATTTTTTTATAAACTTGTAAATGAAGAAGATGATATGCATTTTAATGTTTTTATTGCAGATTTTTTTAGTTGTTAGTAGTGGTTATGGATAGTATCTGTAATTTAACATCACATCCTAACACTATATTAGTGCAAACCACTATTAATATTAATAGAACTTGTAGTCATTTCACAGCATCAAATTATTGAGAGAATTCAAAATATATAAGGCCGGGGAAAAAGTAAATTCGTTTTTTTCATGTTTTTCAAAGCAAATTTATTCATATAAATTTCAAGCATTAATCAATGATATATGTGCAATTTTGATTGATGACCTTTTGCCATCTTCCGAATAAAACCATAATGCCATCACTATAGAACTTATGAGATTTCTGGGCGAAAATAATCTTTATTTTCCCCCTAACTAACCAAGTAATTTTCACAAGCCTCTTTTGAAGCCAACTTTAAGAGAATAAGATAATATTTTGTCGGATAGATCACTGTCTCTTGAAAACACTGCCAAAAAATTAATAGTCTGACGTTTCGATTACACCTGTAATCTTTGTCAAAGACGAAGAACCTCAAAATTTGCCTGACACAAGTTCAAACAAAATTTTAATTTTTTGTCAGTGTTTTCAAGAGACAGCGATCTATCCGACAAAATATTATCTTATTATATTATGGACGCTGAAAGCATTCACCCTCGCCAACTTTAAGAGAGTTCTGCACAGACTAAAACAAATGGTAGTCAGATGGGGCAAAATCTGGGCTACGGTGGATGCATCAAATTGATCAATTCAGGCAGTATTTCTTGAATTACTTGATTCATTTGTATGAGTTCTTGGCAGTAGAGAGTAGCATCAATGGTTTGGTCATATTCGAGCAGTTCTTAATGAACAATACCTTTCCAATCACACCAAACACTTGGCGTTAATTCAGGCTTTGCATCCTTCGTGAAGCTTCTCTAGGCTTAGACCATGATCTCTTTATTCTCCTTTGCACATTATTGTCATATTATGTGGTCCACTTTTCATCGCCCATAATCAATCATTTCAAAAATGGCTGCACTTTATCATTTATTAACGGTTCACAAATGGAAACCCATTACATTCTTCACTGTTAACTCATGTGGAACTTAAGTATCAAACTTCTTTTGGTATCCAATCCTATGTAAATGATTCAAAGCTGTGTTGTGATCGATGTTTAGTTCTGTACGATGTCAATCTACCTTGACTTTTTTAAGAATGTCATTTACTTTCTCAACAGTTGGTCGGCCAAGGCACATTTCATCTTGCGTAGAAATTTCCGGCTCGAAAACGAGTAAACCAGTTCTGACACTGGCATTTATTAAAGCACTTATCACCATAAACACCACTATCCATTATGGATGAACCTGGGCTGCGTTTTTCTCTTTTTGGAAGTAAAATAGCAAAATATGATGAAAATGACCTTCTGGAATCTCCATTTTCAGAGCACAGTAACTTTTGATTGAATAATCAGATGACGCTACCTTGATATAGAATTTCTATGGACTGTCACCTGTCAAATACGCTATAGTATGGCTTCGTTGAATAGCTATTGCTAGAGGTAGGTAAGCCATCCATTGGGAAAAAACGAAATTATTTTTTCCGTAACCCTTTCATCTCTCTTAATCCCCTGCACTTCAAATATATCTAAATAGCTATAGCTATTTGTCAGTAGACCAGTAGAAAGTAAAATTACTGGAGCAATTTTTATTCTGTTTTTTTCTAATTTAAAACATGTAATAAACAATTATTGTCTAGCACCATACATAACACCTCTTAAACTTTTTTTTTGGTGGAACACTAACAAGTTTATTAAAATGGCATAATTGGAAACCGCATTTTTTTTTATTTACAATGAAATTCTGTATTATGTTGGAACAATCAGTTTTGGTCTGGCTTTATTAAAATTATAGTGATTTTCACTCCAACTGGAGAAAGACATGTCTATAACCATGAAATTGTAGACAAAAAACCTTGTTTCTGTTGCACTGTAAATAGAAAATCTTTGCAATAATCCATAATATCCAATATATCCAAGATGCTTTGTATATGTAGTCAGTGACTAATTTTAAGCAAAACCAATTCAAATTATTTTTCCCGAAGTCCTAACGGTTTTTGAAATATCGTTGTCCCCAGGTTTTACGCATAGATTCTAAAGAGTAAATAAAACAACACTGTGTGACTAGTGGGCTAAGTAATTTAATAATTAGCAATTTGAGTAGTGTTACGAAAATACAGTTGGTTATTTTTTGTTTTTGTGTTAAAATCATGCTTGTAATTTTTTTATATGCAGAATAAACACACATGATTGTTATGTTTGGATATTGCAACAGTAGTATGACTGCCCTATTTTGAATATCAACAATGATACTCAAACCGCTGTCCGGAAATTTGAACAGTGTAATGTACTAGGCTTTTTTGGGAGCTGTCTAATTCTACTACTTAAAGACAATCATCTTCAAATCAGAAAGGCTATATTATTTTTACATGATATGTTGTGGTGGTCCCATTCTCCCCCTTGGTCTCTAGTTTAGACTCTTTCATGTGAGAACATGTGAAGACACTTACCTATACAATCGGAAAGTGTAGTGATACAATGATACGGAGCAACTCATCCAGAAGATTCATGCAGCGTTTTGTGAAATATTATATATATATTTATATTTTCGTTTGAACATTATACATTACACCAACATAAACTTATATATGTTTTACTGTCTAAAGGTCTAAACAGGGTTATCTATTCATTGATACTACATTTCTTCGTGCAATGATCCGAAAGGACCATTTAGCCCAAGCAAGTTCACGTTGTCGAATTTTGCAACATAAGCAGGCAGTCTACATTGCACAGCTTTACATATATTTTTTACGTTTTAAACATATAATTTTGAGGGAAAGGTTTGCAAAATGGCAATGTGACATTAATTAAGTTAACAAAAAACAATGAGACCTCTGACAGAGGAATTAGTTATGTATTGCACAAGGTGGTGGTCAGATTGATCAGCTTTAATAATTATCTTCGTATTACACTTTTATTAAAATAATCCATATTTTTTTCGGCGTCCTCCAGTAATTTACTTCAGCTTCAAACCATGATATTTTAAGAACCATTTGTAATTTGGGAAACTGAGTAGTTATTTTTGCTTAAATTTCGTCATAGTATAGTATTCATATATGAAGTATCTCGCATCTTGGTGTCTTTATAGTTTCGTTTCTATTATACAAATTGTATGTCATAGAGCAAATTTATCTGCAATTTCATAATAACATACTTATAAAATGTGATATACATGATGAAACGGAAATGTGATTCATAAATAGGAGTGGTCTTTATATATTGTAAAATTTGTTATCTGTTTACCTGTAATTTTTCATGTATGCTACTTTACCAACTACATCTGTGAAATTTTTTTAGAGGTAACTACAAACATAATCGGGCAAAAGCAATTAGATGCATTCTTTGTATAGTAAAAAATATCATCAATGCAGTAATATCCCTGCAATATTTACAGCAGATTATCAAATAAACCAATGGGATTTTGGAAAAAGTGTTCTATGTACTGAAAAAACTCTATTTTTTTGTACCTACTTTCATTACTCAGGACGCTTTTTACTATGTTTCAATAAGTTTGTAGGAGGTCTAGTACAACAACAAAACGCAAAATTATACCTTATTCATCAACATAATCTCCTTCAAGAATGATATTTTCATTCCAACCCTTCTTTAATATTTCTATGCCTTTTTTATAGAACAATTTAGCTTTGGATTCAGTTTCTGAAATGACTTCAGCCTCACAGTTAAATCTTCTTTTCTGGAGCATCATTTTGTGGTCTATGTACAGCCAGTAGTTGCTGGGAGCCAAGTCTTGTGAATGTGGTGGATCTGGAAGCAAATAAAAGTGTATTTCATGCAATTTGACCGTTGTAGGTATCCACTTGTGACAGTGCATTGCCTTGGTAAAAGAGTACTTTTCTCTTTTGAATTTGAGGCAGTTTCTTTATGACTAACTTCTTCTTTAAGATTCATCATTAACATTATATAATAAATGGTATTGACAGTTTTTTTTATCTTAAAGTAGTCGATTAATAAAATACTGTACACATCCTAAAATACGGAGCCTAAAACTTAGCTAACTTTTGCATTTTTGGTTACTTTCACATACTGCATAAAAAAATCATTATTGCACTGAAACAGCTGCAGACATCGCTCTGAATAACTGACATGTCTTATGAACAGGTGTTCGTTAAAAATGATTAATACATTGCCTTCTGGTATTTTTACAATCTCAGCTATCACACAAACCTTCAATTTACAACTGGTTCAAACTATTTTAATATTTTCTACATCTGCCGAATTTGCGTGCCCATATCGTTCTGCACATCAGAATTTATAAGGCTGTGATTACAATCAGCAAACCACTTCTCCACCTTTTGTCTCGATGGAGCAGAGTTCGAATAATACTTGTCAAGCCATTGCTTTGGTTGAACAGTATTTTATTCCAATTAAAAGCAATGCTTTGTCTACACAAAAGTCAGATTTTTCCATTGTTTTGAAAATTGCGAAGGTAGCCTCACGAAATAATATTACTGTAACTTGTGAATTCATTTTCAGATTGTCATTTTGTCATGTATTTTTTATTTGTATGGATTTGCCAGTAGTGTTACCATCTATATGTCATCTTATGAACTTATTGAATCAACCAATAAGTTAATTAAAATAACCAGACTATCATTTAATTTAATTTTATTGCAAAGTATAAACCATCTTTAGGCTAAATCATATTTCATTTTTCAGTCCAAGGAATCGTCAAGTGTTCTGAGCTGCGACATTTCCACTGATGACAAGTACATTGTGACGGGATCAGGAGATAAAAAGGCCACAGTATATGAAGTGATATACTAAAATTACACCAAAAATTGGTGTATTTGGGGCCAGCATAATTTAACTGATACAAGACTTCTAGCAAAGAGGCATCTCTTAAAATTGGGAGTATTATGTGGAGTGCTATATGCTAAAAGACATTTTTTTATAACATGTGACCTACAATTCGACATAATCTGTAAATTAGTATTTAGGTATGAATTTCAACTTGAAGCAAATAGGAGGGGATATTAGCCATTATATTTAATTTATGAGTTATTATTAAATGATAAGAATGCCCTCCCATTTTTTTCAGGTGCTGTTATTATATCTACCTATGTGTGAATTAGATGTATAAAAGGCACATCATTAAACTTACTTTTGACTTTCTCAATTGATTTTCTTTATGTTAATCATAACAAAATTATGTAGAAATATTTTTTGTAATTAAAGATGAAAACAATGTTTTTTATGTGTTTTATTTAATGATTCAAATAGTAGTTGTCTTGATAGACAAAAACAATTTCAAGACGACTTTCAAACTGCATTAATGGAATTGTAATTGTAAACGGAACTGCCAGCTTATGTTGAAGAAAAATAAATTTGTTGGATATATTCTCTACTCGTCAGCTAGACGGGTCTGGGATAAAATGACAAACACACCAAGCAGTTAACAGAACCAGAATACTTTATCTTTATTATAAAACTCTTAGGCCCTGTTGCACAAAGCGTGGTTAAACAGACCCCCTGGTTAACACGCGGTCAAGGGACAGTTGTCATGGAAACGATTCTTTTTAAGGGTTTTTCATTGGTGCTGCCTATGGCAACGGCTGGTTAACCGCGTGTTAACCAGGGGGTCTGGTTAACCACGCTTTGTGCAATGGGGCCTTAGCTTTACCAATCATGTCACGTTAGTATGTCAGAAATGTTACCTTGCTTTGCATAATTGCATAGACTTCACAGCACTAGAGATTTTCTTCCAACAGGAATCAAAGTTCGACTTTGTGACTTACCATTGGCTGTGTATTTCTTTTGTTTAAATGGTGAAAATGTGTACAGACTCCAATTGCTTCAAATTGCGTAGGAACGAACATGTATCATCGTACCTGAACAGAATTCCGTGGCTCAACATAAAAAACAGATTCAAGAACAAATTTCTGTGTGAAGTTCACAAAATATTATTCTGTAAAATGCCATTGCCACTGCTTTCAAAAATAGAACTTATGTCAGAAATTCACTCTTAATACAAGAAATCAAAACGCCATAGTCACTTTGAAATATACAACTGAGAAATTTAAGACTTCCTTCATGTACCTGACCACTATGTGCAGTACACTCCCTAGTAACATTAAGGACGTCATTGAGCTCCTTCAGAGTCCGTCTTAAACAGCATCTGTTACTAGAACAAGCAATAAGCTAATATGTCACTGTTTGTTATTTTTTTTGTGCTGTGTTTAATGTATTGGGAAACAAATGTAAAACAGCACTGCTGAATTTGTTACCCATTTTTTTGCTACACACAGAAAATAAATATTATTATTATTATCATTTTTGCTACAAAAACACTTCCAAGCATACTTTTCCATCCAAATTATATTCTGATTAATCAGGGCTACACTCTTGTAGTCTAACTAAAAAACAAAGTAAAACCAGATGTTTATAGTTTGCACATACCAACACCAACTTCATGAGGGGCACTACATAATAGTTTTTAGTAAGGTCACTGCATATTATACGGTACCATAAACCTTATTTTGTCTTAGCTTTGATCTGGCAACATGTAGGAACGATACTGTTCCCAATGGTGTGAGCGAGAGATGGGGTAGCAAGTTCAATTTTGCCTAACAACGATCACCGTCACAGTTGTCAAAACCTTAAATAACAGAGATGGAAATATAAGAAGCTATAATGAAAATTACTTCACAGCTGATTGATTGTTTTTAGTGTATGCAATTTGATTTCAATTAATATTAGTACCATATTCATACCTGCTCATTCTATAGGTATGTAAAAAAAAACGGTGAACACATGTCATATATATACAGGCTATATCTTGAAAATCCCTTTGAGGAAAAAATTTTTTACATAAAAACGAGAAATTCACTAAAAATATTTTGAAGTTCCTAAATTTCTCGCTAAGGGACATATTGGATATCCCGTTACAAATAAACGCAAATAAATACAAAATTTGCCGATAAAATAATGTAAGTGGAAGCTAGAATTTTTAGAATCTTTGTTATATTACCTAAAAGTTTCGTTGCAACATGTTTTCTCTGGTTGTCATGGTAACTTCACTACAAAGCAAAATAGCCTAGAAAACTTCTAAATGCCATATCTTCTAAACGCCTCAATCAAATTTAACGAGCTGGGCCTCATTTTAGAGGGAGTTTCAAGCAGGTCAATATTAAAGGCAAATAGTTCCAAAATTGGTTTCTCTGAAAAGCTGTAGAGGGCATCATTTGAAAAATTGTTAGAAATCAAGAGATTTCACAAAAAATGTAAATGGGGCAGTATATTTTTTGTCACTTCGTTTTGTAGACTATTATGTAAGAAATAGATCAGTGAAAGCCCAAGACATGTCATTTTTGGTTTTAAAGTTATTACCAAAATAGCATACACTAACCACAAATTTAAAAAAAAAGAATTTTCTCCTTGATTTCTAAAGAAAAACTAGATAGGATGACATATTTTTTTTACTTTGTTTTGTAGGCTATTATTTGAGAACAATAGGTAAAAACCTGAGGTTGGTAGCTTTTCTCTTTTTTAAGTTATTGTCAAAATAGTACACACAACACAGAAAATTACAAAAAAGTAACTTTGGTTTCAAAGAAGATTAACCGGAACGATATACAATTTTTAACTTTGTTTTGTTACCTCTTCTTGAACAAAAACTGGTCAAGACACAAGGTTGACAGCTGTTCTCGTTTTTAAGTTATTAGGAAAATAGTATGCATACCAMATATAACCGAGCAACTAATATCCTAATTTATTCAATGGTAGTTGAGTTTAAAAATGACTCATATACTTGACTTTTTTAAAAATTTATTCAAAGGATATTATTTTTAACCAAGCTCCAAGTTTTACGTTTAAGGGTTAAAATTATTTCATTGTTTATATACATTTAATTTAAAATAAAAGTCGATACAAAACAAACGAAGTCATCAGTATAATAAATGTTAAACTGTTAAAAATAAATTCATTTACAAGTTAAGAAGAGACATGGTTAGACCCAAGTAAAACCTATTTTCAAGTAATTGTCAGTTTTTTTAAAAATAGATTAATAATTATTTTGGAAAGTAAGAACTACCAGAATACAATGAATACCGTTCAAGCATTGACATTTGTCTCGATTGTCACAGAGCAAGGCCTACCTAAGCCAAACTAGCATAGTAAAATTCTGTACCTGACCTTAATAAGATATCTAATTTTAACCACTAAGAATACATTGTTAACGTTGAATATAAATATAATATTTTGTGAATAAGTTTAAGAAATTAATAATTATACTAGTCATTGGAAGTGCAAATTAAATTGATCTGTTGTTAGATAAGTTGCTCGATTATGTGTTATTTGGAAACTTTTTTGTCAATAACTTCAAAATGAAAAACACTATCAATCTCAGATTTTTACCATAGTTTTTCTTAAATAGTAGTCTGCAAAATAAAGTTCAAGGAGAAAATTCCCTTTTTTATTTTATATCATGTGTGTACTGTATTAGCAATAACTTCAAAATGAAAAATGACACACCTCGGGTTTTCACCACTCTTTCTTACATAATAGCCTACAAAATGAAGTGAAAAAAAATATAACATCCCATTTAAATTTTTTGGAAAATCTCTCGATTTCTGACAGTTTTTCAAATGGTGCCCTCTATAGCTATTTAGAGAGACCAAGTTTGGAACAATTTATCATTAATATTAATCTGTTTGAAACTCCCTCTAAAATGAGGCCTAATTCGTTAAATTCGATTAAGGCGTTTAGAAGATATACAATCTAGTTTCAAGGGTACCATGGCAACCAGAGAAAAATGTAACGAAACTTTTAGGTAAGTAAACAGAGATTCTAAAAATTCTTCTATCTATATTCTGCACATTTTATCAGCAAATTTTGGATTTATTTGCGTTTATTTGTAACTTGATGTCAAATACGGCCTCTAGCAGGAAACTTATTAACCTTCCAAATATTTTTACTGAATTTCTCTGGTACGTTTTATCTAAAAACTTTTTTCCCAGAAGTGATAGCGTGAGGGATTTTCAAGATACAGCCACTCGGTACCCTTAGTGGATGACCCTGTTTGGCAATATATTATACTTAAAACCAAGTTATCAAAAGTTAGTGATTGTAAATCTGCAAAAAAAAGCTGGTACCGTTAAAATATGTATTACAGTAATTGATGGGTAGATTGATTCGAAAATGATGAGATTTTGTCAACTATTATCATAGATAAATTAAATTTATTTATCTATGCTATTATCCAGTTATTGAGGTTTACCTATCACAAATCCATGCTGTACAGTACCAGTGGTTATAAAATAAGTTAGTCACAATATAGTGGGGATTATTAAAAAAATGGTATTTTTTTGTTTATTGGTTTTGTTATTCTTAACTGGGAAATAACATAAATTTAATGTATATAAGGGCATATATAAACATCTATGGTGGTACTTGAACCCATGACCTCTGAACCCCCGAGACTGATGTCCAATACCCTGAATCACTGAAGCTAACATTAGTCACATTTGTAAATTTTTTACGCATATCAACACCAGTGAATTATAAAAATCAGTCACTATCATGTAGGAGTCTATTACCACTTTAAATGTACACGATTTATATACTTTGCTTGTAAGGAATTTTGTTAATTTCCTAGATATTTAATGTATGTATAACTAAAAGACTCACTATACTTTTAAAGAGTTTGAAAACTTTATGCCAGAGAAAAACACTCAAGCAATTATTAAAGCTTTAAACAGATATTAGAAGTCATTGTCAACAACTTCATAACTTGATGGTTACCTCTACATAATTGTTTCAAACAGCTGGATTATTTATCAAATGAATTAATATGTATTTTTGTTAGCAAAATAGTATCTATGTTATACCAATAAATATTAATTATTTTTTATTATAAATTCCCAGAATTTCTATGTAGAGCTAGGTAAATTACCTACGAAAAGTAGTTAATGACAAACCATTAGTTGAAAAACAGATATTTTTGAAACTTTTCTAAATGAATAATAATAATAATATGACCTGTAAATTATTTCTGCCAAAGCACAAGGTTATAGTCAGTTCATATAATATCAATCATATGGCTGCACAAATATACAAAAATTAATGACAAGTACCAAGTACCACTCTTTGTACAAAAATCTACAATTTGAACACATATCACAAAAACTGATGCATGAAATACCAACAAAATTTGACAACAAACTCATACATACAAATGCATAATTTATTGCCCATCGCATACTACAACTTAAGTTTACACTTTAAAGTTTAAAGTAAACAGCAATGTTTAAAGTTTAAGCAATGGTGTGTTTGCTTTAATAAGTACTGGAAGTTGTTCATACATATCCTGTAACAGTGCTGTTCTTTTGGAAGCATGGATATAATATTTAATTTAAAAAAACATTCTTTTTATAGCCGATGTAGTAATACAAAATTTCAATATTTACTCAGCCATTTTATAAATACTTCCAAAACTACACCTTCAATCAAGATATTTGTGATCGCATTTGGTTTTTGTGAAGTAAAGTCCATTGTGTCTTCCTTGAAATTAAAAAGTCAGATATTTGTTTTTTGGGCCACTGTTACTTATATAAACACAGTGTCATACTCAAAAAACTGTACCTACCACCAGAAGCAATGAACAAGTAGGTATCGACTGGTAAACTATAGTAAATTACGTACAGGCAGTTAGCAGTGCATTAAAAAAATTTTCCATAAGTGAAATGCAATTTGTAAAGAAAAGGATTGTTTTTTATTTTATTTTTGAATAAACTTGACATTTGATTTTAATTTTTTTTTTATCCTGTTTTATCCACTTTTTTAGGCAATTGGTTTTATTATTTTCTGGTATAATAGAGTGTAAAACTTCATATAGAATCTGTGAAAGTAAATATTTACCTACCAAATTTTGCAGACCCTATCTGTGTGTACCCTTAACAGAAATATGTAATTCATTGTAATTTAAAACTATTGTTGTTTCAAAGTCTGCTGACTATGAATCAATTGTTTAAATGTAGCCGTTAAGAACTGTTTTAAATATATTCATATAATTATTAGAGCCAACAAATGGTATATATGATTTTAGGTACTTGCTTTTGCAGCTCTTAATATAAAATGGGAATGATACTTAACTGACAAAATTTCATTATATTTCACCTACACCTACTTAATAAAAATGTATTATAAAATCAAACAAGTTGAACAAGATAAGACCATGCACAGTTCAAATAATATTAGTAGCTATGAAATACTTAACTATAAATTTAAATATAACAATATTGAATTATTGATTGAATACCTACCCAGTATTAACGTATTTTGATAACAATAAAGAATTTTTAAAAAAATTGTGCATACTTCATTATTTATATAGGTACCTATATATATCTATTCTATAGTTATCTGTATACTGATGGGTTTGTGTGTGCAAATAAATGTTATCTGATATTTGCACTTCCAAAAGTAAACATAACACATTAAAAACAATTTGATTCTGTACAATAATATATGCATCCACCTGTAATTTATATAAGGTGAGATCGACTTGATGATTTGCCAAATTTGAGTTTATCTGCATGTATGTAGTGTTGAGTATAATATACCATTACATCATATCATATCATATCATAGATTAGCCATATCAAAAGATTAATATTTTGCACAGGCAGATATACTACCAAAGGTAGGTATTACAGAAAGAATGTTTAAATAAATAAGTAGGTATATTATTAGGACAATGAACAATTAAATGAGTCAGTATTAAGAACAAAAGATTGCATTACTTACTGCATGAAAGTAATGTTAAATTGATCTCTTAAGTTGGTCAAAGTAGAACCTGGTTGTTTTCGAAGAATTTTGTGAATCATGTCTTTTATACTTGGCGCGTAGGTCACGTGGCGTGACCTTGATAGTCTGTCGTTTGATCAGAAGACGAAAGAGGAAAGAGAGGACAGAGAACGTAGAGAACACAAATAAAAAATGGTGGCTGACGGACTTCTTGTCCGAATATTACTGATCATTAAATAAGTTATGCTTAAACATTAGCAGTTAGCGTATTCCAGTTTCATAGATTAGTGTACAGATTAGATCGTCGAGGTGAGTAATAATGGTGTTCCGACAGCGCACAACCTTACTTATGATGGGCGGGTGCACCTATTTAGAATGAATAAGCTGTGAGAAAGAATATTTGATTTTTCATTAGTCCATTGTCATTCAGTCACTGTTTTGCATGTGATTTTCGCTTTAGAAACATCAGTTAAATTTGGTCAATTATCGTGTGTGGGATACAATATACATCACCGATTTTGACGGGAAGTTGTAGAGTGGTTGAACTCTACGCGATATGCCTAAAGAAGCAACATGTGACCCAAATATTGTCATTTAGCATATTCAAACTCCTCAAACATTGAATTTGCACAAAAGGGGTACGTTTTATTAGTGTTGTAGCGGCTTTTAATTTATGGTTATTTTAATAAAAGTAACATATGGATAACTTTGGCAAACCTGTTTCTGTTTTGTATAAAATGGAAGTGTTTTCTACTGATGACAATATTACATATTTCTGCTTCAAACCAGGTAATTTTTTGTTTTTCTTTTCAGAACGTATGCATTGCTTCAGCACAAGTCTTCAGATAGCAAATGAAAATTAAGGCCACAACAACGCTACATTTTCTACCAAGTTCAGGGATCGAAGGTTCATGCAAGATGAGTTGTGACACAATTGTGAATCAAACAGTGAATAGCTTAAAAAGACATAGTATCTTAAAGTGGATTGGTGAGGTCATATGATTGATTTAAAATGTTAAAAACATAGCCACTATGTCATCCGCGGAAAACAGCCGGTACATCGTTCAGGTGTATGTGGGGGCTCTGTCTGCACTTTACGAGGCTCTTTCTGTGGAAGCCAGCAAGCAGACAACCTCAGAAGAAATCGTATCATGCATCGTTGAAAGATTATCACTAAATGAAAATCCTGGTGGTAGTTATGAACTAGCCGAAGTGATTGGTGATGCTTTTGGGCAAGAATGCAAAGAACGAAGTTTGGGTAAGTACAAGTGAAATGTTTTGACATATTTTGTCTTGAGAGAGATAGCTTTTCAACAGATACGGTTGTGCAGTTACATAAAATGCATTCATCTGTTTATTGTAGTGGTACTCACGTATATAGCATATTAGGTATTTAGTTGTCATGTGGAAAAGCAGAAGATTTCTTTAGATAGTTAGTTTTCAATTATTGCGTATCAGGTTTTTGTAATCTTAAGCTTTTGGATTATGCTTTTGGAAGATTTTATTCAGTGCTCACTGCTTACCACGTTCAATAAGTGAAAGCAATCAGAAATAGTTTAAAGAATGAAAAATGATAGGTTTGTAACCACTTGAAATAATATAGTTCAATAGCTATATCTAATTGCATAACTAGCATCAAAATTTATCACTATTTTGTTTCATTGTTTTCATGACACCTTGATGTGCTAAGCGTGCACAAATAACTTTAAAAGATGCCCTTTAATTGGTAGGTACTGTTTAATTACCGTAACACAAGTAAACAAGCAGCAGTATTGGCAGTAAGATAAATACGTATTCCGAAATCTACAGTTGGTGTACAAATTTTGGGTTAGTTGATATCTTTTCTGATTACATTCCCAGGAATAAACTGGTACGAACTATGGAGAGTGTTGAGACTTTCATTGTCATTGTCTTTTATTTGCATAGGCAGTACTGAGCTGACTTAACCTCTACAGGTAGATTTGCTAAATAATGTGTTATGTTTTGCTGCGCAACATTAAGGCACTACTGGCATATCCGTTTATCCGTGTCGCATGGTTTCACACTGTCGTCTCTTTCGTGTCTAATGTCACCACTATCACATCCTTTCTTTTTCCATTTTAGTTCTTTTTGCAGGACATAATCCTTATATTTATGTTGTAGTTGTATTTTTTTTTTGTTTTAAAATAATTGCTTCTGTCTCGTCTTGTTGAAGGGTCTTCACTTTTCCTATTGTTGATTTCTTCTTCTGTATTATTAGAGTTCTCACTATTTTGATTTTCGTCTTTATTTTGCAGCTCTTTTTCATTCATTGCTTTGATGTGCACTCTACTTCTATATCTGTTGCTGTTTTTATCTTGTACACACCACTGTGAGTGGTATTGTTCTGTAAGTTTGCCTGAAATCCATTTGTTACACTCTGAATTTTTCTTGAAATTCACTTTTTGTTCTACTTACAAAGGTTTTAAAAGTGATATGTGGCCATAGTATTGTCTCTCCCTGTCTCGTTTTTTTTCAATTTTATTTGGGTCTCCCGTGTATGCCATTGGTTCATATACTTTCTTTATTACCGGGCTGTTGCTTTTTGTTCTTCTGGAATAAAGTCTCAGTACTGGACTCAATCCAGTTTTACATGGTGTATTTCTCTAAACTATTAGTGCCTCGTGAAAATCTTCATTTTGTGAATTACATTTAATCAGTAGTCGTGTTGCTATTTTTACTGTTCTTTGGTTGATATTTTCAGTTTCCTTCTATGTGACTAGGTTCTTTTGTATTTTTTATTCTAACTTTTTAGCTGTCATCCTGTCAGCTTTTGTTATTCGAAAATTCCGGTACAGTTTGAAACATTCTTTTCCAGTGGTTATTACTACCACATATATTTTCTCTTTATCAKTTTTCTCTCAMTTTACTTGCAATCAAGTGGTTTTTCCATGCAGAGAGTTGAGAGCAAGTTGCTGTCTGGCCATTTGTTGTACAAGAAGCTCTAGCATCTTGAATCTTCTGGTGCATATCTTCTTGAGCTGAACTGGAGGCTGCATTCCCCCCCCTGTTTCCATCTGTGTTGTTCGACATTTTGCTTTTGTAATTCACGAATTTTTATAAAGTTCGCTATCCACACGTTGACACCCTGTTACGTTATGCTGTGCAACCATAACTCACGGTCTTCCTAATGAATACTCGCTTTATTAATACACTCGGATTAATACATGAACTGTCAACACACATGTGCAATAAGCAATATTTAGAGTTTTTTACAAATCGGGTAGTATATACAGCGGCAGTTTGCATTAATTTAAATTGATACACCTGAGATGAGAGGCCATCTTCTTGGCAAAAATTAGCAACGTTTGGATATTCATATTTTCCCCCACTTTAGATAATTGGTTTCATAATGGGTCCAATTTTTAGGAAATGTCGACTTCAGATTATAAAAGAGCACTCCTTTCATGGAAAATCAAGATCAGAGAGTAAGCACATATACAAAAACCATGAAATTTTTAAAAGCAATCGTAGTAGCTTACTTTTGCAGTGCATCTAAAAGGTTGAAGAAAA
This sequence comes from Rhyzopertha dominica, assembly GCA_025024175.1. Taxonomy (NCBI): domain Eukaryota; kingdom Metazoa; phylum Arthropoda; class Insecta; order Coleoptera; family Bostrichidae; genus Rhyzopertha; species Rhyzopertha dominica. The sequence goes on from QCXZ01000137.1 coordinate 26,796,376, forward strand.
GTATTTAAATCATTAACAAGACAATTAGCAGGAAAAAGTTCTTGCATGCATGTTAGAAAATGTTGTCAGTGACAAAGAGAAATTTACAGATTTAGTTATCCTTATTGGTTTGGAATTGAAATTATTTGTAGCATTACTTGTAGAACTGAAACAATGAATGATATGCTTTATTTTAGTGCTTTAATTCCTCGTTTAATTCATATTCTCAATGTACATTTCATGCACTGCTTTCTGAACTTACTAATGCTAAATGATGGCTTAAACCCATTGGCTTTTTCTGTGCGTTTCTCTTGAAAAAGGCTTTTTTTGCTAATTTGTACATTCGGTTATGCATCAATATCTTCCTGCAGGGATTTTGAAGTTGATTTTAGATTTTGATGATTAGAAACTGACACAGGTTAATACAATGTGGTATCCAAAATATGCTTAAGTTTGCCGATAGAGCGGCACCACTAGATCTATGCAACAACAGTTTTGATTACCATTGCTTATTAATTAAAAGATAGAAGTTTACTCAGCATCTACATTTTTTAAATCGTGAATTTTTTACTTAAGTAACTAAGAATTTGTTTTACGAAGATAGTGGTATGTACAAGTTAATATATTATTATCTTTCATTATATTGGTTTCAGCAAAACTGCATAAACTTTAACATCTGTTCATTATATTATTATTACTTGGAATGATATTTGAAGTAAGGTACCTATTAAAAAAAATTAGATGAGTTATAATAAATAAAAATCAGAGAAGTATGAGATTAATTATTTTTCTTAAATACATTTGAATTAATTAGATAATACCTTCAAATATCATTTTAGTTACTATAGCTGACAAAAAATCGACTTATTGAGAAATAATAAATATTCCTTATCTGCTAAAATTAACAAAGTTAAAATTACTCAAAATATGTTTTTGGTCGATTTTAATTTCAGATCAAGATTGTTTCATTTATTGTGACAACAAAAAGTTTTCAATCTTCATCGGTAGGTACTCACCGATAATGGCCTTGTAGCCCAAAACACTTTGCTCGTTTAAAATAAGATTATGCACTTCAAAGAGCTTAATAAATTAAGGAAAAAGATAAGATTTAAAAGGGCTATTTTTTAGAACCCTGATTTATTACTATTTTTTGTGATATTTAAACCACTGCCAGGAAATTTCTGTTAACAAAATTATTGTCTTGTACTTTTCTTTTCAGGTATTAAAATAAGTACGTACCTAATTAATTACTTAATAATAATTAATTAATAGTTACACTCTACACTATATCCAGGAACACAACTTTTAGACTTTCACCTAAAAATTCTGGTAGCAGGTTATGTCATAAACAGTTGTCTTACTAAACATGTAAGATTAGTTTACTCATATAACATTAGATATGGCAGATAAAGTCGGTGAATTTTGTAGCCATCTATTTTAACATATTCTTATTAACTTGCTTTCGTGTCTGTTTGTCCGCTTGATTTGGTACAAATCTTGCAATCGATTTTGAACTAACATTCTGATAAACTAGAGACTTAAAACTTTAAACATAGTTTGGAACTGGATGACAATGCAATATTAACTCCCTTTTTTGTCTGTCTGATACCTACGTATAAAGAATAATTTTTAACATACCACGTTATTAAATTGCGCTAAAAATTATAAAATAATTTCTCATAGCCCCATACAGATCTATAATCCCATGCAGATTCCTAACCCCATACAGATTGCCCAATTAATTTGTGATTATGAATTTTTTAATAGCTATGAAACTACTTGTAAAATTTATAACAAAAAATGTAGGGTGCACACAATAAATTTTATGCTTTAAATCTTACAAGTATTTTAATAGCTATTAAAAATTTCATAATCACAAATATTTTGCATGGGGTTATAAATCTGTATGAGGCTAGGAGAAATTATTTTATACTTTTTAGTGCAATAATTTAAAAAACTTGGTAAACTAAAAATTACTTTTTAATTGAATAATTATTGCACATAATCTCTCAGACCTTTGTGTTTGAAGAGGTTGTAAAGTTGACCAAATGCTATTCTTCTCTACTCTTCTATTGGTACAAACTTGCAGAAAGCAGCCATTAATTTTTAAAATAAGTTTTGTTATTACTGTAGAAAACCTTTAATACTTAACATCTAGTGTTGTAAAAAATATTATTACTTACTAAGGGTAAATGATATGTTATCCAGTGTTTTAGATATTTGTTACTCACAAAAGTGTACTTTATGGTGCACATTTTATGCAACTGCAACTACGGCTATAAAGCATGCTCTTATCTGAATATATGCATTAAAAATAGAAATATGTACGTTTATTATTTGTCAAACGTTTATTTGGTATATATAGCATTGTTATATCCTTAATCTTCTATTGTTACGTTTCTGTTATTGCTGAACTTTAAGGTAACATGTTTGCCATTGCAATTACATAATAAGTGGAAATTCATATTTGTCTGTCACATCACTACCTGTTAATTAAAAGATAAAATATACACATCACTTTAAGAGATCGTTTTAAATTTGCAGGTCCAACAGAGAGCCCCGTTCAGCTGATGATGTTATGGCCAAAAAACAGAACGGATCAGTCATCTTACCGTTTCTACTTGCGGGAAAAAGCAAACGATCCCGTCTGGAGGGACAACTTTGTTATGGATCCTCAATTAATCAAGGATTACTTCCATAGATTCCTATATCAGCCGAAGGATAGGGAATATCCAGATTTGTGCCAACTTCCTGATTTAAATGAACAAACACTTTTAGATAACCTACGCGCTCGATTTGTTGCCGGACATATCTACACTTATGTTGGTTCAATTTTAATAGCCCTGAATCCATTTAAGTTTTATCCTATTTATAATCCGAAGTATGTTAAATTGTACCAAAACCGACGTTGTGGATTACACTTGCCACCTCACATATTTGCCGTTGCCGATAATGCTTACCATTGCATGTTGAAAGACAGGAAAAATCAGTGCATAGTAATTAGTGGTGAAAGTGGCTCAGGTAAAACGGAAAGTACGAATTTTCTCTTGCATCATCTGACCGCACTGAGTCAAAAGGGCTCGCATGGAAGTGGTGTTGAACAAACTATTTTAAGTGCTGGTCCTGTCCTAGAAGCTTTTGGTAATGCTAAGACAGCGCACAATAATAATTCCAGTCGTTTTGGCAAGTTCATCCAAGTGAACTACAAGGAAAACGGAATGGTTCATGGGGCTGTGGTTCAGAAGTACCTATTGGAAAAATCTCGGATATGTTCGCAAGGTCGCAACGAACGTAACTACCATGTTTTCTATTACCTACTTCAAGGAGCTAGTGAACAAGAAAAAGAAGCTTTATATTTAAAATCACCCGAGCAGTATTCTTACCTGAATAAAAGCGGCTGTACTACATTAGACAATACTGATGAAAGCTATGAATTCTCTCGACTCAAACAGTCAATGGAAATGGTTGGTTTCACTGCGGAAAAACAACGCCGACTATTTGCTGTTCTGTCTGCTGTACTGCTTCTGGGAAATGTGGAATTCCAACCTAGGAAATCGGCGTATCACCATGACGAAGCGGTTGGTGTGAAAAACCCTGAAGTGGTGCTGCTCATATCTGAACTCCTTCGCGTGAAGCAGGAGACTCTGTTGCAAGCTTTAACGGCGAAACGTGCTAGGGCTTCAGGAGAAACGCTTGTGATTAACTATCGGTTACCGGAAGCAATAGCAAGTAGGGATGCCATGGCAAAGTGTTTGTACGGTGCATTGTTTGATTGGATCGTTCTGCAAGTGAATCATGCTCTGCTGTCTAAAAAGGATACCTTGCGGGAGCATCAAGGGAATGCCATCGGTGTATTGGACATTTTTGGGTTCGAGGATTTTGGTCTTAATAACAGTTTCGAACAGTTGTGTATCAATTACGCGAATGAACATTTGCAATACTACTTCAATCAACATGTTTTTAAGTATGAACAGGAAGAATATCAGAAGGAAGGAATACGGTGGACAAACATTGACTTCATGGATAACACAGGGTGTCTGCAGTTGATCGAAGGGAAACCAAATGGATTACTTTGCCTTTTGGATGATCAGTGCAAGTAAGTCTTAAATATATTTTATATTTTTTTTGAATCACTTATTTAACCATCAAAAGAAAATGTATTGTAAAGCCTTTTTTATGAGGTTGGTGCTAGACACTGTAACCATCAGCAAACTAATTCAACTATATGTTGATTTTAGTGAATACAACTTATATATTGTGAAAATGTTCTTATTGATTGCAATTGCCATATCTGTAAACAGTTTATTAATTTTCATATATCTCTGAGACAACACAGAACAGGAAAACTCAATTTAGTATTATTGATGGCAACAGGTTAATGATATCAACTTTTAGGCTAATTAGTAGTGGTTATTGTTAATGCACAATATTGCGTTTGAATTAACATTTTTACTGTGTTCTTAATTTCAATTTGTTTATACTAGTGAATAAAAATAATGTACAAAAAAAAAGAAAATATTTTAATTAATATACTAATAATAATAAAAAAATTGGTTTCAGTTCATTGTTGTCCAATTGTTATTGGAAGCTCAGTCGTGATAAAAAATTGCTACATTGAATTTGGTATTAAACACAGTTTGAGTTGAATTTACTTTTTTTTTGACATGCAAATATTATTAGTCATGCACAAGTACTTTTTTTCTTAAAATATAGCAATGAGAAAATATATTCAATTACAAGTGGTTGTAATGATAAAACAATTGCTTTTAATCCCTCCTTCCCATTTATTTTTGGTAAACAGTAGCTTCAGTGGCCTAACAAATATTATACAATGAGGTACAGACAGCAATTTAGTTGAACACTTACAATGTTTCTGTATTGGTTTATCTGAAAGTAATATGCACCCTATAACATGGCTATTACAGGTATTTCTGTACAATAGATAACTTCAATAAGGATACCGAACAACAAAAAAAAAACTAAAATAACTTCGAAACACTTAAAATAAATGAAACTTATGACATATACCTAATTGAGAAAATAGAGAACGTAATCTATCCCGTGTTGTAACTTGCTCGCAGCATACTAAAAGCTTATAATTAAATATTAACTATCCATGCTCATTATAATGTGTATCACTGAGAATAAAATGACCAAAAGAAAATAAGAAAACCCATATTTCAAACTAGTAAGTGTATTCTTACCTATGAAAGGAATGCTGCTTTTTCCTTTATCTGTGTTTATAACATTTAAACATTTTCAATTCGAGTACGTCTAAATTCAAAAACAGTACATTTTTTAAATATGGTGAAGTCTATTAATCTCTGAGAAAAGGTCTATAGTTGCAAAAAGATGAAAAAAAGGTAACTCAATGCCTTCCTTTTCATTGTAAAAATTTGCTATTCACAAGTGCTTTTGGATAGAAACATCCTCATGTGTTTTAATTTAGTCATAATTCTTAAGCAACCGAAGAAGGCCGCTTGGTGGTTGAAATGCTGCCATTTTTCTTTACCAAAAATAAAAATTGCAAGTAGGATAAAAAATAAGTGTTTTACTATTATTATCTAATAACTTCCAGAAAACTCTACTATTCATTATTAGAAACATCCATCATCAGGCGACAAAACCTACATTTTAGGTTATGGTATAATTATTGTAATAATAAGTTTGAAAATGCTTACAATAACAAATTAATGAAGGAAGTAATAACCCAAATAGAAAACTATTATTTTTTAATAAATTTTGAAAAATGTGAAACAAGAGCACGTTCATGTGCTCCCGGCAAGGATAGGAAATGACAAGTAACAAGATTCAGATTGGCAGATGACAAATGACAAAATTGACATGGGGTAAAACTAAATAACGAAATTGAAACTGTGCCTTAAGTGGAAGTAGGGTTAAATGAGCAAATAAATTCGGAATTTTAAAAAGAGGAGAAAATTATACAGACCTTGGACTGACTTGATAATTGAGTTTTATATTGGCAAATTAAAATTTGTTTTTTCATTAAGCGGATTTGAGTTATAGATTACTAAAATTTCAAGCAGATTTAAGAATTTACCCTTGTCATGAATATGTAAAATTTTAAAGTTGACAATCGGATCAAAAGAATGACTAGAAATGTGTTTAGCACAGGCTGACAACTTCGTCAAGGTCAAAATCCCCTACATTTTTAAATTCGTATTTATTAATATCTTTATGTGTTCTCTAAGATGGATGGCAATTATTAAACACACTTTCCTTTAAGACGCAATATAAAAATCATACACCTGTAAGCTGCCGCCACCTACCGTTTAGATTCAGAGCCTCTATCCACTAAGAACCACTTTTGTAGCATGCACGATGGCAGAGATCATTATCCTTAGTGGCGGAATCCATAGCTTGTACTATATTGCATCCATTGCAAGTAGAACAAAAGTCATGTTGTTCATTCTAAAGCTTTTTTATTTTGTAGATATATACTAAGCACTCACATGCTTCACAGGGTAAATAATGTAACAAAGAAATATATACAGAAATGAATAAAAAGGGTAAAAATAATGATAATTGATACTATCATCTCTACTTTTCGGTCTGTTTGAACAAATTTCACTTCTAGTACTAGGTTACCACTATTAGTGCTACCAACTAGGGTTGCCACCTGCCCTTTTTTGACAAGGACAGTCCTTTTTTGACTAGAATATCATTGTGACTTTTTTAGCATCCAATTCTCCTTTTTACAAATTAATATTGTCCCAATGTTGCAAATAACGAGTATTAGATCTTTGATTTTTCCTAAAATAATCAGTCTGCCCCTGCAACTTGTTCAGAGTATTTGACTTAGTTGTCAATGCAAGAATCAGTATCTGTATAATAAAAATACATTTTTATCACATATGATAAAAAAACTTATAGAGGATGCCGGTGATTCAATTATTTACAAGTTTCTACTTTAGGACAATCCTGGATCATAAACGTGTAGGCTCAAGAAGGGAAAGTTTCTGCAATTACATTTGCCTTACAGAATATTTACCTTGTTCTCCCTGCTCTTTGTCCATAACATCAGTACAAAAATAAATTGTTTTCATTTAAATTTAAGGTTGGAAAACTACTGTGGGCAGTCTAGAACATATAAATGTTTATAAATGTGTGTTCCCCAGAATTACAGTCATTATTAAGTACAACTACAATAAACTAAGCAATAACCTATCATGCAATCCATTAGTTTGTTCAAAAGTAATTTTAGGACCACTGCAATATTATGCATTAAAACCAAAACCAAAGTCACAGAACATTATGCATGATTAATGTCAGCTTTGAATGTATATGTCCAAACTGAAATGTATAAAAAAACTAATGGACGAAACCTATAAAAATGACAAGAAGACAAATAATTTTAATATGCTGGCTGGTTTGCCATCCCCTTCACAGGTGTGTAGAGTAAATGAAATATCAATGAACCTGTAAACACATAAAAAGTGTAATTGTTTTAAATAGTGCAACCAATATAAGTGAATTTAAAAAAATTGAGTTTAGAGTAATAAGGTTTTAAATATCTTGATGTTGACTCTAGCAGTCATAATTTTAAAAATAATTAAGCATGCCAAATGTCGATAAAACCGAAAGTGGCTTTCACCTGAAATTTCGTATCCTATGATGTTTCTATTTTTAACCAGCAGTCGCATACTTAACTGTAAAAGAATTAACAGCAATTAAAGATTGATTAATAAAGCAACTTTAATTATAAAAAGAAGAATAACAAGATAACATAAAACTAAGCACAATTCTGTTGTCATTGCAAACTTTACGCTAATGAAATCAAAAGAAAAACAGGTATAACGAAATTTTCAGTTTTGATATGGTTTTTTTTTCACATGCATTCAATCGTAAGTTCGTATAGATTTAGGTACTTTTAAAGAGAACTGTTAATAATTTTAATTAGTAACGAATGAGCATGTGTAATAACAAATAATATAAATTTAAATTTAGTTATGATTCCTAAACTCCTATTTATTTATTGTATTTTCCATTTTTCATCATATTAAACAAAAAACTAAAGGTGTTGCTTGAAATTATTGCCTGACACAATTGTAGCTCAAGTGGTATGATCTGTTCAGTTGTCAAGTCTGATGAGCTATATTTTTATTAATTTCTCTTTCGTCCTTTTTTTTGCTAAAAGGTGGTAACCCTACTACTGACCCACATAAGAATATCTGGTCAGAAAATATATCTAGCAGTCAGAATTTTAAAAGTTGGTAATGTAGAGTAAATAACAGAATGTATCATGTATCAATTAAAGCTGGCTAAAGAGATATATAATAAATTATATAATATAAATGCATCAAATACCTTTCCTGTGTGGCATTTGGACTGTAGTTTCAAATTTCATAATCTTACATTTGAAATAAATTTATTAATAATTATTAAKAGTGTACCAGTAGTAGAATATTTTTACAGTTCTTTTAAATAATGGCACAAAATCAATCTCGTTTTATAGTTTTTGTTTAATCTGAACATACAAGTCAATAAAAAACCACATGATACTTGATATCAAATCTTACATCAGTTGGTTTAATATGTGGTATGACTAAGACAAGGACTAGCATATTGTGTTCTGGGAACATAATTTTAAGGTCATGACTACTTTTATTTCATTGTGTTGTGAGATACCTACTTAAAGCACTTAAAAGTTACAGGGAAGATCAGTGGCATGTGAAATGTTGATATTTCTGTAAAATGGGCTTCATTACTTTAAAATTAAATGTTTACTATTGTGCTCCAGCCACATTAATGATGTTAATTTCTGTTCTATTTACTTAGTAATAGCTATGATTGCCAACAATGAATCACATGAGTTGCATTGTTTAGTAACAGTAATTAATATTTCGTAATATTATTTACATTTATATACATTGTACACTAAATGATAGTGTTGTTTTCAGGATTTGCGGAAGATATTTAAACTTTTTTGTTTGGTACTAGGTTCTATAACTTTGCAAAATGAATTATACTTACAGTAGTATTTTAATTTTCCTTGTTTGAGCATATATTTTTTAATAAATAGATTACTTTCGAGTTATCTATCTTAATAAAAATTTATTTCTAGTACAGTAATACCTCATTATTTTCTTGTCCTTTTTCTGTCAATTATTAGTACTAATTCTAGTGTCAATTTGACCAAATTGTTAGAATCTAGCCTGATATTTTGTAGATGTATTATTATCTTGTAGAAATATTGTCAACTGTTTTTTAACTACAGCAATCGTTATGAAGGTAAATGTTTATAGATAGAATTAAATTTTGCTGAAACTTATGATCAAGTAAACCAGTTACACTATCCCTGCTAATTAAAAATGAAACAACTTACTACAATATATTTTGTAATACTGTTAATATCACATATTGTCACATAAAAAAAAACCGCTGCAAATTGAATTAATACTTCCACATCCAATTGTCAAAATGACATTTACTGTTTTATTTTTTATACTATACGATTAGTAATCAGGTTTTGAGCATTTTTTCTCTCTACACATTTTTTCTAAGACAAACAGTCCTCGTGACATTAGCAAAAATATATGCATTTTTAAAATCGGTTTTTTCCAAATAACCCGAAAATTATTAACTTCACAAAAAAAGTACAAGAGCGCTTTCTGATCAGAAATTTGATTTTCTATATAATAGCAAAATTTTAAAAAAATCGTACGAGCAGGGTTAAAATAGGTTTTTTGGAAATATTTCGAAAATGTCAAAATTTTTGATAAATTTTCTAAGACACTTTTTGTGAGAAATTGTATTTCCTACCTGATGGCATTTTCATTTTTTGAATATATTAAATATATTCGGAGATATTTAAGAAAAACCGTTTTCTTTAAGTGACGCTTTCTTGCTAATATCTTCTGAACAGTTTGCTATACTGAAAATTTATAAGAGCTAATAATACTCGCAGTTATACTACTAATGACATACTAAAACGAAAAAAATATAAAAAATTAAAATTTGCAAAAAGGGTAGTTACCCCCCAATTTTGCCCCCTTCCTGATACCCTACTTACCCCACTAACAATAGGTCGCTTTGGGTAGTTGAGATTTATACGTGTACCAAAATTCAAGTTCATATATTAAGTCTTTTGAAAGTTATCGTGTCCACAAACAATACCACAGACACACAGACAAGAAATTTGTGTTTGCTCAAATTTTGATTTTTTGCGTTTTCGACCATTTTAAAGCGATTGAGTAAATAAAAATTTTTGAAAATTTTTTTCACAACACAATACTTCCCATCCGTTGGATGTGACATATTTACAAATGCCTTTAATTGCTATCAGATCTAGCATGCTTTGTTATTATTTAATTATACTTGTAACCCTCAAAACAAGCTATTCTTCAGAAAAAGAACAATGATTTTTTTGTGGTTAAAACAAAATCTATTTAGTAAGGAATTACCCAGAAAGCAAAACACTGTAGATGTGACTTCTTTCATTATAAAATTGCACTCAATTTTGTCTACTTTTAGTTCCTGTCTTACTGCTACTGTAAGGCTTTCATGTTTTCTAAATGAGTGATTTTCACTGCTAAAGTCTTTGCTGCTTTACAAGTAATTGTATTTAGAGTTTTTTTTTGTTTTACGGTGTTCGTAGTTAACTTGTTTGCATTCCTAGTGCGATGATTATGGATGTCTGTATTTAATACTAAATTATGTTTGCAATTTTTTGTTCCTATTTTGATTTTGTGAATTAATTTTCTGTTATCAAAATAAATCATTTCTTATACAGTTAAAAGCTGTGTGGTTTCATAAAGCTGTTTTGTAGGTGTTAGTCTGTGCATATTATAAATTAATTTAATTGCTTTGTTTTGGGTTACTTGCAGTTCCTTTATTTTGGTTTTGTTTGCATCACCCCATACCAGCGCCATGTAGTTTAGGTGTGAATTTACAAATGCCTACAGATTATTGCTTTTATTTTACCACTCATTATATGTGGCAACCTCCTTATTTGCACAGCAACATTCTTTATTTTATTTTGAATCAATGTGGTTTTCAAAATTTAGTCTTTTGCCAGTTAGTAATCCTAAGTATTTTATGCAGTCAGTGGTTTCTATAACTGAGCCATTTGTTTTATTCACTTTGCACCAGCTTATTGCTATCTACTTTATTTATTCTGGTAAAGTGATATCTGTCTGTACAATAATAAGCTATATGTAGTTTTAAAGTTATTAAAATTTATTGTACTTTTTTTGACACTATGAATAAATATCTAATATATTCTTTTCCTTCAAGTAATGCTTATATTTTAGTAGAAATCGGTCATGTAAAACAGATTGGTTATTGAAGATATTACTTATTTGCATTTGTTGTAAAATTAGTTCTTTATTTGAAAACATCAATAATGTGGGCCCTCAGTTAAGGGTTGTAAATGTTAAAATCCACTGTCTTAGAATGACACTATGTAACGAATTCAAAATATAAAGATTTTTTTCTAACTTGTTTTTTATTAGTTTTCCAAATCTGGGAGGTATTTTTGCCGCATCCTGTATGTGTTACATATAGTCGGTGCATTTCAAATACTGTACTTGTTTAATGATCTCTTCTTCAGAAATAATCTTCAGGCAACATTGTCCTGCTTTGAAGTGATCCTTTAAGTAATGTAGCAACAACCATATTCAACATATTTAGCAGATAAATGTTGCATATTGTTTGTTTAGATGGTTTGCTTTTATTGATTAGAAAGTTCAAATAAATATTTTGTTGCAGTTTTCCTGGAGCTACCAACGAAACTCTATTACAGAAGTTTAACATGGTACATAGAGACAACAAGTTTTATCAGAAACCCCAGAAAAAGGAAAATGCCTTTATAGTAGTTCATTATGCGGGAAAAGTGAAGTACCAAGTTTCGGAAATGAGAGAAAAGAATTTGGATTTGATGCGACAAGATATAGTTGGCGTGTTAAAAAACAGCTCGATGGCATTTGTTAGAGAACTTGTGGGTGCAGATCCTGTTGCGGTGTTCAGATGGGCTATTGTAAGGGCTTTCTTCAGAGCACACTTTGCATTTCACGAAGCCGGTAGAAGACATCGGCAGGGAAGGGTAGACGGCAATAAGAATAACATTCAACAACGTTATCAAAGAAGTCATATTCCAAATGACAATATCATCAGGTATGTATCCATTTTTTCTTCGCTTCTTCAGTTTAGATATATTTTGTGAAATACAGCAGTACTTAATATAAAAAAAAAACATTTTAGAAAAGAGATTTTGTAATTTTAATACCCAAATTGTTTGCTACATTTAATTTAATTGTATGTTCAATTCTGTAGCCATCTCGTGACAGTATCTGCTGTAAACCTCACAGTTAACCGAATTGCGTAAGTGGTTAACGGACGAATTTTTCATAGTTTCATGTTCATACCCTCTGTTGTTTTTGAACCATATTTTTGCTGGTGTTCCTTTACATTTTCATACATATTTATATGAATTTGCTGTGACTACTTCGATTCATGTTTGAGTATGGTTTTGTACTTATATTATCATGGAAGCATGAATGTGAACTTTTGCATGAGTAAGACTGTATTGCATTCAAAATTTATTATGTTTACTTTGTTAGTTCTGTATGCTACTTATGGATTTCATCCTCACTAAACCAGTTTTTATTAAACAGCAAACAACGAAATACTATGCCATTTAATCGTGGACGAAACAGCGAAGTTGAAGTTCCTAATAATAACAATGGTCATAATCGCTTATCCTGGCCTCAGTTGTATCAACGAAATCGAAATAACCTCACCTCGGGCAATAGCAAAATTTCTGAGAGTGAACAACGCCACAGAGATTCTGGTGGAGCTAATGCATTCGAGAGAGTATTGTGTCCAGACGAGGCTAGAGTCATGCAAAAAGCAAATCAGATAGTAATGTATGTATCTTAAACAAAATTCATTCTCTTTGGTGGTGGAAATTATCTCATGTTAGTCTATAATGTATATTGAGCTTCTGTCCCCTTGATTTTAAGAAATGTCTACATCTTTCTAGATCATGGTTAATCTTTTGGATAAAGTCGAGATAGTAGCTTGTTCACAACTCTATATGACAATTTTTCTGCTGTGAGTTTTGATTGGTTGTAAGCGTTATGTAGCTTTTATGTCCTGACCATGTTACATCTTCAGCAATTTTAGGCGAGTTAAACATTAAATAATCAATGTAGATGGTAGTATGCTAAAAGTGTATTCAACGTTCTTCATCGCTTTTTATGTAATAACAGTAACACTGAAAGTTTAAATGCAAGTGAGTTTTCATGTCCTCAAGATTTTAATACAATACAGAGGCTACATATTAAGAAGTATTCTTTTTTGAGGAGGTTAGTCCAGGCAATATAATAATTTTTACAATGCAAAATGTGAAAAAAAGTTTATGTTTGATATAGTATTTGAAATAATTATGAATACTTTGAAAAGTAAACATGATAGCAATATGTGGTTGTCATTATGTCATGAGAAATTCTATCACAATTTTTGTAGTACAGATTTTCTGCACATTCATTTTTAAATAAAATTTAAATAAAATAAATAAATGGCACGTTTGGGCTTATATTTAACTCCTTCCATTATTCTCTCAAAAAAAAAAAATTATTGGAATTGTGGACAGTCGGTCCATTAACGTCTGGCATGGAATTGCAGATTATGTTATTGGGCCCTACTTTTTTAATGAACATGTCAATGGGGACACATTTAATTTAAATAAATAGTTCAATTTCAGTTATGATGAATGATGTAGTTTAGATTTATTAACAAATAATTGATTTTGTGGACTTTTTTTACATCAGCAGAAAAATAGTTAATGATAGGCTGTAGTAAAATCAAAAGAGATAAATTCTGCATTTGCATATGTAAATAAATCTATATTGTCCTGTAAAATATTCAAGTAATCCAAGATACAGCTTTCTGAAATTCAAAAATTAACTTGCACAAACTATGTATGAAATAAATTTTCGTTTTTATATATGTTGATAGAATTTTTCATGCCCTAACGATATCTGCATATCATCATGTTTTCCAAGGTATTTATTTTTTAATATGCTGCAAGTGTCAAATTTTAAACAAAACATCAAACAATATCAAAACGACCTATTGAGGGAGCAGCTTGCTTAACAAGATACTCTTCAATATCAGTAAGGAATTAGAAAATGCAGTGATATATAGGGTGTTCTACTTAAAATAAAAGAGTTGCTGCAGTGCAGCAGTACTGGGTTACCCTGTATAATAAATGAAATTATTTTTAGGTTGTAGCGCTTTGAAATAAGGTATTTTTTTTTACCCAAGGATTGCATAAGAGTGATAGATAAAATTAATGCCAATACAAAATTTCTTTAGTCTCTTGCACTGTATGGTCTATTTGCTTTATTGCCTGGACTATTTAGTATTCGGCATTTAAACCAAAAATGTTTGTAATGTGTTTTAGTTTTACAATTTAATGAATCACCTTAAAATAATGATGGTAGAACTTTATTCTTGATCATTGTTTTTCTTAAAATAAAAGTGGCATATATGCACTTACGGACTTAAAATGTTGATGTTTTAAGCCAATACAATGCTTGGAATTTAAATGGCATGGACTGCTCCTTCCTACTTTAAAATAAAATGTTTATAATCTTTCAATCGTCATGGTGTCAGCTTTCAGTTTTATTTACTGTTCAGTGTACGAGTAGCATTTTATGCATGGTGTCTTTTTTTATTGCACTGCTTGAAACATGTAATTTGCTTGCATTTAAATTTGAAGATAATTATTACTAACCTGATAAATCTTTGCTTTAGAACTGTGTTTGTTATTAAAATTTTTACAATACATTTGTGGTCTTGTGTTATATTTTTGGCATTTGGCATGTATGCTTGTTGGTTTTGTGATTTAACAACATATATCCCACTGATGTAGTAAGGTTTTTGTCTTACATATTTTTCATACAGGAAAAACAAGTCATTTCGCCCCAGGGAACGTGGTAAGAAGGGCTTGAAAAACCTGCAGTCGGTGAAGACGTTGGCAGGAAGAACTGGAATCACCGCAACGAACCAGGCTCAGATAGGCAAGGCTCGCAAGCAACCCATGACCGTAACGGCACAGTTCCAGCAATCTCTGCAGTCACTTATGGACACGCTGAATCAAGCCAATCCATTCTTCATTCGATGTATAAAGTCGAACGCGAATAAAGTTCCAAACGAATTTGATGACGAAACAGTTCAGAGACAATTGAGATACACCGGTATGCTGGAAACTGTTCGAATCCGCAGGGCTGGCTTTAACGTTCGCCTCACTTATGATGAATTTATTCAGCTTTACCGAATACTGCTCCCAAAAGGGTTATTGAGTTCGCAGAATGATGTACGCAACTTCCTTGCAACATTGAACTTAAACCGTGACAACTACCAGCTGGGATCCAGTAAGGTCTTCTTGAGAGAATCAGAGAAATACAGGCTCGATTACAAGCTGCATCAGCAAATCATGGCTAGCATTGTCACATTGCAGAGATGGTTTAGAGCCTGCCTGGAAAGGCGAAGATTTTTACATATAAGGAATGCTGTGATTACCCTTCAGTCATATTGTAGGATGTATTTAGTTCAGAGGCACMTTAAGCAAATCTGTGCGGCAAWAAAGATTCAAAAAGTGTGGCGTGGATACAAAGTTAGGTCTTGGGTGCAAAAGTTGAAGAATGGCATTGTTGTAGTGCAGGCACATATCAGAGGGCTTCGAGTGAGACATCTCTGTGAAGAGTGGAAGAGGGATCGGCAGAAACAAAAAAGGGTAACGCAAACCTTAATTTTATTTATCTTTCTTTTAGCACGGTAAAGGTTAACGATTGCATTATTTAAATCTTCATATTCAATTTGGCTTTTTATCAATGTCCAAAAGATAAAATGTTTGACAAGTTTAAACAAATTAGCATTTTCAAATGCTCAGTGATAAAGGCATCATACAAAGGCATCATACAAATTTGTCTGCTTTTGTGAGATACAAAGGTTGAATGTTAACTAAAAAATCTGTGGCCTGTATTTCAGATTTATAAGTTTAATAGGAATTTGTAAATTGAATTTAATTTTGTAAATAATTTGAGTTACACTATTTTGATGAAATTATAAAGTGTGATTTAACTTCTATTATACTCACCTAATCCCTAAAACTACAATAAATAATAGTAATTTCAACATGTGGACAATCCCAGGCCACATGAAATGTGACAATGTTATAATTAAATTAATATTTCTAAAAATCAGCAATGCTTATATTAATTTCTTTGAAAAAAAGTGTAGTTGCTTATGGATGTAGGTGGTGAGATAAACAGACAATTTCACCAATTTTTGTGAAAGAGGTCTCAATATGGAGTCTTTTGAGTACTCCAAATAATTCAATTTGATTATATCTAAATTGTCATAAGAGCTGCTTTTGCAATTTTTTTGTTTATTTCGATTTATTAGGTTTTTAGTTCTATAATTAGGTAGTATTTAAATGAATAACATTCAGTTGATTGTAACACATTATTTGTCATCAAAGTAAAACCTAAAATAAAATTGAAAAAAATGCATGCAGAAAACTTGATGTTCACTACCAAGATATTAAAGCTTTAGTGCTAAGTTTGACAGGTATGATTAGGAAATTGTCAGAAAAAATTAATAAAAACATACTTCAACAAGCTGTTTATGTTAGATACTGAGTCCTGTCTCAGTGAAGTGGGCCCAGATAAGTAAAGTACATTGTATCAAAAAGAAATAAACTTTTCTAATTATAGAGGAAATGTTTATTCACTTTTGATAAACATACTACATTACATTTTAAATAGTAAACAAAGATAAATTGTGGAAAATTGTTAACATTGTCAGTAAATGAAGAAATGAACGAAAATACAGAGAAAACTACTACTGTGTCACATCGCCTTTTTGGCATATTACTTACTCAATGCATATTGACAGGGTTTCAACTAATATTTGACAATCATCCTTTGTGAAATTTTGCCACACCTCGTGAAGACAAGCACACAATTCTGGATTGATTCTTGTTGGCTGTACTCGGAGTGTCTTTTTCAAGATATGCTATAAGGTTTTCATTGTGGGAGATCTGGGCTGCTAGAAGCCTAATTAATGAGTGAAATAATAATTATAACATCCAGTCTTTCACTTTTTTTTTAGCTATATGGCAAGCAGCACCATCTTGCTGGAAGATGCATTTTATGTTATTCAAATACATCTGCTCATATTGTGGTTTTAATTTATTTTTGTGGACGTTAATCAGCTTTCATAACGCCATCCACAAAATGTAAATTTCCTACTTCTGTAGCTGACATGGATCCTTAAATCATCACAGATGCCAGATACTTATCTTTTCTTTTAAAACAATAAGGTTATAGACTTCACTTTTAGTTCTTATGACATGGCTTCGAAATTTAAAATCTGACTTCCAATTGAAACATTATAAAATAACCATAACCACAATATTGGAAAATTAAAATGATCTATATATATGTATTTCAGCAGCTAAGCTGCCATCTTCAGATAAAAAATAATCGGAGGATATTCTCCTCACTGAAATATAAGTGGAAGTTTTTTTAAAAATTTTTATTATATTTGCCTGCTTGCAGATATTGAAATGTCAAATTTTAACAATTGTTTACAGATCTAACTTAATTTCAACTAAATGTCTATCTAACTTAAGTAGCTTTTGACATAGATTATACACAGACTGTTTTACAAGACAGGCAATTTGAAGCAGAATATATCAAAAAATCCATAATTATTGCTTGTGTGATAACATGTAAAGAGAATAAAAATATCTGTAACATATTCAAAAAAAGATTGTTTTTTTCTGATAAGATCATAAATTGCTTATTTTATGTTATTGGGCAACTTTACTGAGACGGGGCTCATAGATACTTTATATTATATGCTCAATTTCAATATTATAACCTGACATTATGGACAGCTTTTTATTTAAATTTACTGATACCTTTGGTGTTAATGTTTGAAACTAAGTATCAATGTAAGTTTTGAAGATTGCTAAAAAATATCAAATGCCGACTTGTAATTATATTCATGTATCTTAAGTATTATTTTATTGTGCCATAATTCTGAGTAAACTAATTTTTGGAAGCAAGATTATTTGAATAAAGTCCGTAGATTTATAGAGTACCACAATTATTGCGCCACTATTTTGACATTTCTTAGTGAAAATGATGAATTTTGACACAAGGCAGCAGTTAGATTTGGTGGGGTTATGACAGATGATCAGACGATACATTTACGTTCATTAGTGATTTCACGTACGGTCGCTCTTATGTGATTAGCAAATAACTGTCAGGCCCTTATACTTATTATATTACAGGATTTAGTGATAGTATACAGAAGCATAGCACAGATACACAATTACAGATTAATTAAATTTACTAGTGCTAAACCTGTCCTATTGTCGCTATACATGGCTTTTGTTCTTAAATTTCTGTTGGTTACATTATATTGTAAAAAAAAATATTGTTTCTGTCTGGACTGGGTGGTAAGATTATGCACTGTAATAGCTTTTACAAGAGGCTGCATTTGTGCTATAAAATAAGTCAGTCGTCTCACCTCACAACCCCGATGGACCAGAACCTTTAGATATTTGTTCTTAGCCTTTTCCATATTTCCATTACGATATTGCTGCATTTTAGGCATCCAGGCAAAAATAAACTACCATAAAATTTTAGTGGTCCCGAGTAGGTTAGGTTAGAATATTCCACATCGGCACTGAATAAGTATTTCCCAACATCTTTTCACCACAAAAGTTTGAGTTTGCATCTGACTAAATTGCAAACTATCATCTTGACAGCATTTCAACTTGTGAATGACCCAGTTTGGCCACATTCAAATTTTCTGGTCTTTTTGGAGTGAATATGTTGTCAATTGTGGTATTCTATACATCTAGAGACTTTAATTTTGAGGGAGATTGAATGCCATCTATAGACATTGGCACTCAACTTACTTTTTCTAGTGGGGATCGATTCTTATTGGCAGCCCGCCTCATAGCATTCATTTAAATCAATCGAGATCCGAGCAGCGTTCCTGCGAAAGTTCAGTTCTTTTGAATGACAAATATATGCCTGTGCCATGCTATGTGAATTAGAACAACCATGGACAGCCGTTTTGGCTTATTAAGGCTCATCAGCACTGTTATAGTTCCAGTGCAGACAACACTGTGCAAGTCTGGCTTTCCTTGTTTATGCCAAGGTGGGCAAATATCAGTAGACTTGTGCTGTGTTGTCTGCATTAGGCTTGATAAACCGAAACATATATTTTTTAATAAATTGTTTTATGATATTGAAAATGACACTTTTTTCCACTGTTATAAATAACAAATTGCTTTTATAGTAAACATACAATGATGTTAACGAAGAAGTTGCACTTTGATATTGTATTTTTTAAGTTCTTTTTTTCAAACACACTTGCCTACTGTTTGGGCATCTTATGCACATTTTAACGTTTTTATTATTTTCAGCTTTTGTACATCAAATCCCCTGTGGATTCAGAAGATAAATTTAATAACCACAGAGATCAAGTTCTGTTGGCAGAACAAAATTCAAATGAGGATTATAGTATTGATTCTAATTTGTAAGTGCATAATATTTGGAACTAAATACCTATTTAGTAATGACACTGCTGTGTGTTTTTAGGAACAATTTGCACAATGTTTCGGATACTGGACATAAAATTAGTCTTCGTACTACATTGTCACTGCCGGCTGTGATGGGACATACTTCACACCAGTTTTTGCAATGTCCTCAAAACAATAGGTTAGTACTTCCTTTAAATTATATGGTTTGATTTATAGTAATTACTTCCATATATTTACAATCATTTTGATTTATTTATTGATTCTTCAAAATAATGACTTTAATGTAGAAGATATTCAATCAATACTTACTGTTCTAAAACTGCCAAAAAGTTTAAAATAGATTTTTTTTTACTTTTATCAAAAATTAATCCTTATTTACATAATATGCTTATTTCAGTTGCATGGAAAAAGAGGAGCATCTTATTAGTGTTTTTTTTATTGTGTTAGATGGATTTTCGGTTTATAAATTGTTACACATTAAAATGAATTTTTTGTCTCTGCTGTTGTTAGTACAATCAGTTTTCTTAATTAAATAATAGTAATGTTCTATTTTACATCCTGGATATTGTCCATATATTACACAAAAGCTTATTTAGGTTTTTGAAGGTCATTATGCTATTTTCACTGGCAGTACATTGTTTAATATGTAAAAGTATCTAAAGCAGCAAGTATTTTTTAAAACACAAATAAACGAATACTATGCTGCCATCGTACGGTTGGAAACATAACCGCAGCTATCCCTATTTATAGCAGATTTCTCTAATTTAGCCATGGTGCAGATTTCTGTGCAACATCGCTGTTTAATGTAGGTAGCCGTAATGTAATAATACAGGGAAGGTTTGTTGATTTTCATTTAGGTGGCGCTCTATAGTTTTGAATTATTAACCAAAATTAATATTATTTCATATTCTACTACAAATTAGATGTAATGAAATACTAAATTATGTGTGCGTATATATTTGCTATATTATTGTAGATTGATTTGATCAAGAATTGAATGTAAGATACGTAATTTTAAAATATGTAGTTTGCGTACTCCCTTTTACGAGAGCCAAGGTTCTCAGCATATATACCAAGTTCGAGCGGTTAGCTCTCGGAGGTGTGTGTCTGTGATGGCACAGCTGAACATTGATCGCTTTAGTCTGTAATCTAGGCTGATCTGCTCAGTACGTGGCGTCACGTGGTCGATCCAGTAGCCACGGACTCTCTATCGATGCAGTGACGTTTCCCGTCATTTCGCACGGTAGCGATCTTGGCTCCTTGAACGTCCGCTATTTCCAAATTTGGGGGGTTTCGGATAGGTTTTAATTTACGACACCTCCAATTACCGGCACTGCCCGTGGTAGTTTGCCATTTTTTGACAATACGTTTGTAAATTGTAAAAATGATTTTGATTAGTGTTTGAAAAAGCTATTATAACGTATAAAAATGAAATAGATGAAATAATTGTGTAAAAACTGATATATGGCTTAAATTGTTCCCAACGGGGTAAATAATCCGACAATATTTTATATTGTTTAAACAAATTATGTTTTTTGCTAATATCTCTACATGCCTAGGGCGAATTTTTTCTTAGCTGAAACCACATTATATATAAGACAAATATCATTTTCAGTATATAAGCTTCCCCAAACATAAAATTACAAAACTTTTTCTGTGGAAATGCATCATTTTTATTTTCCCAACTTTATAAAAACTTAAATCAGTTACATGACAATATGTTTCTGTTTTGCATTCTAGACACTTTTCTAAACATAAACACAAAATACTTCTTGCAGAAATATTTTAGAATCACTGAAATTAGTTGTGCAGAAATTTTTATGCACTATATTCTAAATACCATTCTGAATATACATATACAAAAATAAGTTTGTGAAAATATGTCCCAAACTAACCCAAATTAAAAACTTCAAGAAATAAATAAATTCATTTTGGCAAAACCTGATTGAAAAAATAATATAAACAACATACAAATTGAATTTAATCCTTTTCCTGATCTTTAACACAGATCAATGAATAATATCTAGCCTTATCAGCTTAATATCGCTCCAACTCAATAGAAAACAAATGTAAAAAGGCAAATCTGTACTATGATTTGCGGCCTTCCAATTTTTGGCAGAGATGCCTGCATTGAAGTAAAAGCACTGTTAACTATCTCTTGATATACATATAATAAGAGAGTTCCTATCTTAACTACATGTAAACACCTTCCGAATGTTTTTGTATGCGCTTGTTTACGGGATCCAGTTGCCAAGTACAGCTTAAATATTCTAAAATGTACATCTTACCAATAGACAATAATGGTATATTTCAGCAAAAAGTTTTTGCTTGTTTTTATTTATAAAAATGTCCAGAACGCAAAATCAATATGTATTCTCATGAAGTCGAGAAAATGAAATGATGCTTTTTCGCAGAAAAAAAATTGTGACTTTGTTTAGGGAGGCTTCCAAATAGTACATAAACAAACATTTCTTCCATAACTTATTTCAGTTAAACAAGAGTTGAGCACATGTCTTATCTAAAAAATTGCAGGGAGCAATCAATTAAATTTGTTATAAAATTTGGAACAAAAAATGTCTTTTTACTCCCTATCCCTTGTTTAATGAGTTATAAACATAAAGGTAATCCCTCTACCTGTATCTGAATAATTGTGCACTATGCCATATAATATGAAGTTCTCTTAGTTGGATTTAATGTCTGCAATCTGGACTAAAACTGTCACTTATCATTTACAAGTAGGATTTTGTATAATTTTGTAATGAACTAAGTTTACCCTTTTATTTCATTAATATTAGTCAGGTGAGTGTAAAATGTGAAAGGCTAACAGCTAATGGGTGGCGGCACATTGCTGAGGAAGAGAATGATTTCATGACAACTAGCAAATTAAAAAACTGGCATGACCAACATATTTATTTACGGTTTACATCTACGAATTGACTTTTTTATTGCTGGAAAAAGTTTGAAATCTGGATTGTTGACAGGTGATGTCAGTGATCTCTTCTGCATGTGTTACTTCGTTCTCTTCAATATAGAGGAAATTTTCCAAATCAGTTTCCATGCTTTCGTCCACATCTTTCCATTCATTTCTGTTGAAATGTTCGAGCAGGTTGCGTCGTTGCAAATTAGAGAACAATAAAGGCCCACCTTGCGACAACTGCAAGTAGCCCAAATTATTTTTTAACCGTTGTTTAGGTATCGCTGATTGCAATGTAGTTACTGATAATAAACCATTAGAGGTTTGTGCCAATCCTTATCTATTGGGGGCAATGGATCTCCCAGCCACGTCGGTGGTAAACTCTCAAAGAATGTCCTCTTACAGGTTTAACTGGTAAATGTTAAATTATTTAATTATTTATTTATAACGTGTTAAATTACACATCATACAGAATAGTGCAGTTTTTGTAACAGTGCAGAGGGAGGGTGTGCTGTTATTTTGGTTATAACTCAGTAAATAAGAGGTGGAGCGGTAGAACCTATAGATATTTCTCGCCCCATATTTAATAATACATAATTAMAATTGCCCTTTACCATTTTTGTGATTAGACTTGTAGTTTCTGGATTATTTGCGAAAAACTAMAATTCGTTCAAACAATATATTGCTGCAGCTCTAGATGTTTCGATTATTATTTATTTAATAACTATTAACCTCTCAAGGAAGAATTTAAAATATATAACAGTTTGTATGCATTTATTTTGTCTAAGTTTCTGATGTCTGGAATAAGACTCGTATCCCCCTTTTAATATTTGTTTTCTTGTTACAAATAAAAAAAGGCAATGTTTTCACTACATTTATTTTTCAATTAGAAACATAATCAAATAAATTAAAACTCCTAAATACCGGTAGTTAAATAAATTTGTCAAAACTTGAACAAATGTCCGAGCACTAGGGAGCGGCATCCCAATGGTCAGAAGTTTTTTTTAGACACAATATTGTAGAGCAACGTGGACAGACATGGAACATACAGATTTTAGCATAGCTATTATGCCACATATCTTTTCATTGCATGAAGGCAGTATAGATAATACTGTGATTTATCTGTGTACATATCCCAGACCCATTCCATTCTTATCTACATAATATGTTAAATGAACAATGCAATCGCTGCATTATGATTCTTAATTCTTGCAATAGATTCTCTGCAAATTATGATAATCTATTATGGCTAAAAATTGCTGAAATAGTGCCTTAAGCTATGTTAAGAGTTAAGCAAATTTATGTGTGTTTATGTTGTGTTTGTGTAAGATATCAAAACTAAACTTTATGTAAAACTGAATTCAATTTTATTCAAGTTAAATATAACTTGGTTTTTGGACTTTTGGTTTACCAAAAATTTATGTTGCCGGGGAGGGATGTTGATCCCCTTCTTTCTCCATCCTTTCTATGAAGTTTGCCTGTAACATTACATAAGATTTTTCATTATAAAATATTTTGGAACCTGAACCTATTAAACAATCATATCAAGCCTCAGCTGAATGTTTTACCTAATAAAAGATTGAGATAATCATATTTTATTGATAATCTATAGTATTTATTAATAATTATTTATCTTCAATTTTGGCTATAAATAAAAATTTATGAATATAATCTTAGTGTGGATTATGTCAGGTTTTTCGATTTAAAGAGTATTTCTTAATTTTTACTAAAAATGAAAATACTAACCTCCACTATTTCCAAGGCTTTGTGACAAAAAAGTTAAAAATGATATGAATTGGTTTGTGGAAATCTACAGCTATTAAGTCTTTGGCCTACATTCCTCCAGTGGACAAATATTTGTAAAAAAAGGAAAAGTCTTCCATATATTACGAACACAAAATTGTTTTCAAACTAAAAGATTAGGCATGCGTGAAGGATTTAAAATTGAAAACAAAAGCAAGTATGTAATACTTTGATATCAAAAGAAAAAAGGTCTTGTGTTTATTTATTCACATCCACACTAGCCAGTGAAATTAAAGATTCTGTACAAAAATATTTCAGCAAAATTAAATGATCMCACAGAGAAAGAGMTGAGTTCAWTATAAAATTAGTCTAAATCAAAATTATTTTTGTTTTAACGATTGATGCTGTACACAAAATAATGATTTGTTAATGGGTTTCCCACTCGTCTCCCTTTTGGTTGAATTATATATGGACAGTTTTGAAATAAAATTTAAAAATATTATTTTGCATATGGACTGGTACAATTAGAACCTTAGATTAGTTTTTGAATCATATAAATACAAATAATAAACAGCTACAGTTCACTATCAAAAAAAGATAACAGCTTAAATTTCTTAGATCTCATCATAACCAAACATGCAGAAAAAAATTAATTTCCATGTATGTAGAAAACTAACCACGAAATGCATGCTCAGTCTAAATAATTTCTAAACATACAATTATCACCCTTTTATATTTTACTTCGCATATTTCTAAATCTACCCTTAAATAAAATAGACTTTGATGAATAATTAAATTCCATTGAACAATTAGCAATTAATGTAGGTTTGATCCTATCATGATAAATATAATGCTAAGGAAAAAACAAAATTGATTTTGTCTGTTGTATCCTACAAGCCTTAAAAAAATTGATAGTCAATTATTTATACAGGTAACATCATTAACAGAATTGCAAAATATCTATAAAATGAAAAAATAAATATTTAAAATTTTGGTCGTTAAGTGTTTAACCACGTCAGTTTTGAATATAAAAGATATAGATTCAATCTTCTTACAACGCTTATCGTGGAATATTTCTTTCTGGATGCTTCGAACCAGTGTGAATGTTCTGTTGTTGTCTAAGAAAAAGAAAAGTTTATACCTGTGTTTGTGGTGTCCATTCTAACTAATCGTTTTATCAGTATAGCACGAGAGTAATAACTTAAATAGTATAAATAATAATGAGATGGCTAATTGTAACTATTGACAAAGGCCAGAATCAAAAATTAATCTCAGAAATGCTGCTGTAAAATGGAATCGCCGGCATAGGTATAAACTGTCACCTTATCAGAATAAGCATAAATTTTTTTGTGAAACTCCTCGCCAAAGGCTTAGCAGAATGAGAGTATCTTGTCTAATAAACATGTTTTTAATAAATCAAATCTAATTGAATGTCTTATTCGGATGAATAAACAGATAACCATTTTAATTGAAACCTTAAGTGTATTTCACTTGAATTGTATTGTTTCAGGCTTGAAGACATAAAACAGGAAGGTACCTTGTTGGATGCATCCCAGAAGCGCAAAATTAGTAAGAGCCACAGAACCTTTGATTATTCCGAGCTAGAATACACACCACAGCGCAAAGGCAGT
This sequence comes from Rhyzopertha dominica, assembly GCA_025024175.1. NCBI lineage: Eukaryota > Metazoa > Arthropoda > Insecta > Coleoptera > Bostrichidae > Rhyzopertha > Rhyzopertha dominica. The sequence goes on from QCXZ01000137.1 coordinate 26,822,237, forward strand.
GGTGATTCTTTGGGATCTCAGCGCAGTCTCGATTCCCAGCAGAGTTCTGATTCCCATTCTAGTATTACAGTTCGGGAACAAAAAGAGGGAATTAGTGCAACGAAAAAGTTTGAACAGTGGTCTTCGACTAGTACGCGCAGTGAGACCGATTCTGAAAGTGGTATAACACATTCAGCTCCACCTGTTGTCGGAAAGAATCCTGCTTACGGAGAATTTGTTGCGGACGAAGTATGGCACCGTCACTCAGATTCTGATTATTTGCAAAAATCACGAACCCCCCAGATGTCTTCGAGAAGTCAAATTAAAAGGGATTCGAGATACGTGAATGACAGCTTTAGGAGTGCAACAGAAAGTTTAAAAAGCCTGCCACCTGTGCGAAGGTTGGGTAGGGAAGCTCCCAAATTTCCACTGGCAGACTCGGAGTATAGCGGAAGCAATATATACTTTGCTTATGGGCCAAGTAAGGCAGAAGAAATATTAGGCAAGCCGGAAGCGCCACAAAGAAACACGAGGAAACCGAAAAGGTCTCATGTTCGAAGCTTAGGAGAGGAGGTAACTGACAGTGCAAACATAGAGAAAAACCAGTTGTTGACCACAATAGATGAATCTAAGGTTATTCACCCCGATATTACGGGAAGGAGCCAGGCAACTCAAAAGGATGACAGCTCATCACGTTTTCTGAAGAACGAATCGGAATTTAATTCTGTCATGAACAAACAGTCTTTAACACCTAAGCGGCAAAGATCAGGTCTGTCAATCGAGATTAAGCGCAGAAATAGTGATCCAGCAACAAAAGTTAGTGTAATTGGTGAACATCCTGCGGGTATCGAAGGTAGTCCTCAACTCAAACATGGTGGCAGTACAGATCTAGAATGGCAAAAGGCAAATGTATTTACTATGGCTGGTCATCGCTTTAAAAAAATTAACCGCTTCAGTAAAGACGATAGGTGTGCATTTTGTAACCAGCAGATGGATGCTTTTATCACTCAAGGACATAAGTGCTTCGAGTGTAAAAGACTGTTCCATGTGAAATGCATACAGAACAAAAGTGTATTAGAAGTACCTTGTGATCAAAATAAGCTGCCAGGTGCGAGTGCGGAAAGTGGTAAACCCGGTAGGAAGAAATACAGGAAACATTCCAGAACGCCGTATGATATCAGTAAGCAGGAGATAGTTAGCAAAKTTAGTTTAACTGGTACCTCAGAATTCACCGATCGAACTGATCAAATAATATCTGACCTCAACGAATTACAGTTGATGCAGGACTTTATAACTAACAAGATTTACAAAATCGAAAGTTTGGCTGGCGAAAATCCCAGTGAAGTTGATACCTTATTTAAACAAGCTCTTCGAGAGTTCAAAGATAATTTGGTTCAGTTTTACAGTGTAGCGAGTACACAGGGATGCGAATTCAGCATAAAATATACGGATCTTATAAGGAATTTCATGCAAGTCATGGACACCGTTTGCCAGAGGGAAATGAAAGATAAAGATTTTCCTGTGACAATGGGTGTCAATGCTTTCCGAGGCTTCATGAATGAATTCATGTCTTCGCGAACGGAAGCCGAAAAGCCAAGTAAAACAAAAAGGAAAAAGGAGAAGAAACGAAAAGGTACAGAGGTGATAAAGTTTGGGAGTCATTCCTTCCATTGGACAATCATTAACATTCCTACCGCTTGTGAAATTTGCAATTCATTCTTCATGTGGCCCATAGAGCGTGGTTTAGTGTGTCAGTCTTGCAAGCTTACTTGCCATAAAAAATGTCACAGAAGGGCACCTGTTAATTGTGCGAAAGAAGCAGACCTGCCAGGAGAAAGTCACAAAGTGTTTGGAGTGCCCTTAGTGACATTAGTAACGGAAGATGCCAAAGTTCCTCTAGTTATAGAAAGGCTACTAACGACAATTGAAGTGCACGGAATTTACGCCGAGGGCATTTATCGCAAATCAGGAGTGAGTTCTAAGATTAGGGAGTTAAAAGCCAAAATGGAAGAGAATCCCGATGAAGTCAACTTTGAAGACTATCAGGTTCATGTGTTGGCTTCAGTTTTTAAGAGCTTCTTACGAGAAATGCCCGAGCCGCTATTAACATTCGAATGCTACGACAACTTCATTACGGCTGCAAATCTCACAGATCCACAAGATCGCGTCGCCACTTTATACGACATCCTGAAGAAACTACCTCCAGCAAATTATCACTTAATGGAGAGACTGATGTACCATTTGACTCGGGTGGCTCTTCGTGAGGAGGTCAATAGAATGAGTCCTGCTTCGTTGGCAATAGTGTTTGCGCCTTGCATTTTACGGACTAATAAAGTGGTTCCTGCTCAAGACAGTTTGCATGACATAGCAAGTCAAACGCAGTGCATCGAAACAATCATCAAGGAACAGTTGCGTAAAATTAAGACGACGTTAGAAGATATTGATACCTTAGATACAGCTCGTGAGGCTGCCACCAAAAGACTTTCTTCACTGCGGACCTCCAAAGTTTACAGTCCCGAAGAGCTCTTACCATCAAACCAGGCATCTCCTCAGCAACATGCCGAAGATGAAGAACACTTGCTGGTAGATCACATACAGGAGATACAGAAGGAGAAAGAGCTTCTAACCTCCACATTACCTACTTTGACACATGCCACTTCTGATGATGACATGCTTTCCACGGACGGTGATGGTAGTTTGGATGACATTTCTTGTGTTGGTGAGCAGAAGAAAGCCAGGGGTCCTGTTGTTAGGTCGATATCTGGTGGGGACAGCCGGCAATCCTTACTTCCTAAACTCAAGAGACAGTCATCTTCAGATGTGAGTGTCAAAGTAGCGGATGAATGTGAAGATGCACCGATCATGGTGTAAACGTGTGTTTAAAGTAAGTTTGTGTACATAGATGTCTGCGAAGAACATTACTGAAGTGTTTTGGATATTTAGGTTCTCCATGTTGTGGTGTATATATTTTACGAAGATGTGAATTCTTTGTATAAATCATTATACTACATAGTGTGGAGTTATCTTTGTGTAGGATATGTGCAATTTTAATGGTATGTATCGATCAAAATTGTGGGTTTTTAGTTTTTGACAATTTACATATAAAGTCACAAGGTGTTTCCAAAAGTTTTTTTTTATACAGGGTGCTTAGAAACTTTTTTCATAACACTATGAAAAATTGAAGTTTATTGTCAGAGGATCTTAAATGTTCACTGAAAAATTTATGAGTTGCATTCAAAAAAGTTTTTCATAATAATTGTGAATGAGTTTGTGGTAATATGTAACCCCATTGCAAAGTTTCTTGGTATGTATCAAAAACTACTTTTGTAGGAAAGTCATTGAAAGTATGTTTTAAGAAAAAGCAACTTTCCTAAAAAATTGAGGGTACCTGATTCAAATGTGGCAAATGTACTGATCCTTAAAAAGATTGTTATAACTTAAATATACATATCAACTGATGAAATGAGAAAAAAACATTTTCTAGAAATTTTAATCAATTATTTGTTTCACATTTATAAATCTATAGTGTACTACTAATTTTAAAATCTGGACTTAAGCTGATGCTATTAAAAAAAATTTCTCGCACATAAATTTGCTAAAAGTAAACCTTGTTCAATATTGTGAATATAGTAATCAATCCTTTATTATATATAATAATGGTTACCAGCACTTGAGTATCACTCCTGCAAAAAGTGATATATCAACTATTTGTTTTCAGAAAATCAACTAAAACATACATCAAGCAACTAATATATTTGGAAGTTTTAAAAATTTAACAGATTTTAACATTGTGGTATAGAAATACGTAACTAAAATCTGTTTCTGTAAAGAGACTTCTGCAGGCATCTTTTATTCTAGGTCTACAAATTGTCGGTAATATTTTACTACAAAATAACATTGATTTTTCAGGGAACATTCAACATTTTCTGAAAAATTCGTGAAATAATGTTAAAATGAATGTTTTACAAGTTATATTCTACACTAGAATTAATACCATGCATCATAGAAACACCCTGTGTAGCCCATTAAGAAGGGCTGTGAATTTAAAATGTTACATTGTTTAAATTTATTACAAATTGATTGTTGATCAGTCAGCGTTAGTTCTTATTGTTACATATATTATTAATTTGTTTCCTTACCCAAAAATTTTATAAATAGGCACATAAAGCTATTTTATGCATTTTCAATATTTTTTTTTCAAAAGCTCACAATAAAATTACCATGGCTAAACCATTTAGTATACATAAGTTATCAGAACAGTTTGTTATGTGATAGCGGTAAAAATTAGTTCAATATCTTATATGTATAATTCAGTCAATAAAAGAACATTATACAATATTTACAGTCAAACACTTTTACATTTTTGCATCTTATTAGTAATAGCTAACAGTAATATCCCAAAATATACCGCCATTCCATAACTGAACAAGAATGTTATGGGACAATAAATAGAAGTGTTGGTTTGAGTCGAAGGTCATGGTAGTAACTTTTTAACAATTCATTTGCATTCGGCTTTGACAGAGATTTATTTTTATATGTAAGTTTTCATGTCCCTTCTGTGATTATGTTTTTCGGAATGCCTTACATGTTGTGATTCCCATTTTAAATGTACTTCAGATAATATTTAAAACTTTCATGAGGTTGTTCATGTTCTGTACAGTTAAAAAGCTATGTGATTTATTTGATATATTTCTACTACTATTAGTTAAGCAGGGTACCTTATTTTAGTAACAGACTTTTCTAGTTATTTTCACTTCAACGTTTGTTCAACCTTTTCTCTACCAGAGTGAAGTGTACATTTAGTTTGTTCGTGGTGCAAATAAACACCAATATTGTTGAATACTCCGAAGATGATTCAAAGCTGCACTGAAAAGTTTTTTAGAAATACTCAAAACGTACTTTTACATCTTAAACAGTCTATTTGGGAAAGTAGGCCAAAGCAATACTATGATAATCAATGAAGGAAACGAGTGCAATTTAAATGTAGTTGCTGAAGAATACGAAAGGTTATTTCAGGGCTAATTTTCACATTTTTAAGTACGATATACCTACAATTTATTGCTGAAAATTGCATAGCTGTGCTAGTTTGTAATCATTTTGTTTTGCAGAGCACAATTTACATACACTTACGGTAATCTCTGAAAGAATTCAGAATTGTATGGATATATGAGTGTTGTGACAAGAGGAAGCATAGGTATATGAAGCAATATTTTCATTCTTACATGACTCTCTATAGTTTGTAGAGTTGGATTTTTTCTCACAATTATTAATAACACTGAATTTCTTTCTGTATGAAACCTCTTTACACCCATATCTGTATAATTCTGAGATGATTGATAGATTACATATATTAATAAGGATTTATTCTTTGTGATATGTTACTATTTTATTAACTCCTTTATATTTTAGAATGAAACACAAAGCTTCTGCCAGAAATTTTTATATGTATGGATCTTAGCCATGTAATTCTTTTTAGGATGACTATAATTTTTGTTTCTTTTTTTGTACTGGCATAACTAACATATTCATTTATCATTTTCATCCCTAAAGATTGTAAAACTAACTAATTTTCAGTTATATTGTATAGAACCATATTTTAAGTTTTTGAAAGGCAAGTGCATTTGAGAAGTTTGCATCAACTTATAGTTTGAATATATTGTTATTTATGAAAATGTTGTAAGTTTAAGCCAAACGACTGCTGTAATATAAAAATAGTTAGTTTAATGTATGAAATGTACTGAGTGTTCTTATTTTCTTAATATTTATTCTTATAACTTTGCCAATACAGTTATGTTGGGCATTTCAGAAGTGACTGAATTTAAGTATCATAGTTTTCACATAACTAATAGATGTTGATAGAAGTACCCATTAACTCTAAATTGATACCTATACCAAATGTTAACAATAATGACAGAAAATGTTTATATCACTATAAATATAACATCTTTGTAAATAAATATTTTTAACATATAATTTTCTTGTTTTGTGTTTTTCGATACTTACTGCAATTATTGCGGATACTTGATGTTTCGGTACAAATTCAAAAATTACTATTAGTACATTAATAACAAGAACTGTTTGTTTAGAAAAGTTCCAAGGCACAACATATATACAATCTTCATTAAAATGTAGATTAATTTGATATGTATTTTAATCTATGCCTCAAAATTATTTTTATTATTAGTACTGGTCCTATAAGTGTTTAAAAATTAGCCAGTAACAAGGTTATGAGATCGATTTAAAGTTAATCTATCATGAAATGAACTATCTAATGAGGTAGTAGCATTGTATACATATACAAATACGGCTACTAATAATGAATATGATTTAAAAAATTCATAAAATATTTAAGTCAAAGGGTAGAGCCGGATAAGACTACTGTGGCGGCTCCCAAAGGCTACCCTTTATTGAGTATGTGCATTAACCAGTATTTGGTAGTAGTAATTGATTGCTGCTAGTATTTTCGAGTTAAAAGCTTCACTTTTAAAGATCAGAAAAAATAGTTTTTGATTTTTTTCGAAAACTACTTGAACTTTTAAACGTTTTGCCCGTGTTTATTAATCTTTGTTATACAAAACTAAAAAGGGAACAGAATATTTGACAAGACTTGACTGACTTGAATGACTTGACAATGACTAACATGATACATTATTTTTTCAATAAGTGCAGTGTTCAAACGCATGTCTCCCACATTCTCCCACCCGAGGAACGATTCATTTTAAGTGACTCACAAAATTAAGGGAGACAAACATTTGCCCACTCTCAATTAGGATATCTTCTTCGCGGTTTGACTGGACGCCCTCTGCGAGTAACACCTATCATCGTGTTCGGTGTTGTATCGTGTAGTACTTCTGCCTCTTGCTCACCACTCTTAGAATCGGACTCGCCCTGGTCCTCGATCTCTGATTCACCCTCAGTGATGACTTCATCACTTAGATCTCCTTCGGCCTTCGGGACTTCGTTACACTCCAGCGGAAAAAGGCGCTGGACTGGACGTAAGAGTTGGCCGTTGTTGGTCTTCACCCGAACCAACCTGGTGCTGCCGTCGATTCCAGGAAGTAGTTCAACAACTCTTCCAATTGGCCATTCAAAACGCTTTTGGTTGTCATTGCCGATGAGCACAACTTCACCGACTGCAATCTTATGCATTTTCTTCTGACCTTTAGGAAATTTTAATTGTCCCAGATATTCTAATCTAAACCGACGACGCAGATCTTCACGTAGTTTTTGATGATAACGTATCTTACGGCACATGGAAGCTCTGTCTACATCATCACAATCTGGTACACCTGAATCTTTCATGTCGCGTATAAACATTGCCGGAGTGAATGCGATTAAGTTTGGGGTCATTTGAAACGTACGTGATCGGTCGCATGTTTATTGTGTCCTCACATTCGCATATTAAGGTTAACAAATCACTCCGATTAACCGTTCCCAAAATCCACCCCACCACGCAGCTGTAGGAGGGTTGAACCGCCACGTAATACGTTGGGACGATGCGAAATTTTGGATATGATCCCAATCTAAACTAGCGAATGCGTTCTCGGTACCGACGAAGTTTGTTCCATTGTCCGTATAAACTATTCTGGGACGACCTCGTCGAGCTATGAATCTCCGTAGGGCTTTCATGAAACTGGCTGTAGATAGAGATAAAGTCAATTCTAGGTGCACCGCTCTATAAACACCACAAGTAAATAGACACACCCAGACCTTTTCTCCAGTCTTCAAACGCAAGGGCCCGGCGAAGTCAATACCATAAACCTCAAATGCAGACGCATCTCTCACACGATCCGCCGGCAAGGCCGGACTCTCCACTTGGTATGACTTTGCTTCTTGCCTGCCTGCGTGCATTTTGAGATCACAGAGCGAATAGAGCGCCGTCCACCCAGTACCCAATATTTTTCCCTTAGTATTCCCAGAAGTCCTTGCATGCCTACATGCAAAGAATTTTCGTGCACTTCATATATCAAATTTTCTACCAACTGATGCTTTCCGGGTAATACGACAGGAAATCGATAATTTTTAACGTCCTCACGGTTCGAGGCTTTGGTTCTGAGCCGTATCAAACCATCAACTTCGAAAGGACGCAGAGTCTGGAGGCGTTTATCTGATACACCTTCAAAGAATCCGGCCTGTACTACTTTCCAAACAACTTCTTCGGCATTATTTATTTCTTCCGCTGTCAACGTACCATGCAGACGTTCTGGCTGCATGCTCTTTTAAATAAATCGTAGGATCCAAGCCATCATTCTCACAGTCTTAATGAACTTTGAAAAATACAGGAGATGCCAATTATCGCTACAACAGTTCAGAAGCATTGTAACAACTCGCTTCTTTCTCTTTTGTTCTACTTCTGCCTCATCTACTTGAAGCTTATTCTGTGGCCACTGTGACGGAGCTTCTTTCAGCCAAGCTGGACCCTACCACCATTTTGATTCATACAGCTGACGGGCACTGCAGCCTCTAGATGGAAGATCTGCTGGATTCTGCTTTCCTGGCAAATGCTTCCACGATTCAGCGTGTGTCAATGATCGTATTTCCTTGTTGCCAACGAAAGTCCGCCATTCTTCGGTTCGCTGAATCCATGGTATTACGGTTGAGGAGTCACTCCAATAATGAGTTTCAGGCTTGACATCAATGTTCTCCAGAACCGACGAACAAAGTCGAGCTCCAATTGTTGCTGCTAGCAATTCTAATCGAGGTATGGTGGTAGACTTCAAGGGTGCAACACGAACCTTGGCTGCAAGAAGAAAAATATGTACTCCATCTTCTACCTCTACCCGCAAAAAGACCACCGCTGCATAAGCCCACTTGCTTGAGTCTGAGAAGACGTGTAAACTGACATCTTTTGATTCCCCTTCACCTCCTTTCACCCAACGGGGTATTTCAATTTTAAGGAGATACGGTAAATCTCGTTTCCATTCTAGAAAGGCTCTAGCCATGTCTTCATCCACTTCTGTGTCCCATCCTATTTTCATGTTCCAAGCTTGTTGCAGCAAGATTTTGGGACGAAGTGTAGCTGGGCACGTAACACCTATGGGATCAAAGACTTTTTGCGCCATAGAAAGCATCTTCCTTTTCGTAACCATATTGTCGTCTACGCTATCAATCCATGTAGAGTTGATTTTTAGGACGTCCCTATTTGGCATCCAAGACAGACCTAGAACTGGCACAACTGCATCGTCATTTTTTGTGCGATCCGCACTGTGCTCCCACCCTCGCAGGTCGAACTTGGCTTCATGCATAATCGCCACAGATTCTTGGATAAATCGGGCGAGTGATATTTCATCTGGCACACTTGCAACGCTATTGTCTATATAAAAACTGCGAGACAACTTGTCTATTGTGTCTTCTGTATACAATTGATGATCTTCACAGCGTCTTCTGCATTCTTTTAAATGGTAGTCAATCGTGGCACCTAATAAGAATGGACTACTGTTAATACCAAAAACTACACGCCGATGTCTATAAATGATTTCATCGCCAGTGGTTCCTATCCACAAGAAATGTAGAAAATCACGATCCGACTCGTGCAGTCCAATTTGAAGGAAAGCCTTTCTGATGTCTGACACCACCCCTATCTTGCTGATCCGAAATCGAAGTAAAATTGCGGGAATCTTTTCAATTAAGTTAGGTCCAATTTCCAAGCGGATGCGTCGAATACAGGCCTGATCTTGGTCGTTCCACATTCCTTAATAACTGGTCTATGTGCCAAATAGTGACAAGGTTTCTCCCATTCTAGTTCGGTCACTCTTTCAATTATTCGACCTTTTTCCCATTCTCTAAAGACTTGAGATCGTAGTTTTCTCATAGTGGAATCAAATCTCCTCTTTGCCACTGCATGGTGGGCTGGTATGTGTGGGTGTCCATCTAAAAATGGCAATCTCACCACGTATCGTCCTTCGCAGTCTTTTTCTATGGTTTTCTCGAATAGTTCTTTAGCAGCTAGAGCGGTTTCTTCCCGTGTTTTTCTTTCACCTGGATCAACAATTCCTAACACGTCAAGATTCCATAAATTTGCAACCTGATCGTTCTTTGTAAAGAGCGAAATAACTGTCATCGCTACACTGGATTTTATAGCATTGGATGGTTTCTGGCCCATTAGAGTCCATCCCAATATCGTCTCTATAGCCACTAACCCACATTGTAGATCATGTTTCCTTCCAKTATAAAGCTTACCTGCCACGTCTGCTCCCAATAGCACTTCAACTGCGGTGGAACCAGATACATCAGAAACCTCAATTCCCAAAGCTTTTAACTCTTCTGTCCAAATTCCCTGTCCCACTGTCGGAATATTACTGTATATATGGGGGTATTCTAACACCTTAAACCTGTACGCACGTTCTTGATTACCCAGCAGAATTTCGTAACATGCCCGCTTCTTTACTGATGTAACACCTTCTCCAAAAAGACTGTTGATAGTACTCTCAAAACCAATAGCTGTAAAACCCATGTGACGTGCAGTAGATGCCAATATATATGATCGTTGTGATCCACTGTCTATTACAGCCCTCACTTTCATTGATTTCTGCCCATTCCACATCGTTAGCATCAATGTTTGAAGCACAACAGTTCCATTTGTCTGGTTCGATAATGCTGTCTGGTTAACTGTCTCTGTCTGAGCTGGTTTATTAGCAGGCAGTTCTGCACACATTATGACTACATGAAGTTTACTACAAACGATGCACTTCAGCCGAGTACGACATCTTCTTGCTGGATGCCCGACTCCAAGGCACTTGAAACAAGCACCCTTCAATTTTATAGCTTCCTTCTTTTGATCCATACTGTATGTCTGTGCCTTGAAGCAATTTATACTCTCATGCGGTCCCTCACAAAATATGCAACGTCTGCTGGTTGCCTCACAGTTAACTAAACTGGCTGCTGTCGATGTCTTAGGTTCAATGGACTGCATTCTGTTCTTCCTAGGTACTTGCAGTTTGACAGATGAAGAAGTATTTCCAAGCAGACCAAAGTTTTCTGTTGCTAAAACAATCCTCTGCTCATTCTCAAATTCACTTTGCAGAAATCGCATCAGGCCTTCTAGTCGATTTTGCAGTGGAGACTCCTCACCTTCTGCGCTATGCCCACTTGAAAATTCAGGTGAACGCTGCCACGCTCGTAAAAGACTTTCTGGAAGGCATGATTCGATTAATGCGAACAAAATTGCAGCACAGTTACCCTTGGTTATGCCCAATGTTTCGAGTGACCTTAATTGTGTCTCGATGCGGTCATACAGTGCAGAAATATCGATATGGCCTGGCGTCATGGAATTTCCTAAAATTAGTTTTAACAGTTCCCTGACATATACCTCTATTTGAAGGTCTTCGCGCCCATATCGTGTTTTCAAACAGTCCATAACTTTTTCATAGTTTTCTTCCATAGCAGGAAAACTTTCCACCCATCGATCTTAAATTGTGCCCAAAACCCAAGCCAATCCTTGATATCTCCACCAAACTGCTTAAATTCAATTTTTGGTAACTTGAAACTACGCATACCGGTTTGAAAATTGGAAATGGTACTCCTGCTAGCTTCAACTTCTAATTCATCCCTACTGTCTGCTGCTGCAGTCCGTTGATTTTGCATATCAGCCCATTTTAGCCGCAGCGCAGTATATTTCTTGAGGTACGTGTCACAAACCTCCATTTCCTTTGTAAGATCTTCCACAGACGCGTTAGCTTCGAGAAGATGGGTGTAGATTTGCTCATCTGCAACTTGTAACTTGGAAAACTTCTGCTGCATTATCTCCCATATCACCGCAATCTGTTCAAATTCTATTGGTTCCTTCGATAACAAAGATTCTAGTTCATTCGCATTTTTTGTGACCGCTGCCGAAGCACTGCTCGATTCGACTTGCTTCCATCCATTGCGCCGATTACAATAGCCGTTCACCCACCGAAACTGCAGCAAAAATGCGAGTGAAAAGCACACCAACAGCCCACAATGTCAGTTTTTGATCACAAAAATTCCTGGGCAAAACGTCCTGTCACGGTCGCCACTATTTCGCATCCACGGACAACTACCCGTTGAACTGGACGTAGGTTCGTTCTAAATAAGAACTTTTAAACGTTTTGCCCGTGTTTATTAATATTTGTTATAGAAAACTAAAAAGGGAACAGAATATTTGACAAGACTTCACTGACTTGAATGACTTGACAATGACTAACATGATACATTATTTTTTCAATAAGTGCAGTGTTCAAACGCATGTCTCCCACAATGTGCCTTAGGTTTCGAGAAATAGCTCGCCAAAAATACGCATTTTTAAGCAAAATATTACAACAAATATTTACATTACCGTACCAAATTCAGAGAAAACTCGAACTCTACGTTGTAGCTACATCTTTTGTAACTCGGTAAAATGTAAAACGGTAGGTGCTTAAAATGACCCGCTTCGCTCTAGGTAAACGCCCTTCTTAAACGATTTGGTTTTGAAGAATGTGGTATTTATAAAAAATAAAAATGCTTAATATTTATATTAAGTAAGCATATTCGATTTCTTATCAGGTAGTTTGAATAGCAAAAAGCAGTGATACAGAGTAATTACAAATGATTTATTGGGTTTTGGATGTATGTATATATTTCACAAAGTAAATGATACATTGTTGGGAAAAGCACACTTTAAGTTTCTTATTACTTATCTCTACAAATATTCTATACGCTCGCTTCATGTTACTTGGCAAACATGTAATGTGGTGGTCAGGTTCAACATATACAGGTTTAAGCATGTCCCAATCAAAGTTGACTTCTCTATGGTCTGTCAATGGGGGCGGAGTTGTATCTTATTGTAATATGAAGTTTTGGGATATCAGTTAAGGGAAGTCTTGCAACATGCCCAGGTGCCATAACTCTGTATTACAGCTTTGTAGTAAAAGAAACATTAATGCTGTTTAAACTGCCTGATTAGAAATCGGCTGTGTAAAGAAAGCTAAAAAGTTAACACCTATCGTGTTCACTATCCGTGACGACCGGCGTTGAACGAGCGTGGCGGTTTTCCGCTTGCTTGATTATTATTGTCCAAAGTTGTTTATTGTGCAGAACAGTTTTCCAAATCCTGTTGATTTTTAGTCCGTCCTCTTTGTTTATTTTGTGGGGATGTTGTTCAATTTCAAGCGCTTCCTTTTGGGCTAAATTGTGGTAGCCCTATGTTCGAACTAGAACTTTGGTGTCCTTGAATTTTATGCTGTGTCCTATTGCATGTTCTGGTATCACTGACTTCTGTGGCTGGTTCAGTTCTGATCTTTATTGTTCTAGATGTCATCCTAATATAATCTTTACCACATTCACATGGATTGCCGTAAATTCCAGGTGTGTGCATTGGATCTAATGTTTGTTCTTTGCTGGTCTTATTTCCTGCGACATCTTGCTTTTTGGCTTATAATAATTTTAAAGACCGTTTTAATGCCTTTCATTGGGTGTAGTGGTTGAACTGGTGGATCTTCTGGGGTTGATTGTTCTGTCGATTTCCTTTGTTTTGTAACCGTTAGCCCTTAGTACTGTTTTCAGATGTTGGAGTTCTTGTAGATGTGATGGGTCTGCGACTGCCTTTGCTCTAGGTATTAAAGTTTTGATACCTCTCTTCTGAGCCGGGGATAATTCGAATTGGCGTGTAAGTATCGGTCTGTATGGGCTGACTTTCTGTAATAATAATAATAATAATAATAATAATAATAATAATGTTTATTCATCTATGAGGCCATAAATATCAATATATCAGATCTATTAGACTAGTCTGAGAACATATCAACATATCACAATATTACATACAACATATTAAGTTGATAGTACAGTACATACAGTCATCTTTCTAATACATATATATGATACATTTTTCATAAATAATTATAACGAATCTTCTAGAAAGTCCTTTACGCTATAGTATACTTTATCAAGGAGTATAGTACGTAACCGTCTCTTGACTATATTAATATTTTCAAAAGGTGATATTAAGTTATAAACTTTATTATAGCATTTTATACTTTGGTAATTAAAAGCCTGGGAGACACTAAGCCGCGAATACGGAAGATGCAAATTCTGATTATTTCGAGTTCCATAACTATGCACTTCCTTCACAGAAGTAAAGTCTTGTTTATTTTCTAATACATAGAGAATCAGGTAATAAATATATAAACACGGCAGAGTTAATATGTTGTATTTTTTGAATAAAGGTTTACAAGAATAAGTCTGTTTTTTATTATCCATGCACCTTAAAATAATTTTTTTTTGAATAATAAATACTTTATCAAAATGTGATGAGCTGCCCCAAAATATCAGACCATAAGTCAAACTACTTTGAACCAATCCAAAATACATCAAGCGTATAACAGAGTCCGACACTGTATCCCTAAGTGATCTAATTAAAAAACAAATAGAACTTAGCCTACCAATAATATTAATTATATGGGGTTCCCAAGTCAATTTCGGGTCCAAAGTTATTCCCAAAAATTTCACACTATTGCTTGCCTGAATCGACTTGCCATTTAAARGTATAAATAACTCATAATTTAAAGAAACATTTTTTGGCAAAAATCTCATGAAAGTTGTTTTATCTATATTCAGTTTCAGTCCATTATCTTTACACCATGAGAAAAAATTATTTGAAAATAATGACGCTTCTGAAGCAAGCGATTCTATACTGTTACAGCGTATCAACACATTAGTATCATCAGCATATAAAACTAACTTATTGCGATTATTAGAAACAATGTCATTAATGAAAACAACAAAAAATAAAGGGCCCAAAACCGAACCCTGTGGAACTCCCATTGATACTTTTTTGGAACTTGACTTTGTATTTTTTTATAAAAACCTCTTGCGTTCTATCCGATAGATATGAATGAGACCATTTCAGTGGCACCCCTCGCACTCCTACTGATTCTAATTTTTTTAATAACAGTGAATGATTTACCGTATCAAAAGCTCTACTTAAATCGAAAAAAATTGCGGACAATAACTGTTTATTATTAAGACCTTCATAAACGTAATTCAAGGCATCTGCCAGTGCAGTTTGGGTTGATTTATTTTGGAAAAATCCATTTTGTTCAGGAATCTTATGACTTTCGAGAAAATGTTTCAATCTATTGTAAAATAGGGTGTCGAATATTTTCGAAATTTGACTGGGCAGACAAATAGAACGGTAATTATTTATGTCACTCCTTGAGCCCTTATTTTTGTAAACTGGTATACATTTTGATTTTTTAAGCACTGTTGGATATACACCTACACTAAATGACATATTCACTAAGTGTGTTAAAGGATATGCTATTATGTGTTTGACAGCATTTATAACTTTCCCATCGATGTCATCCATTCCCGGGACACTTTTTCTTGTCGTTTTATTAATGATACCTTCGACCTCACAAGTTGTCACAGGTTGTAAAAAGAATGTTTTTGTATTAAAATTTAAAGGCTTATAACTTAATAAAGCGGTTTTATTATTTTCTGAAAGGCTTATAAAATAAGTGTTGAAAGCTTCACATATGTCTTCAGGATTTGTGTAGGTTTTAGAGTCTTCAGTTGTAATTTCTGGTATACTTATCGAGCAACCTTGTGTTTTTGATTGATTAATTATGTTCTAGCTTTCTTTAACAATATTTGTTGCATTTTGGATCCGTCCGTCATTTGCACATTTCTTTGCTTGTTTTACTGCAGTTTCATACATAATTTTAAAATCTTTATACCGACTAGTATAATTCTCACTTCTAAGACACCTTGAGAGCTTGCTCATCTCACATAATTGGTGCATTAGTTTTAAGTTATTTGTGTACCATGTCTTCTTCTTTTTATTGCTATTCACTTTCCGCAAAGGAAACGCAGCGTCATAATAATTTAAAAATATATTTATAAAACTATCAAATTTTTTGTTAAATTCAGCATTCTCACATACTTGTGTCCAAGATTCTTGCCCTAAAGAGTTAACAAAAGCTTGTATATTTTTATTAGACAAGTTTCTTTTATATATATCTTTATTTGGAATTTTTTTATTGCATTCAAAGTCAAATTCACAAATTTGATAAGTGTGATCTGATAAGCATGCATTATCCACTATTACACTATTACGTCCAGATTTGAAAATATATTGTCAATGCAAGTTTTAGAATTACAACTTATACGCGTTGGAACGTTAATGTGATTTTTTAAATTAAATTCGTTCATAGTGTTTAATAAAGTTATTTTCTGAGAAGACTCAGTCAAAATATTAACATTAATATCCCCACAGACAACATAATTGCATTTATTTTTAAAAATACGATTCATAAGTTCTTCAAAACGTTTGATAAATATGTTAAATTCACTATCCGGAGATCTATAGACGCAAATTACATAGACATTACAATTTACACTATCTTTAAATTTTATAATACAAACTTCAAAATGTTTTGCCATCGAATTATATACAATGGGTGTAAGGTTTAACTGTGGTTTCCCAAAAATACACACGCCTCCTCGTTTAAAATTTTTTCTGCAATAGTAGTTGATTAGTTCATAGTCACCTAATTTTAAATATTTCATTTGTGAATCAATCAGCCAGTGTTCGCTTATACAAACAATATCTACTTCATTTTGTTCAAGCAATATATTAATGTTATCCTGTTTGTTTTGGATACCTTGTATGTTGTAATGGAGTATTTTCGTATTATTGGGCGACGTTATGTTTAATTCCGGTGCTGGCGTTTCGAAAAAACACGTAGTCTTTCACAATAACCCCACTTGGCCACTTAGAGTCATCAAATAATAACTGCTTGTTGTTAAGTTCTAGACTTACTTTAAAACTGCTGTTGCTACCTTTAGTTTCAAGTTTTTTCACATGGAAGCTGCAGTTGGGCCAATTCACTTGTAGGTGTTCCTGCATGATATCTTCTTGCACATTTCCTTTGATATGTCCTACGTACACGTATCCATATTTCTGGACACCTTGGATTTTCGAAGTGGGCTCACTAACGCCCTTCAGCCTTCACCAATTGAATTTTGCGTTTCCTTACCACTTTCTTAAACCCGTCGTCACTTATGCCTTTTGGGTTTGTGTTTCTTGGAACTTCTAACGCTTCTTTAAATGAAATGGGTTTTTCTTTTCCCCGTTGAGCTTGGTTGCTGACTACACTGGTCTCGGCGTACCGTTTATTGGCATTAGTTGTTCGATATTTCTTAGTGGTTTTGTTGGCCGACAATAGTTTGGTTTCAACAAGCACAGCTCCATCAGCAATTCTTCCCGATTCAGTCATCTTATCTACATGGCACTTTTCTCCATTCTTTGAAACCACCGTAGTCACGGACGAGATGGAGTCAAGCGATGAATTTTGCTCTTCTTCAGCATTACTTTCTTTTTGCTGATCCAATTCTTCGTCATAATTTCTTACAGATGAATGGTCCCTATTTTCTTTCATGGCTTTGATTACTGCATTATTACTCTCAATGAGATCAGTAATGACATTTTCCAGGCGTTGAATTTCATTTTTGAGATCTCTGACTCTTACATCGACTGTTTCCAAGTGAAAAACATAGCAAAACTAATGCGGGAATAATCAAGAAAAACTTACATTATCGCCGCCTTCATCCGTGGGTCATAACAATGCGGTCACTCCGGTGGACAGACAAGGCGGTTTCACATACGCGCGGGAGATGCAAAAACAAAACATAAGTTACTCMTCCGTTAAACTCAAAAAGATACAGTTAAGACWCACAGAGGGGTTTTCACCCCAGGGCCTCATCCTTGTCCTGTCTATGGCTTCATCCCTGAGATTACATCTTTAGTCAATGGTGGTTATGAATACCTTGTTAGTTTTCTCTCTTCAACAACTAGCTAGTGTCAACCTGAAATAGTAGAGGCTTCCCCGAACGCTCACCCTAAGGCCTATAGGGTCGCATTCCAATAGCCCGGATCGGGGGCACCTAATAAGGCTACCCTCTCCACCAGAACTATGTCATTCGAGATACCCTGCATTACCCCCCGGAATGCAAGTCCTCCACTCGAAGGAACCACAGCTGTTAATCGGGCACTCTGCTCTAGGGGTTTCAAACTGCCTGAGGCACATCATGGCCAAAGACCTTATTACTCTCTCTGCCTGAGGCACAACATGGCCAAAGACCTTACTCTCTCTGCCTGAGGCAGACCTCGCTCTCACTGAGCCAAAATCAAGAATATTTCTCTCTGTCAAAAATGACACATCCATACTCATTGCCTACTTTTGCATCTCCTCGCGACTCTGATATTTCTCGCCAAAACAATTAATCGCATGCATACGCATTCGCTTCGATATTAGTATTTATCTTATTAACAGCGATTCTAAACATAGCAAGAAATTAATAAACGCACAAAAACACCTTTTATTTTAATAATAACGCAGATACAAAAATTGACATTTAACATTCGGCCAACCTAACAGGGTCGTGTCCTCACGACATAATTATTCGGTATCCCTACTTGATTTGGATAAATTAGTCAATGGTACTTCATCTGAGCCACTGTCCTCATCGATGGTATCTGATGTAATAAATGGATTTGATAATAATAAATAGATTTTATTAAAACAAGAGCAGATACTGAGAGTAATACATGATCAATAAAGGCAAAGTCTAGCAGAAGCTATTCTACTTAACCTTCGAAAAGAAACTTAAACTATGTTTATTATGGTATAATTTATGAATACCCCTATTGTTAATTGATTATACGTCTTACGCTTCAGTTATTATTATCAACAGGTGTCTTATCTCCTTAGGTTAGCCTTCATGTGTGGTCTTTGGGGATAGTAAGCTATTGCTTGAAACCTCATCGAGTCCGAACGAACGAAGTAAGTCATGGTCATCATGAAATCTGACGATCGAAAAATAACTGTCTTAGTTTAAATTTAAATTTGTTAATATTTAGTTTTTTTTTTTTTAAACTCGCTCCGAAGGGTGAGCCTTACAGCTTTACAGCCTTACCGCCTTACAGCGTTGTATGTGAATACTTAGCTTTATTTCGTGTATCACGTGAGTGCGTAGTTGAATGAGGAGCAAGCTTAGACCTCAAGTTTTCAATTGCATGAGGAGAATTTGGCAAAGCATGGACGAAACAACTCAAATGAAAACTCCAGCGGGAATCCATGCGTAGCCGGTTCAAAGAGTTAATCCTGTAAGATACGTGGTCCCGGCGTTGCAAGCCAAAAAATAAGCGACACCATGCATTCTAAACAATCTGAATCCTGTTTCTACCAACCGAATCCAAACAGGGGTAATATAAAAATTGCAACAATTATAGAGGACGAGAACGAGTGAATCACATAGTTGCCTTTTCAAATTAACGGTAAAAAATGTCTATAAGCATAAAATAACTTAAGGTTAAAAATGATTTTTGTATTAAATTAGTTACATGCAGCTCAAACCAGATCTGAGTGTTTATAATGAGATCAAAGTATGATCAACAAAATTTAATCTTGAGCAATCTATATAAATATTGAAAGACCGTATAAGAAATTTTATACTACCTTTATAACCAAAGACCATCAACTGCGACTTAGACAAATTCAATTGAAGGCCATGTTCAGCAGACAAGTTTCTTAATTTTTCAAGTTCTTTGTTCAGAATTTTGTCAGCCCTTGCGAAATCATGCTTATCGAAACTAAAATACAACTGTGTATAGTCGGCGTAAGTTATTACTCTACAATGACGAACTGTGTTCACTATATCCGATGTATATATTATGAAAAGCAGAGATCCTAATATGGAGCTTTGCGGAACACCAGATCTAACTGATAATTCAGAGGAGACACTATATTTATTTTACCACTTGGGTTCTATCCATCAAATAAGATCTAATAAACTGTACCTACAAACTGCTGAAACCGTAAGACTTTAGTTTGGTGCATAACAGACCATGATTAATAGTATCGAACGCTTTTGAAAAATCGAGCAAAACCAAAGCACTGACTAAACCCTTATCATAAGCTGAAATGAGATCATCAATGACTGAAGCTAGTGCAGTAGGAGTGCTTCGACCGCGTCTGAATCCGCACTGAGCATCGAGAATGATTTTCCTAGAAAAGACAAAGTCAAATATCTGTTCGTAGACTAGAGATTCAAACAGATTTGAAGTTGCAGGTAAGATGCTAATCAAACGTAAATCCGACAAGTTTTCAGGGTTAGACTTTTTAAGTAGAGGTATTGCGATGACTTTGTTCCACATTGTAGGGAAATAAGCTTTTTCCATACAACAATAATTGAAGACGTGTAATAGGTATAAATCAATAATGGAACTACATAAGTGCAACCTTTTCAATGAGATGTTGTTTGTGCCACAATTATCTTTTTTACGTTAAAAAGTGCGGAGTGTACCTCTTCTAAAGTAACCATTCTTAAGGAAAATTATTGTAGGGATGGGAATCTAGCATTCTTACAATATTGCATTCTATGATTAGAGACGATATCATTTTTTTTCTGAAAAATATTTGCATTAATAGAATTGCTATTAGACAGATTAGAAGGCAGTTTAGAACTGACTTTGATAGTACCAATTTTTAAATTGCGCAGAGCCGACCAAATAGTGTTTATATCTCCACTAGAAGCAACTGAACCTATGTAATGACGTTTTTCCATCCTAACAGAGTTCATAGTCAAGTTCCTCAACCTCTTGTATACAGCAAAATTTTCAGGAAGTTTACTTCGTTTGTATTTACGTAAGGATGCACCACGTTTACTCATGAGACATTTGAGTTCAGGGCAACACCACATTGCATTGGACTTTAGTACCCTAGAAGTTACCACCAGGGCATGCCGATCAAAGATAAATAATTAGGGTGTTGAAATTTTCAAGTTTCTTATCAATATTGGTTTCACGTATCACATCAGTCCATTCAATAGATTCCAAACTTTCTCGAAACTCACTGACATCAAAGCGTCTGAAAGATCTACACATAAGTAACGTATTTGGGCTCACTTTTAATCTTAGGTGAACTAAATTCACAATAAACCAATCTGTGGTCAGAAATATCGTCACAGTTCTTCGTACCGTATCTTGTAACATTCAGAGAATGGGATACGAATAAAGGATCAATCAGTAAGCTTGAGTTACCAGTCACCCTATTCGGTTCATCCAAGACTTACACCAAGTTGTATGCCTCCAAACATGCACACACAGGGTTAGAAATATTTAGTAAATTAATGTTGAAATCGCCTAGACAGACAAATTACTCATACATACCGCAAACAAAACCAAATATATTATCAAGGGTTTCAACAAAATTGCCCAAGCTGGAGTTAGGCGGATGATAGCATACGCCGAATGCATAATTTACAGTCCCTACGCGGATGCGAACTCTATTAACGAGTTACAAAAAGTCGACTTGATATATGCCGCCACTTCGACCCTCAGCACGATGCGTATAACAAAGATTGTAACCAGGTATTGCTAAAATAGTTAGATCTACATTATTAGACAACCATGTCTCGCTAACCATAACAACAACATGGTTTGCACTTTGAACTAAATTATAAAATCTTGAAAATGTGCTAAGAGCGATCTTACATTAAGATGTGCAACCTTTATAATAATTATAAGCTAAACTTATACAGGATATCTATTACCTCTAAATGAGAACAAATACAACCTGACTTAATTAAACTAAACTGTATTGAAGTATGTTTAATTGCTAAATTAAAGAAAAGCAAAATTAATACTTAACCACCGGCGGTAGCTTCCGGAAAAGCATTACATTTTACGGTAGCAACAAATCTGCGCCACAAATAATAAAAAGATAACGTTGCCAATTAACTGCTACCAATACTGTTCTGTATATTGACTACATCGTCAACAGAATTTACAGAGTATTTACGACCATTTACTATTACTTTGACTTAACCCTCTTAAGTCCATACGTTACAAGTGTTAAAGTAATGTTTGAATGTCACGTCAACAGATAAACTGTAGATAATTTACTTGTATGATTAATAAAATAGTAAATTAAGCATCAAAGAAAAGCTTTTCTTACGTGAAAAACCTTAATAACAAGCACCAAATTCAGAGCTGCAGAGTTGTGGTAATTCTAGACGCTTCCTGGCGAGATCTTCTTTTATGGAAATATTGGTTCCTCTCAACAACTTCTTGTAGCGGAATATGAGCTGCCTATCCTTCCTTGAGCAGAATCTGACGATTCTAGATCGATCTCTTCCAGTATTCACACTTACCACCCGATAACAGTCATCTATGGCTTCAAAATACAAATTTAAATCACATAAACTGGGCACTTAAAACACAAATAACCGGAGAATCGCTGGATCACGTCTACTCGCTGTGCATTACCTTATCTTTAAATAGAAAATAAGAAATGTACTTGGTTGATTCTCACCGCAAGATTTCAGAAAGGTCAACAGCGCTTCGGGGCTTGATAATTACACGATTGGGCAACTGCCTGTATGATGTTATCATAGGATGTTATTAAACATCAAGAAATGAAGAAAAATGATAGTGATGATGATGATGTTGATGATGGGTACCCATATGTGCATGAACATGAAGAATATGCAAAACATGTATGATAGAGGTATTAGATCTACCAATAATCACGCCGAAACAAAAGAGATCCTGTTAAGGCCAAGAACTTTGCTGAATAAACGTACTTTGCACAAAAACTGTCAGCCGCCGCTTAACCACTAATTATAATTACGACAAACGATAACTTGTCATACCACTGCGCTGCGACAAAACGTGAATACGTTATTATTAATCTCATCGAATCAGTGAACCGATTGTTTGACCACCAATTATAATTACGACAAACTATAATTTGTCAAACCACTGCGCTGCGATAAAACGTGCGTAAACTTTTTGAATTCATCTCACCGAATCTGTGAACCGATTGTTTGACCACCAATTATAATTGCGACAAACTATAATTTGTCAAACCACTGCGCTGCGATAAAACGTGCTTAAACTTTTTGAATTCATCTCACCGAATCTGTGAACCGATTGTTTGACCCCACACCTGAATGAAAAACATAGCAAAACTAATGCGGGAATAATCAAGAAAAACTTACATTATCGCCGCCTTCATCCGTGGGTCATAACAATGCGGTCACTCCGGTGGACAGACAAGGCGGTTTCACATACGCGCGGGAGATGCAAAAACAAAACATAAGTTACTCATCCGTTAAACTCAAAAAGATACAGTTAAGACTCACAGAGGGGTTTTCACCCCAGGGCCTCATCCTTATCCTGTCCATGGCTTCATCCCTGAGATTACATCTTTAGTCAATGGTGGTTATGAATACCTTGTTAGTTTTCTCTCTTCAACAACTAGCTAGTGTCAACCTGAAATAGTAGAGGCTTCCCCGAACGCTCACCCTAAGGCCTATAGGGTCGCATTCCAATAGCCCGGATCGGGGGCACCTAATAAGGCTACCCTCTCCACCAGAACTATGTCATTCGAGATACCCTGCATTACCCCCCGGAATGCAAGTCCTCCACTCGAAGGAACCACAGCTGTTAATCGGGCACTCTGCTCTAGGGGTTTCAAACTGCCTGAGGCACATCATGGCCAAAGACCTTACTCTCTCTGCCTGAGGCACAACATGGCCAAAGACCTTACTCTCTCTGCCTGAGGCAGACCTCGCTCTCACTGAGCCAAAATCAAGAATATTTCTCTCTGTCAAAAATGACACATCCATACTCATTGCCTACTTTTGCATCTCCTCGCGACTCTGATATTTCTCGCCAAAACAATTAATCGCATGCATACGCATTCGCTTCGATATTAGTATTTATCTTATTAACAGCGATTCTAAACATAGCAAGAAATTAATAAACGCACAAAAACACCTTTTATTTTAATAATAACGCAGATACAAAAATTGACATTTAACACAAGATAATTTTTTGTAAATCATCAACAGTCAAGTTAATTACTTTATTGGTCTGTCTGGTTGCGTTCACCATTGTTGTAACAACGGTAAAACACTTTATTTTAAGAAAACTATTCACCGACGATACTTTGAGGTTATGTTGACCCCCCCCCCCAAAAAATATATATATATATAGGTACATTATGCGTTAGTCGTCCGCTTAATGTTTTTGAAACCAGCATCTCCAGGAACGGCATGCTCTTCTTGTCTTCTACTTCGGTGAAACGGATGTTGGGATGTCGCTGTTTAGATGATTCAAAAATTCTTGCAGTGTTTCTTCCGTGTGGCCAGATTACAAACGTATCATCAACATATCGATACCAATGCGTGGGTTTGTACGGTGCTGCGGCAAGCGTGTCTTCTTCGAATTTTTCCATGAACAGGTTTGCTATGACCGGGCTTAGTGGATTGCCCATGGCGACGCCGTCCTTTTGTTCGTAGAAGGTCCCGTTCCATTGGAAATAACTGGATGTTAAGCAATGCTTGCTGAGGGCTATTTCTTCATCCGATAATAACCATCGTGGTAAGTCCATCAGTGTCTTTAATTGAACATTAGTGAATTAGGACTCTACGTCGAAGCTTACCAATAGTTTTGCATCCGTGACGTTTATATGTTGCCCAGAATTCCTGATGTGATGTTGATACATCCCGATGAAGGTTTTCAGTTTAGAAACCAGATGCTTAAATGTTAAGTTGGACATCCTATTGTGCTAACGATTGGTCACAGTGGTACACCCTCTTTGTGAATTTTTAGGAGTCCGCCCTATAGCCTGGGAGGTACGCTTTCGGCGGACCGCAGTGCTTTTTTGACTTCATGTTTCCAGTTCGTTCTTTTAATTAAGTCCCTAGTCTTCTTTTCTATTCTACTCGTTGAATTACGTTTGAGGATGGTATAAGTCTCAGGATCCAGCAGGTTTTTTAATCCGAGGTGTTCAAGATAGCGGTGGCATTCCCTTTGTCTGCTTGAAGAATTATGATCTCTTGGTCCGCGCGTAGTTCCCTGAGTGCAAGTCTCTCCTCTCTGGAGGTTTAGCATGTTTTAAGATACGGCATGCTTCAATTCTGGTTTCTTTGGTATCGTTGATGTTTGCTATTATCCCTTCATTTCAGGGTTATGACGAAATTTCGACCTTTTGCAAGTAAGTTGATGGTTGCGTCCGGGACATCCTTATACTACTATCGGAACCTAATTTCCGGAAACGCTTCCATTTTTAAGCTCGTAGTCATGTTTATATTGTTTGGCGGCCCCACCGTCACGTTGCGCAGACATAATATTTCGTATGATAGAAATCTGTTCATCCTAAAGCTGTGCGGCAAGTATTCTTTATTCGTGACTATTTCTTCATTAACTGGGTTGCGGTTTAAAGCATCCACGTGTGTCATTTTTGCCTCTGGACCATTCCTCACTTCGAAGTTGAAGTCTCGAACTTCCAGCCACCATCGAGCCATTATTGGTATCATGTCCTTCTTAAAGAATGCCGTTCTTACCGCGTTGCAGTACGTGACCACGTTGAATTCGATGCCAAATAAATAGACCCGAAAATGGCGCAGAGCTAGAACAACAGCCAACGTTTCCATTTCATACGAATGGTAGTACTTGTGTTCAAGTGAAGTCTGCCTGCTGAAATAATCGACCACGTGCTGATTTTCATCATTTTAACTTGTATCAACATTGATCACACACCGATAGCGCTAGCATCCGTGTGAAGTTCCGTAGGCAGATTCGGATCGAAGATAGTTAAGACGGGTCGAGTTATAAAAACATCTTTGATTTTCCATACAGCCTTATTTTGGACTTCAGTCCAACTCTACGTGGTGTTTTTCTTCAGCAGCCACGTCAAAGGTTCAAGGGTTTTGGTGTAATTTTTGATGAACTTCCGGAAGTAACCTGACAATCCCAAAAACTAATGCAGTTGGTTTAAGCTTTGAGGATCCTCCATCTCTATTACCGCTGCCACTTTCACGTTACCTGGCCTCATGCCGCCAGCGTTTATTTCGTAAACCAGGTAGGTAATGCTGCTCTTGAAGAATGCGCATTTGCTTAATTAACTTAAGGGTAAAACTATACCTTAGCGCTTTGAAGACTTGAGTTAATCTCTGAATTCCATGTTGGACACCTTCCGTTGGGATAATTATATTGTCGATATAGGGAACAGCAATCGGGTTTTTTAGTTCACCTTATTCATAAAACGACAAGCCGAAGTGCGTAATAAGAAACTGATATTAAGAGTAAGGTGTCACCAATGCAGTTTTCTCAATTGAGGTCAATGCTATTGTGACTTGATAGTATCCCGACGCTAATCCAGGGTAATAAACAGCTTACCCGCTCTTAAGTTGTCAATCTTGGAATCAAGGCATGGGATGTTTGTTCTTATATCACAAATTGCAGCACGAGCTCCTGTCTGGTTTGCAGGGTCAGGAAATGTGTAGGGCGATATTCTGTTGGACAGGAGACGATTGTGCCGAGCAATAACTGTAACCCTTGGGATAATTTTTGTAATCTTATTAATTGCTCCTCAGGTCATGTGGATCTATGAATTTTTAGAGTAGTATAGAAGAGGTGTGATTAGGATATTCTCGAATGTATTTGGATGGTGGAAGTCAGGGATGTAGTAGCTAACAGAATTTTTAAATATGTGTAAGTTCAGTTTAACAGTAACAGGGTAAGATAATAATGATCTGAGATTCCACTACCTGTACCTGACCTTAAAGCAACTGAGATTATATTGGCTCAATCGTGCTACACCCATTCTGCTTTGCTGAGTTATTGAGTAAGATGTTTCGTCCTTGATAGAGTAATGAGTCTGCACGAATCGCTTATCAGAAGTTAGTTGTGGTCCCTGTTTTTTCTTCACCAGAAGTACATGGCTTGATTCTCAAACAATTACATGTTGTACCAGTTCTTCTGTTAACATGCTTAGAATTAGCCTCCCTGTCTCTGTCATGTTTTTAATTTGATTTCCATTGCAAGCAAATTCGTCTCACCAAGATCACTAATAGAGAGATAAATACAGTCTCCGTTCCAGTAAGTCTGCAAGCGTCGCTTTCTGGTCACTTGTAATTTTGGTACCGCAGTTTGAGATCTTCTATTTTGAAATCGTGTGACATTTGCAAAACGTTCCACGTTGTTTACTTGTAACGGAGGCAGCGCATGCAAATAGAGTTTATTATTCTGCTGTAATATCAACGTATTCGGTTGACAAAAATTTGTCCCAGCGAGTAGGTCGTAATTTTTAAATATACTTGTCTTCCAACACCGTACCACTTCTTCTATTCGCATGTTCACCGTTGCCACCATTTTTAGTGTACACCGTTATACCCTAGAAGCGTCTTAAGGTAGTTTTTTTTTTATTTTCCACTATTACAGCTTTTATCCTTTGAGCAACGGATATTTAGCAGGAGATGTCAGCTCCCACTATCAGTCAAACAACTTACTCTATAGTCGTTAATTAATGCTGTTTTTATAAAGGGATTTTGACCAGTGTTTACCTCATTAATTCGTTCCTGCTTGTCCTTTCTTTGAGSCCACTGWKAGCGCTCATGCCTAATATTACGGCAGTGGCGATAATCGATTATTGTCTTAGTACAATYACGAATGGGATGCGTTTCCCTGCAATTGAAATATTTTGTGTTTTTCGCTTTTCCCCGTTTCTCAAGTCCTGGGTGTCAATAACAATGAAGGGTACATTTATCGTTTCGCGTTCTGGTCATGATCTCTTAGACGTGCTAGAGCTCAGTTGATTGATTGATTGATTGATTGAACCAGCGTATGGTAGGCATTTCTGCCGCTCCCGGATATACCGCCGGGCCGGCTACGCCTACGCTGGGTTGGAGGGGTGACACGCTTGTTGCTAGTGGGCTCCCACGTAGCGCATGTTACAGGAGTTTGGGGATTGGAATGGGGAGGTTTTCAGGGCATCCAACTATCGGATACTTTTTATTAGCATCCGTGTTGGATGGTAGCTTAGTTCGGCTGCTTTGTTCTTGTTCTTCCTCGGACGAGCTGCTGTCTGAGATTGTATACAGCTTTAAGACTTCGTTATTTATTGTTTTCTTGTCTTTTGCGATTTCTGACCACTGTTCTTCAGTTACGTTTTATTCTGCTATGATTCTCTCCACCGTTCTCCACTTGTAGCACGGTTATCCTACTTTGAGCTTGTTGCTGTTTTCCACGCCTTTTGTAGTATATGGGAAGCTTCGCAGTGTGCATGCGGCCAGTGAATGCTTTTCTTAGATGTTTCCGTGTTTGATGTTGACTTAGCGCGGCTTCATTGATCTCCTCCTCATGTGAGGTGACGTCTGCAGTTGCGTAGGGATTTAAGACTTCTTCAATTATTATTTTCTTCTCTTTTTTCAGCGGCATTTATGATTCATGTTTCCTTTTTTGATTTCCCTGTTCGTGATAATGTCGATGCTTCTTTCATTGTTTTCATATGTGTTTATCCGTTCGTTTCCTAGAGAGTTTGGTCTAACGTGATCTGTGGTTTTCTTTCTTATTTCTCTTACAAGGTGTTTGTGTCGCTGTTGGTGATGTGTTCGACGTATATTTGGTAGTTTTGGTCTTGCTGATTTTTTTTACCACAATTACGTGATTTCTTATATGCACTTGTCTAGATACACGAACTACTTCACTGTAACCACAATGACAATAGCAATGTAAACGCAAGAACGTAGCACTACAACACATTATGAACTTAAAATCTTATAATTCATAATAATTGTTTGATTCCTGTTTATGTTGCTCTTTCTTGATGGTATCGACGCTTTGAGTGATTTCGTATGTGCTTATCCATTCGCTTGTTGGATCTCTAGATGGGGTGATATTACTGCACTCGTCTTGTGTATTAGTATCTTTTCTTTTCTGTACAGTGGAGCTTCTTTAGGACTATCCCAATTTTTTGTGACTGGATTTGTTTACATGTTTTCCTGGTTTCTGTACAATTATTTCGCACTGTCATAGCGCTTTATTACTTATTGCTTCTTTCTGTTATTGTCACTATTGTTTCTTCCTCCAGCTTTTCTTCTTATTTTTCTTGGACGGTATTTGTGTTCTTATTGGGTAATGTTTCCCCGTACATTTGGCAACTCAATGTGCTTCGAAAGCGGTTGCCGCCTCCCGAGATTTTCTGTACCACAATTGTATGTGATTTCTTGTATACATTTTTTTGACGCACGGAACTACTTCACTGTTATGAAACCAACAATAACGACAACACAAGAACCTAACACTAGAACACATTATGAAGAGATTAAGAGTTGATAGCAATTGTTCGCTATGTCGCCGATCCTGAGCTAACCACAAACTGTATTAATATTTGGGCTTATATACATTGGCAGCATATTCCCATTTCTCCTTATACATCTATCTTACTGTCTTCTTTCCTTGATTCGTGGTTACCGTAAGAGACTTTTTATGTTTGTTTTTCTGAAAGAACGTCTGAAAAGACGAAAGTAGTTTTTATTATTTTGCTGGTTAGTTCGTTCTATACTTGTTCTTACTGCGGTTATGTATTTTTTTAACAAGTCGACATAATTACATTTGATCAAATTTTGGATATGCCGGTTTCTCTACGTTTTACTACCCTCCCGTATTGTTGATTTGTTTTTACTGTAAGAACGTCTAATTGGACGAAAGCTGTCATTCTTGTTTTGTGGGTTAGTTGTTTATTCTACTTGTTAATACTACGGCGTTTAAATTTATTATTACTATTATTTCTTTTTAAGATCGTACTGATGTTCTATTATCGCGCGTCAGGCAGATCGGGGTATCTACGTTTGGTCTATTTTCACATGTATTGGTTTTACTCCATTGGGGCCTGTTCTTTGTCTATCTTCAAGGTCTGACAATCTGGCGTGGTTCGTTTCTACCTGCGTTTGACCGTTTCAGCTCCAAAATACGCTCGGTGTAGCGTTATATCGCACAAAATCCCGCACTTGGTTACACCAAGAGAGATAAATAATACGTACTGTTGTTATTTATGCACATGCAACATACTTAGTAATTATTACGTTAGTCAATTATTTTTCTACTGTCTTATCTTATTTTAGTTCCTGTTGCATTCAGTATGCCTGGTAGGGTGTTCCCTCACTTGGTCCAGCTACGCTCGGGTAACAGGTATATTCACCTGGGTTCTCAGGTGTGCCACCACTTTTACCACGCTAAGAACGTGTCACCTTATAACCGTGCAACACTCACTAAATGTAGTTTAGTTGTTTATTAATTACACAAAAGGGAGTAGAACTCAAAGAGCCGTTCAGGTGCACGTCCTTATCCGACCTTAGACGTGCTACAGCTCAGTTCTAAAGATATTCAGCAAGGCGGCTCTCAGCGACAACTTTAAGCTATCATCCGTCATACCTTCAATGACKCTATCTATCAAGTACTTTTCGGGTATATCTACCTGTGTATACAATCACCTAAAAGCCTTAACAATAAATCATAATTTCCACTATTTCTTATTTATACCTAAATAGCTAGGTAACTTAAACATTAGGCGTCTACTGAATTATGCAGGATTGTATTGTTAATAATGACAACAGTCATTAAAAAAGCTTTCCATTTAATTTGGTAGGATATCTGTAACATACTAGTATTTTAGGTTTTAGTTATGGATGTGCACCGGAAATCCTTACCAAGTTACAAAACTTGGAAGGCTTTACGTATTATATCAGAAGCTTTGGGTCTCTCAGTTGCGAACAATAATGTCAAGAGATTACCAAGAGGGTACATGCTGTATGCAATATCTATTGGATTACTGTTAATTGGCACTTTCATTTATGAAATGTGTATGAGAATACGATTAGTATACGTAAAGCTACCGAGTACTGTAAAAGCGTTGAACGCTATGGGATTATTTCTGCTGACAATTACTAGTTTGTATTCTTTGACGAGTGCTATATTTTTTCGACGGAAGTATATGACGCGACTTACAAAGGAACTGAATTTGATATCGGATGAACTGCAAACACATTACAATGGATTCAAAGAATACGAATGTAAAATATTTGCAAGAGTTGTTATTATTGTCCAGGTACTCGTTGTAATTTTTATAGTACACGATATAACGATATTGCATCTTACAATTGGATTGCGCAACTAMTTCAGCAACCATTTAATGACCCACGTTACTGTCTACTATCTTTCCATCTTGTCTTTACATATAATTGGGTATTCGTTGGACATATATAGTAATTATTTCCGATTAAATGGAGTCATGCATGATATTGTGAGCGAGATATTAAGTAAATCTGGGAAACGTGGGTTGCATGAACAATCCCTCGAGCATATGAAATTTTTTATAAGAATATTTGACAAACTTTGTGATTGTGTAGTTTTGCTGAATAAATGTTTTGGTCCACAAATCGTCTTATTTGTGACCACCAGCATTGTGCACACAATACATGCTTTGAATGTGTGCACTAAATCTTCCTTATGGACAAAAAGTCAGAATATGACAACGGATTACTGGTTCAAATGGAGTCCGGAGATTGCGCTTTCAATGCTGCTTCTTGTGAGTTACAAATTAAATAGGGTTCTTACTGCATGAAACCGCTTCGTTAAAAACTTTTTTAATTTGTTAAAGTATTCTGTTCTAGATACTATGTGGTTTAATGGCCGATCACTGCGGAAGAGCTAGCCGGAAGGCCAGATACACATCTGTAGTAAGCTACAAATTATTAATAAAGATGTCCGAACTTCCTAAATCTTCCCTACAGAGTAGGTTGCGAGAGTATTTGTGGTTCCTTGCGGAGTACTTAGGACATCGCGACGTTACTGTATCGGCTGCAGGATGTTTTAACGTAGATTATACCATGTTCTTTACAATTTTGGGATCAATTGCCTCTTATATGGTTGTTGTGTTACAATTTGATTGATTGCTATCTCCGCGAATATCACGTCACAACGCCTATATTTTTTTGCTGCAGGTGTTTTTTACAGAATACATATATATAATATGTACTTGGCGTTTTAATTTTATACACGTCCTTGTTCCACCAGTTTTTGTACGAGTACAATCATTGTAATCTCGCTTTTAACATATTTTTTTGTAACGTTTAATGTATTTTAACCTGCTAAAAAGTGCTGTTTGCATTTGCATTTATCTATTTTTACATCCATATGGTCAATTTTAGCAATGTTGATGGCAACTTGAGTGACGAAAGCGCTCATTAAAGTACTACAACTGGATTTTATGTGTTTTTTTTTCACAAATTCTAGTTATGATATATTTTACTTGGAGATACATCAATTCATTGTTCTTAATAAAATGTATACTATCTAAGTGTATTGACGCTGGAAAATAAAAGCAATAATATGAAATCTAGATAGGACGAGAAATTTGGAGAGTGCAAGTAGGAAGTTATGATGACGGAAATGGTTTAAAATGGAGGAGATAGGTATAAATTTTAGAAAGATTATGAAAATGATATTGCATTAGCAATTCCTTTTGATAAACATAATGAATTATTAACAGTTTTCAATTTATACAATAAAGATATTCAATTTACAATTGATAAATAAAATAATAAAATTTTACCTTTTTAGACTGTTTATTAATAAGAAATCATCAAAATTCTATAATTGTAGATTGGTACATAAAAACTATTTCTTCTTGTAGATATCTAAACTTTCATTCTTATCATAAATTCAACACTAAAATAAATTTAATTTTGGCATTAAAAAACAGAGTTGAAAAAATTTCACATCCTACACTATTAAACAAAAATTTAAATATATTAAGGAGAATTTTAATTTCTAATTCTTATCCAGTTCCTTTAGTAAAAAAGTTCTTTTTAAAATTGATAGAACTGATGTAGGATCAAGTGAAGAGGTTTGAAATAATGTTTATCCTACAACAAAATATTGTGCAATTCCCTACATAGGTCTTAGCGACATTAAAAAAACCGCTGCAAATTGATTCAATACTTCAACATCCAATTGTCAAAATGAAATTATGTTTTTATTTCTTATACTATACGATTACTAATCAGGTTTTGAGCATTTTTTCTCTCTACAAATTTTTTCTAAGACAAACAGTCCTCGTGATATTAGCAAAAATATATATATTTTTAAAATCGGTTTTTCCAAATAACTCGAAAATTATTAACTTAACAAAAAATTACAAGAGCGCTTTCTGATCAGAAATTTGATTTTTATATAATACCAAAAATTAAAAAAAATCGTACGAGCAGGGTCCAAAATAGATTTTTTGGAAATATTTCGAAAATGTCAAAATTTTGGATAAATTTTCTACGACCTTTTTTGTGAGAAATTTTATTTCCTATCTGACGGTATTGATGTCACTTATGTTACAATTTTTGACAGTATATACTTTACAATTTGGATATTTTAAACAGTTTGGCCTTTATAGTTATTCCGAATATATCACCAAAATAAGGAAAGGGCGCTATGGCCTTACGACACAACAAAATTATGTTAGATTTATACCAACCACCCACAGATACGGTACAAAAGTTATGAGATCACTCTACCAAAATTAAATTAAATTATATAATATATATTCAAATAACATATTAACCAAATTTCATAATAAAAAAATTAACAAAGCACACTATTTAGTAGTTTAAAACAAGCATCCTAGGGGTCTAGTCAATAAAATCAAAATCTTTAGTTTCACTACCTATAACCATAATTAAGTTACACATCTAATGCAACATAATGAATATAAAAGTCTTTTGGAAGATACGAATATATGAACATATGAATATATGAGTACAAATRCAAAATGWTTAAGGAAACCACCTGCCTGTTAATCAATAATTATTTTCTTTTTTRCTTAATCCCATACCCTTCAAATTATTACATAAATAATGTAGTTTATTATTACTACAGGTACCCTAAAAAACGACAGCAAAACTATTTTTTGCGAAATGCGAAATCGGGAGTTCATTTCATCTTTCATACAAGTTTCGGAAGTTCATGTTGTAATGGTCAGCTCATAATGTAAAATAATTTAACTAATATTGAGCAAGGTCCGGCAGTAAATTTGTCAACGTAAAAATTAAAAGTTGAGTTTATTTTATTTTATTTTATTTGTACTCTTTACAAACAGCCCTATAAGAAGTAATTAAATGTAAAGGACAAGCTGTAACAATTATAAACCTAAATATAATATTAAGTACTTGAAGATATAGAAAGTTAATTATTGCTTGAAATGTGTTTTTAATTAACTTCGATGATATTATAATGGGTTGTTAACAGGCATAAGAAGAAATGAAAAAGTATTAGCAGCCTTGGCTGAGAACTCGTATGACAAATCAAAAATACAATAAATCAATATGTAATACACAAAAAAATTATAAATCTTTTATAGAGGATAACCAAGTTTTTGCTTCTGGTGACAAACGGTGAATTTCAGGAAAGCCTTCTGGAAAACTTGTCAGACGACATTCTTCAACTAAGTGTTGTACAGTTTTTTCAATTTCACCACATTGATAATATGGATTTTCCAAATGCATTAATCTGCTCAATTTTACCCAAATCCATCTTGTCTGATCCATTCCAGATACCATTTTTGTAGGATCTTCTGTTAAATCTGCATTAAAAACTTGGGCATTGGACCACATATTTCGCAATCCATGAGGAACAAAGAAGTTTTTAATGTTAGACCATTCAATCCAGAAGGGTTTTCTAGATTTTAGTCGATTTTCAGGAGTAATCAAGTCAGACCAAATTGGATAATTTTCTGGATACCTGTTATATTTTATCCAAACCTTTTTTACTGCAAGTTTTCTTAGAATAGGAGGAGCAATATTAGAAGATACTGGTCGCCATTCGGTGGGAGTTGATTTTAAAGTGCCAGTTATAAGTCGCACAGCAGTATTCAAATGTGCATCTACTTTACTTGAATGTAAACTGTTCATCCAAACACTGCAATATTCTGCCGCTGAGAAAACTAATGCGAGAGCTGAGATACAAAGAATCTTAGCATTAGCACCCTAAGTCGAACCGGCTAATTTTAATAAAATATTGTTCCTGGTTTTCAGTTTTTGCCTTACTTTTTCTAGGTAGTATTTGTAGGTAAGAGAACAGTCAAGAGTAATACCAAGATAGACCGGATGAAAGTTGTGTTTAAGTGGTATTCCATTTAACAAAACATTTAGCTTCTTACTTTTGTGAGCATTAGATAAATGAAAGCAGGAAACTTCTGTTTCTGTCAGAGCAATATCGTCAGCATAAACAAACTTGCTTTAAAGTGTATCAGAAAGATCACTCGTATATATACATTAGAAAGCAATGGAGATCAATATGTTGTTAGGACTTTTTGTGTTACTTGATTCTTCTCCCATAAAAACTCTAAATTTTCTACTTGTTAACATGTTCTGGATAAGACGCTTCCTGTGAAGATATTCTTTTTTTTAATTGCGATTATCTAGGTCTTTTTGAGCTCCGATGGTAAACGGGTTGTGAGAAAAACATCGAAGAAAGAAGTAAGCCATTTCAATGCAAAACTCTCCAAATGTTTTATGAATTCTGGGTATATACTATCAAAACCGGCAGATTTTTTACATTTAGTTGCTGAGATGGCCGCTTTTAATTCATCTTCGTTGAATCAACTCGACAGATCTTCTGAAATCTTTGCCTTCCTTCTTTGTTTCCGAACCCGATGTTTCATCTCCTTTTTTATTCTTTTTTTTTATTTTGAAGGAATTTTAAATATTTATCAAACGACTAGCAACAACGTTTGGGCTGATAGCAGATTCTGATTTAGGCAGAACATTATTTGAAGAACCAAGCTTTTGCAAAAGCTTCCAACAACTCCGTACGAAATGATTGCACGGTATGTCTCCTCCTCGAATATTGAATGACAAAGCTATTTCATCCAAAGTTGTGATGATTGTAGCGTTTGCTTTTGCCTTTTGTAATTGCTGTCTGGTTTCTTCAACTAATAATTCACTAAATACTACTATACTGCACATATTAGCACTAAAAATAAAAACACCTGTTTCGTCAAGCCTTTTGCTCTAATCTCTCTCGATAACCGCTTTTCGAATTCAGAACTCTATTCTTCCGGCTATTTCTACCCCCATCGAAAATTCTAGAAGAGACATTTCCCTGTCGTTATCTAAATTGCGCGTATGAAGTGTAACGTGACTCCAGTTGCTGTGGCTCTACTTATTTGTATTAAAGGAAAAACTTACTACCTATAATAGAAGCGAGATTTTAACTTAACTCGCCTTCAAAAGGTAGGGTGTGTTGGAGAGGGAGACTTTGGACGCACACTGTTTACAATAGTGCGATCCTTTTTTACTTTTTCAGGGCCGGATTTACAAACTTCAATTTTACAACTTTTTGGCGACAAAACCGAATAGGTGTGATAACCAATTTTGCACCTTTACTTTTCTACGTTTGATGCCGATTTATCTATATTAATCCAAAAGACCGGAGAAAGCTTAAATTTGTTTTGTAATTTCTGAAATCGGAGATCATTTAATTGCTTTTACCTTGTCTAAGCAGTGGCGGCTCGTGACCTTCCAAGTAGGGTAGGCGACACCTTATACTCGTATATAGTATAAGCAATTATAATTATTGTCTTCGATCTTGGAATGTGTGTATTTTAATGGTCATGCCAATCATTTATTTTTATTCGTATACCACCGCACATTTATTCGTTTTCTGCGACCTTAAATTTCTCCAAATCGAATGTTAAACAAAAAATTTAGCAAAACTCAAACTATAATAAGCTCAAAAACGCTAAAAAAGTAAACGAAACTTGTGAAACAGTACTTAATTTAAATAATGGAGCACCTCATCTTATCCGTGTTGCAACTGTTCAGAGCATATTGAAAGTTTATATAACATATTCCTATGTCACGTCTGCCTACTGCATGATTATTATGATGTTTCATTTTGAATAAGACGATCAAAAATGTAAAAATCTTACACTTGCAAGTTGCTGCCATCTACCGGTGTCATTTGAAACCTCTATCGCCCTCTTTCGCAATGCGAATAGCCCGAGTCCATACAATGTTTGTCGTAGGAGGCGACCGATCATTCCGCCTGAGACGCATCTATACGCGCGAAGATTTTACAACGTTAACCGTCAACTGCGGTCGTTAACGGTGCAGATTCTGTCGCCTATTTCCAATTTAAACGTTCGCCGTAATAACGCGGTTCGTAATTTTTGAGCAGTATGGGTAAACTTGAGATGAAATATTTAATAAACAGTGGTATGAAAACAAATTGCATTAAATAATATATATAAATTTCTAGCTAATTGAATGTAAGAATTTAGGATGGCATTGCCATCTGTCAGCATTACACTGACATGATGACAAAGCCACCTAGCTGCCTTAACGGGTACTACTTCCTAAAGTGTTGTCTACACTAGACCTAAACTGCACTGATGAGCTGTAATGACAGCGAAATAGTACTATCTGCAGTTGGTTGAGGTGTAGACAGCACAGCATAGACATGCATTTTAATGTATGTTGGTTCTTGCCCGTTAGCAAAAAGTGCCGTGGGGGCCTGCTGTCAAACTGAAGTATGCAGTTGCATGCCAATTTGTCAGGTTACAGGTCACTTCCTTTAGGAAGTAGTACCCGTTAAGGCAG
The DNA here is from genome assembly GCA_025024175.1 of Rhyzopertha dominica. Taxonomy (NCBI): domain Eukaryota; kingdom Metazoa; phylum Arthropoda; class Insecta; order Coleoptera; family Bostrichidae; genus Rhyzopertha; species Rhyzopertha dominica. The sequence goes on from QCXZ01000137.1 coordinate 26,859,659, forward strand.
CTAGGTGGCTTTGTCATCATGTCAGTGTAATGCTGACAGATGGCAATGCCATCCTAAATTCTTACTTTCATCATACCATTCCTGTGATATATAAGCAAAACCAGTTCTATGCCGTGTTGTCTACACTAGACCTAAACTGCACTGATGAGCTGTAATGACAGCGAAATAGTACTATCTGCAGTTGGTTGAGGTGTAGACAGCACAGCATAGACATGCATTTCTAGCTAATTATTATTTATTTTTTATGGCATTGTTGATTGAAATTGCAAGGTAGGCGGTGCCTACCTTGCTTACCCCGAGGAGCCGCCACTGTGTCTAAGTTGGATTAGTTTCATCTGGAGTTATAATACTCGTATGGCTAAGGCGTGCAACTTTTCGTCTAAGAAATTCGGATTTACTTGGTTAAATTTTTAATCTAGTGTCATTAGTCTTTGGAAAACTTCGCGATTTATGAATATGTGACACAGATGTAAGATACAATTTCCATTCTGGATTCATCTCAAAACCTTATCCATCACCCTTTGAGAGGTTGCTGGAATATTTTTAAGTCCAATGGTATGCAAAAGAATTTATAATGTCTAAATTCTGTTTTTGGAATATCGATTTTATTAATTTTTATTTGGTGGAAACCGCTGGTCTAGCGTAGTGAAGTATCGACAACGACCTAATTTATCAAGGAGATCAGTAATATTCGGGAGGTGGATAATAATCAATGACCCTTTCCATTTCTGTTTGCTCGTGACATTAAGTTTTTTTAGGAACCACCCATATGGGCTAAGACGAGACCGAATTACTTGGTTTTATTAATTTTTGATCGTGCATTTGATTGATTTGTGTCTGAATTTTCACCTTATGGATTTGAGGGTATTTATTTTAATTTGATTCATGGGTGTCAACTGGTCGGATTCATTCTAAAAGGTATCGCCACGTTCCGTACTTTTCTTCATCGTTAAAATGATTAAGACATAATGTTGATAGATTTAGATTTGGTTTTTCGTTACAAGCATCGTCATTTAAATTATTAAAGTTTGGCTTGGTGCATAAATCTTTCAGCTGGCAGCGATTCCCAAAAGTCGAGAGAAATTTGTTCTTTTATCATTATAAACAACTGTTGTCAAAGCTAGCCATGTCTACAAAAACAGCAAACCATTAGCTCACCTGCCGTGCTGAGGATGAGCTATATATAAAGGAATGGGCTCTAGCTGCCTTTCTAGATATTGAAGTAGCCTTTAACAATCCTTCATCTGCGGCGGTAAGCATGGACACTAATAGAGCCATTGTAAAATGGATTGAGTGGATGCTCTGTTGCCGTCGCCTAGAGTTAACTTTGGGGGAAACTAGGGTGGAGGCGTTCACTGTGCGAGGCTGTCCGCAAGGAGGGTTATTATCTCCCTTCTTGTGGACACCCTCCTTGTTGACCTTATCAAAAATGAATACTTAGCGCAGGCTTATGGAGATGGCCTGTGCATTATTTTTTTGGGATAAAATTCTGGGGGCCGGGGTGGGTTTAAGAGCTGATGCAAATTGGTCTCAACAGGACTAGCAGATGGTGTGAACAAAGAGGCTTGTCGGTTATTCCGGCAAAAATTGAACACTTTGTCTTCACAAATAAACGCAAACAGGGATCTATTCGATGATCTTCTTTTACAAAACGTAACATTGAAGGCGGCACCAATGGTGAGCTATTTAGTTGTAACCCTGGATTCCAAACTGGCTTGGACAGATCATGTTAATGAAATCAATCGAAAGGRGTGKGSAACATTGGATGTGCAGGCGTCTTTGGGCAAACAGTTGGGGACATCAATCCTAGGTCGTGTACTGGCTGTACACAACTGCGGTGAGACCTCTTATCACATATGCCGCCCTGGTATGGTGGCGCTCAACTGCGAAACACAGTATCAGGATGGCATTATGATAAATTCAACGACTGGGCTGTCTTACGATAACCGGTGGTATAAAAACGACACCTACTGCATCTATGGAGATGCTTCTGGGACTGGAACCTCTACACGTAAGGGTAGATTATGAAGCCAGGAAAGCGGCCTTTAGATTGGAGGGGTTAAGTAACTGAAAATCTGGGGAAGGAGGGCACCGTATGGCGCTTTTTGTTCCAAACGGAGATCAAGCTATTCTCTGAATGCCAAGACACGATTATGTGTTTTGGTACACCATACAGAATCTATATATGCCCGATAATGAGGAGTGGTTTTTGAATGGTGAAGACATGCTTGCACCACAAGGACTCATCTGCTAGACGGATGAGTCTGAAACGGGCACTGGCACAGGCGCGGGAGTATGTGGTACATCTCCAAGGGTACAACTCAGTTCGTCACTGGGAGAGTACCCTAGCGTATTTCAAGCGGAAATTTATATAAACTTGGCATGTGCTCATGAGAATCTTAGTAGAAGGTATTCCGGATTGCATATCTACATTTATTGCGATAGCCAGGCGGCACTTCGAGTGCTTACCTGTGTTAGGGTGCGCTCCGGCCTTCTACTGGACTGTCGTAACTCAATAATAAGGTTGGTTCAACCTAATCGGGTTAATTTGATTTGGGTATTGAAGGCAATGAAAAGGCTGATAGGTTAGCGAAAAGGGCGGTGTCCGCACCTTATCTCGGACCGCAAACTTCCATCGTTATTCCAGACAGCAGACTAAGGGTCGAGATCACAAAGTGGCTCGTTCGTCAGTTTTACTTGTATTGGGAAGACAAGCCGGAACTGAGGAAATCTAGGGTCTACATCACTGGACCTACGCCTGCTTAGGAGCGCAAATTCCGATTCATCTTCTTACCAACTGCGGATCGCTGGGAGGAAAAAGGTTTGGAGAATTTGGGTCTGTACTGTACTTTTTTGAGAAGGCAGGACTCTTCTAAGACACGGTGCAGACACAATGGATTGAAAGGTCTAAGTGCAGGGCCCCGCCCAATTGCGGGGTCGCAATAGAATAGAATAGAATAGAATAGCTATTTTTTGAAATCTTGATGCAGTCTGAAATCTTACAACTGTGGATTATTGCGTGGATAATTATTACTTCGCCATACTGAACTGAAGACCTAACTTTTATTACCTTTTCTAATATGGGTTCAATGATAACTGCATTCATTTGATTGTTTATTACTTGATAATGTAATTTATATTTTGTTTGGTGTTATTAGATATCCATTTTTAAAATCTAATTTTGCTTTCAATATTTTGAGATTATCTTGAACTTGATATCAACCTGTATACTCGTAATATGACCAGTACAGGAAGAAAACTTACAAAGATGTAGCTACTATAAAATGAAAAATTATAATAGCCTTATAGAGAAGTTCAAATTGGAACCGTACAGAAAAATAAGAAAAAAAGGCTTAATAAACATGTTTCCAAAAATGCTTACTTTCCGCGATGAAATTTCATTATATGTCGTATTGTTTACAATATCTCAGGGTCGTCACTGACATACTTCAATTAAATTTATCAACAGCAAAGAATGTTTTTTTATTACTACTTCAGTAATGTATCTCAAATGGTTTCCATATGCATTTAACACACCACTCACCGTGAAAGACCCTGTATATATAAGCGATATCTACGTGTCCGTTCTTTACATCTTTGAAATTGCAAAAACATGAATAGGCGGGTAGAGATGCCGTTAAAGTATTGATGTTTTTGTGCAAAATGCTATACAGTTTGTTGTTTCACTATTTGCGACTATAAATAACATGCCTCTAACGCACTAAAATGCAGGTTGAATCTAAATTAGACGAACCAACCTTTAAAAAAGCTATGAACTGTTATTCGTCACTTGGCTATTTGCAAAGCAATAAAATTTTCAAGTAAAGGGCATCTCGGGCCGCTTGTGCGCCAGTTGTCAACAGGTAAAAAAGGGTCTGGCCGCTTCTGCGTGGATTTTAAGCTTATAGGCCGTATTCGCTGCACCAAGCATTYGATTGATATTTTGAATAATTTAATCGGCAAAAATTTGGTCAGTCAAAAAGGTGTGAGTTTCATTCTATAAGCAAATATTACTATTCAATTAGCTAGGGAGCAAAGTCTTTTGATTGACAGCTATAAATAGGAGAAATTCATGTTCTAAACAACTTTTCCTGAAAGATCGATTTTTAGCTGTCTTCCCTCGAGTCATTTAGTCATTTGCTAAAAAGCATGTCCGATCATTAGTAAATGTAAACTGATAACATAAAACACTATTAAAATTCGAGCCTCTAATCTGAATATCATAATTGCAGTCCAACCCATTTCTAATATATAGCAAAGCTTACCCTAGAGATTACGATACATTCATTTATATTTCAAACACTTCATTCCGTGTGTGCTATTAGCTTACTGCTACCAGAACAACATGGATGATATAAGTTACTTAAAGCCATTGTCGCTACTATCCAAATGTTTTGCAGTTTCGCTGGTAGATTCTTTCGTCAAAACGAAAACTACCTTGCTCACGAAGATTTACGCCATGTGTATGATTGTTGTCATTCTGAGTGTTAGCTTGACCGGTGCTGCACAAAAAGTTCTAGGATTTTACGCCACAATAAATTATTTTGCAGTGTGCATGGACGTACTGAGCGATACATTTTTATTATTCACAGACGTAACTTGTTTAGTTCGTTGTTCCATAAAGCAACCAGGGCCCATAGCTACTTTTATAAAGATGTTGTGTTTAAAAAGTGATTTGGGAAATTTGAAAATGGCAAATAAGCGGATTTTTCTCTTTGAATTTTGGTTAATACTTACACTCTCGATTCTTCACAATATTTTTCGTGTTGCAGTCACTACTGCAGGTCAAAATCCTAGTATCATTCCATTATTTCAGAGGGGTATAACACACTATATTATTATAAGCATGCTTTTGCAGCTTTATAACTTTCTGCTACTGATCAGAAGGAGATTTATAATAATTAATCAAACCCTAAGACGACATATAAATGGTCTTAGACGAGGGGAATTAATTGCTATCAATCCAAGCACGGTTACAGTGACTTGTTTAAATGAATACTCGCTTTGCTGTGATATGATAGATTTGTTCAATGTACTGTTTGGAAACCAGATTTTTTGGACAACAGGATTCATATTGATAAATACGGTCCAAGGTGTGCAGATTGGAATACTATGCTCAACGGTGCGCCATATGCAGTGTGGTATAAGTGGTTGGGAGGTCGTATTGGAGATGACAGTTTTAATAGTAAGTTAGCGCGGTTTTGCACTTGCACTGCATTCCATTCTACGGAGCATATTATCTATACACCACATTTTATTTTTCATGCTTTCCTAAGCTCTCTCTTCGTTCCCACTCATGCTGTTCAAGAATGAAGTAGCTTGTGAACTAATTATTTACCGTTATTTTTTCTAATATTTACTTCCGCGCTGTTTTGCCGTGTTTCTCTTCTCCATACGTTTCGCTGATCCTCGCTGGCAGCTTCTTCAGTGGTAAAATACACCTTATCGACTTTAGCTAAACGGGACGGTACTTGCTCGTGTGACCTTTCTTATACCGGTATTGTGTTCACTCAGCGTGACAGTGACAACTCTGTGGGCGATTCGGCGCAGTGGACGGGCACCAATTGTAGTGGTGGAAATGCTCGTTATTGCGTAGCTGTGTCCTGTCTGAGACTGGTGTTTATACCTTAACTGTGTTTTCCACATCCGTTTATATTACTAGAGGGACAAATAAGCCAACTAGAGTGCCCGACTTCAAGCTAGAAGCACTAGCCACAGCGCCAAATAATAATAATAATAATATATTCCATAGAAGATACTATAAAAGCGTGGAACAAGTCAAGTATATGTACATTATGCATATGCTTACGACAAATTTGTGAATATAACAACAGTAAACAACATTTAACACGAATATACGAAATCATAAATAATTATACAGGTTACACTTTTAAACCTGGTATCGAGTAAGGCACTTCGTCCGCTAACATGTGTTTCAGTTTGCGCCTAAATAGTCTCGCAATCGAATATCTTAGTTCTGCCGGTACGTTGTGATATATCTTTATCAATTGTATAACAACATTCTGGTGGACCCGCGTATATTTTGAGAATTGAATCTTTAACTTATTTTTATTTTTGCACTCGCGAGTATTATAGTTATGGTGCATTTCATGAAGCCGCATTACTTCTCCATAGTTTTCGTGAACAAAAGACGCTCACACCAGTAAGTATATGCCAGCCAGGGTGAGTAACTGTTTTTCCTTGAATAACTTTCTGCATGAATCTCTTATTTTCAGGTGAAATACCGCACGAATGTCAGCAAAAGCCTTTTTGCAACGAGTAGTTGTTACGCATACGTTATCTTACTTCAGTTCTCCCTATCGCTAGAGTTTGCTGTAGCAGATTTTTGCTTCAAACGCCTTGAGAGGTGGACGATGGCCACCCGATTCTCACCCCATCTGTAAGTTATTAAAATACGTTAGTGGTTAGAGGCCATAAATTACACCGCAATAAAATAAACAGCCCTCAGTAACAGCAGGGGAGCTTGAGGAAGTGTTACAGCAATTTCTTACCTGCTAAAGAAATACCATCGTGGTTTTCTTCAATGGAATTTACTTATACAAATTTAATTTGAATACTTTTATAATTGGGTATTTTCCATGTATTTATATTTTATTAAATTGCATATTAATAGGTAGCATCTAATCCACAAAACAGCTATGACAGCTTATAAATCAGAAAAAATGGATCGTAAGGTGTATTTTTAATATTAAAAATGTGAATATTTAAAGGGACCGCCAAAACGCGAACATATTGGCCGTGACGTCAGATGTCTTGTAAATGGCCGCTTGTTTACATCTGAGGTCAGCACGTCACGCGTCAGTCTCAGCCCGTCAATTTATCAGTTTGTTGTTTGCATTCATTTTGTGACAAACGAATTAAAATACGCCAAGAAAAAGCGAAATACTTATGAGTTATGACTTCTGAAGGCATGTTCATTTTTATGGTATTGTGTACAGCGACGAGCGGCTCAACGCGGCGGAGATGAGGAATCATAAGTGAACTTTTTATCAAATTAACGTAGCATTGGTAATTTGATCCCAGTGGGTTGTTGGAAATACTATTTGTAAACATAAAAATGTAAGAATGAAAAATGTACCCTAAACTTGACATTTGCTTTAGAGCTCAGAATAAATATAAATTGTATTTATTTTCGGGGCTCTTGCGGCTCGTTTCCAGTCTGGCTAACAGTCGAATATATGGGGAACAACATCGTTCTTTATTATAACATTTCCCTCTATCAACTTAAAACGCATATAATTTTTCACATCCTCTTCAAGCTATAACAAAATGAAAACTGAATGGTAAACACTTATAACCCCAAAAAGAATAATAAAACTTACAGTAAGAGTTAAGACGATCTTCACAACAGAAAAACAAACTTTGCGATCTTGGCATATTACGTCTAGGGACCTTAAACAACTTTTTGATACGTTGATAATCTCGAAGAACGGTTACAAAAATTTTTGGTGTGACCTCTTACACCGTCCTTTCAATAAACACCACACAAAAGCTTTTCCAATACAAGACTGATACTACACCATTAAACAGCACGCTCCTCGGTAATGTTTACATGACACTTGACGTTACGAGTTGAATAACCTTGGATAGAAGCATTTTGGCGGTGACTCATAAGATTCGAATTTCAGACCTGAAATTCTCTACGTACAAATATTTTTTTTGTTTTTTTTTAACATGGCGTACAATATATATGCACTTCAAGATTCATTTTACGTAATTTTCAAAAAAAGTGATAATACCGTTTACCGTTTGATCCGCCTAAAATAGGCGCTTCTGAAATTTATCGGCAGCTTTTGTGAACAGAAATATTACGCAAGATATAATTACATGTTAATAAGTATTATGCCGCTGCAAGCAAAAATAGCTTGCTCAAAGGTATAGCTACATTAGTTTTTAATATAAAATGCTTTCGTTAAACATTACAGTATATTTGAAAACACTCTTCAAATTCAAATTTTTAGGTAAGATTATTCAGGTGTATAGTTGTATATGGTAATTCAATTACCGCAGCCAAAAAATGTTTACAGTGCGAAGAACACCGCCAATTATGTTGTAACACATTAGTGGACTATTAATCAAATTTAAAATACAGTTAAATTTTGAAAATATTTTTTTGCTGCAGAACTTGTCTTTTTTAAAATTAAAAGGCACTTAACTTCTTTTTGTTGAATAAAATGCTGTATCATTTAGTTTAAAAAATTGTCCTACAATGACAAAAATTTATATTTAAATATTTCTAATTAGAATTTCAAAACTTTATCTCTCGAAGGAAAATGAAAATTAACAGTCTGCCCCAGCCTCAATAGTTATCTACAGAATATAATGCATGTTAAAATATGTTGCTGGCTTATTCGTCTCAAATCAATTATTCAAGAGATGTACCATTTTCTGCAGTAAAAAAATTAAACTACGTTATAAAACAGTCAATTGACAATAACAAATAAATGAGTGTGTGGGTGAAGTGCTATCTTGCCCATTTTGAAAGCAGGCGCTTTCAACTTTCAACAGATGCGTCTTAATATCAATATCAATTTCGTTAACGTATGCTTTATTTTTTTTTTCTAATTTGTACTTTAGCAGGTTTTTTAATTTCTCAATTAAAAGTTTGAAAAATAGATGTAATGGTGCATCGCAGAATGGTTTATACTTACTAATAATGTAAAAATTCTTGGAGAGATTAGGAGGGTTAAAAAAATAACCCTAACGAAATTATTTTGTTGCATGTAACGATGGGGCAATAATGATTAAATAAATAATTTAGTACTGTATGTAACAAAACATATTAGTATTTTTATACTTTTAAAATATTTTTAATGCTCATTACTTCCAATTAAAAACGACTTGTCCGCTTTTCCAGCATAAAATTCAATGCAATCATTTCATGAAAAATTATAAACACTTGAATGACTCAAAACGAATTTTATATTTATTATGGATGAAACGATAAAACACTATACCACCATGGCAGGAGAAGAATTTAGGTAAACTTAAATTAAATTTTTCAAGAAAATTGTTAACTACAGCAAGTCTATTTGGATCAGTATTCACTTCTGAATTAGGCTCGTAAAGCTAGAAAATCCCTAAATATTTATGGAAGCGAAAACAACTTCTTAAGATATGCTTTCATGAAGCTTAACTTAAACAGGACTTGGCATCTGTTTATGTCAAAAGAACTTGCTAAAAAACAATGGTAAAGATTAATTACAAGCAGCTTAACTTAGTTTTCGTACATAGACTAAGTTATGCGTCAAGAGACTTTGTATCAATTATATCAAACAGTTATAACTTGAATTAAGTAACTGAAAACTCGAATGAAAAATAGCTATATGCCAGTCTATTCTGCCTAAAACTTTTTTGGTCTTCAGTAATGGTTAAACAATTTTACCTATTTTCGGATGGAAAGGAAAAACGTGGTCTAAGTTGCGCGGATTTTAATACGTTTATGTAGGTAAGGAAAATTTAGGCGGAAATGGCAATAACAGGCGTTTTTTTTTCACATATAACCTTGCGTTTGTTAGAATTGTCGCCAATATTTTCCCTTATCATAAAAAATATATGTATATTTATAAACACAGATTTACGAGTATGACATTTTATTTCCTACGTTGTTTGATTTATTCTCAAGAATACGTCAATCAACGTTTCAGGTTATTATTTACTTCAAATTTCGCTAATATGAAGGTGGGCCACACAAATACCGGACATTTCTTCGCTCTTGAGGGTCTAGACGTACTCGTAATAACACATCTGTGGTAGCGCCCCCTAACGACAGGGATTTTATTTTTTAAAAGAGTCGGTAAGGCCCAAACTGTAATTTACTCGTTCCATTTCTACTTGTGCCAGCCGTACGCATGGTATGCCGACAACGCTGCTTCGGTGTTAACTGTTGTTGCAATTACTCTAAGAGCATACACGAAGGAACTTGTCTGGCTGTGCCCTTCAATTCAGATGATGGTCGATGACAACACCCAGGAACTTTGAGCTCTCCGTGGAGGTGAGAGTGTCCCCATTATAGTTGACACACATTGAAGATGCTCCCTTAATCTGAAAGTTTATGATATTCAGCTTTAAGTCATTGGAGCTGAACCAACTAGCACAACTTTGCAGTGTCCGAAGTATTTCACTTTTAAGCTGTTCCTGTGAGTCTGCTCTAATTACAACAGATGTATCATCCGGAAAAATTCCCAGTAGATGATTAACTATATCAGGCAAGTCATTAACGTAGAGCAGAAACAGTAGTGGTCCCAGAACCGAACCCTGAGGTACTCCTCTCCTCATCACCATCCAATCCGAGACAATTCTCTTTCCTTCTACCTCAATTAGTACACATTGCTTTCGGTGATGTAGATACGTTTTATTATGTTAGCGGTTTTACCTCTAAAGCCCATAACTTTTATTTTTGCTAGTAGTGTGGAGTGATTGACACTGTCAAAGGCTTTAGACAGATTCATAAACACTTTTTGATTATGGCTAATCGGCTCAATTATGCCATATATAGCAAAATATACCGTTCTTGTTGTCGATCTACCTTTTATATATGCACTTTGTCTTGTAGTGATAATGTCATGTTTGTTTATAAAGTCCAGCATTCTAGACAGCAGCACGCTTTCAAATATCTTGGACAAAGTAGGAATGATCGCAATTGGTCGATAGTTTTTGCGGAGGTATTCTTTAAAGATAGTATTATATTAAATATTTCAGTTGGATCCGTGTCAAGCACCCTTATAGACCGAGCCATGCTCCAAGTTTAGGTTAGATTCCACATATCCGTCACCACACTGATCAATGAAGAATTTATTTGTTTGATTTATGATGGTTTCTACTGATTTTCTTTACTTTTCTGCTAGCTCTGTTATTGGAAAACAGGTAGTTTTTGTTTTTTAATGATGTTTTCAACAAGCAACCAAGTTGATTTTATTTTATTACTACAGTTTGTTATAAATTCTGAATTTACTTTGCGCTTAGTCTCTGCTATTGTTGTTTTAAGCTGTTTACAGTAGTTTCTATAGGTTTTGTTGAGTATAACGTAATATTACCATTCATGCCTTCACACAACTGTCTTTTAATTCGAGTTTTGTTTTAATTTCTTCATTCATCCAATTCTTACTACTGGTTGTAGTAGACACTAACCTTTTTTTCGGACACGCCATGTCAAGTAAACCTCGAAAGTCCAGCAGGAAAGACGATAATGAGTCACTCGGATCTAGATGATTAACGACAGACGCCCACTCACTCCTTTTCGATAAGTCCTTTAGATTCATTAGATTATCGCAGCCATAGTTTCTTTTAGTGATTGTAATATTTTTGTCACTGATTGGGGTTCGATCCATTTTCAAAGATAGTGTAAGCTCCAAATGATCAGATAATGCCGTGTCTATTACTTCAGCACTATGTACCTCAGCATTTACAAACATATTGTTGGTTCCATAAAACTGTATTTCATATCGAATGATAGGAACATATCGAACATCATTTTTATGTTCTTGTCCGTTTGATTAAAAARATTAACATTAAAATGTCCGCATACAACTACAGTAGATTCTCTTTTTAGGGAAGACAACATGTTAAGAATAACCAAGAATTCATTAAAATCTCCCAGTGGAGGTCGATAGATACTAAGTACGAGTACGACTATATTTATGCTAGGTATGAGGATTCCTGCACATTCTATCACTAACTCTTTGCTTTTCTGTTTCAGATCAGAATAGCTCAGTATAGTTTTATCCCTGCCCCAGGAAGATACAGGAGCCGCAATGGATACTCGCTGATCTAGTGAAGCATGAAGCCATATTATAGTTAGGAATTTCAACAATGTGTTTGCGTACATTGTTTTAGCCAATGTTCGGTAAATGCCAATACATGAAAATTTTTACATCTCACAAATATATCAATTTCATCCGTTTTACTGAAAATACTTTGTATATTTTGATAGAATAAATTGAATGAACAGTTTTCATTTGTTGTTAACGTATCTGTAAAATTACTTCTGTTTTCCCTAAAAAAAGGTCGTCGATATGGACGTATAATTGTATTCCTGGGCCATAAGATTTCGTCGAACAGAGAATCCACTTGGCTTTCAAGAGTTGCTATTTTAAAGGCTGCTATAGTTTTGTTGGTTAAGTCTAATTTGATGCAATCCGTAAATTTAATTTAATTTTGTATTAAATAAGCAGTTATTGTTCAACGCTGGTATCACTTTTAAATTGTGATACAAATACCCATTTCCTGTTTTCCATCATAGATAGAGTTGAATCGTCCCCCGTATGGTTTTTGAACGAAGTCGATTATCTTTTGCGGTGCCGGATTCAGTATTATATCTTTATTCATTGGCGGAATACTTTCTAGTTTGCTTTTTGAGTATATAAGAAATACTTTCAGTGTTATTCTTATCGGAAGAGTGGTCATGATTTTTATTAATATTTGAATGCATGGTGTTTTTACGCACTTGGCCACTAATTTCTAAGTTTGTGTTGTCATCTTGTGTTGATTTTGTTTTACTTACGCTTCTTGTTTGTACCAATTTATTTATTGCTTGGTTATATTGATGTATATGGTGGGATTGTTTATTGACTTGATCAAAGCATTTGTCAATCTTTAGCGTTAATGCCTTTATGGCCGCTGCTATGACGCTTACCTCTGAATCGTTAGTCTGTGAGTTAATTTTATTTCTACACTCCTCAGATACCCATTTTATACTGTGTTTGTTTACTTCCAAAAATTTCAATTCACTGGGCTTGTACTTGAACAGCTGCGATGCATGCAATATCTGCAGTTGCGTTCATAACATACAATTCCTTTATCACTTGTATTTTCCACGACATTTAGACATTTTGCGCAAAGATAATGACTCAGACGCCATGTTGTTTACAAGAAAAAAAGTCAACTCATTGGAACCGATATGTTGATGACACCTTTGTTAACTGGCCTCACAGAAAGAACGCTCTGCCCGGATTTCTGGACCATTCCAATGTATACTATCCCAACATCCGGTTTACAATGGAAATAAAAAAGAAAAATTCGATACCTTTTCTAGAAGTGCCAGTCACCAAAACACAAGAAGGAAAATTCACACACAACGTATATAGAAAGCCAACACACCCGGATAGATACCTACACACTGAATCTAATTATTATCATCTGGTATAAAAAAGGGCGTATTATTAAAACACCGGGCGAAGGTAATCTCGAATGCAAACCACCTACAAAAAGAACTGGGACATCTCAGAACAGCGTTGAGAGCAAACGGTTACAAAACTAGGGACATCGACAGAGCAAATAAATCGAGAAGAACATACAGTATAATATCCCCGGTTAATGAAGAAGGCAACATTACGTCTATGTCTACCAAATGTTCACAATGTCACAGATAGAATAGCCAGGCTGCTGAAGAGTAAAGGTATAAGAACCGTTTTTAAACCGTCCAATAAGGTGTCTCAACAATTAAGATCAATTAAAGATAAACAGGATCTGTTGCTTACTCCCGGTGTTTAACGCCTTCCATGTGAATGTGGTAGAGACTATATCGGTATGACGTCACGTACCTTTAAGACAAGAATGATGGGACACCAAAGAGCCACACGATTATATCAACCGCAGAAATCACCCGTAGCATAATATGCCATTGAGGAGGGCCATGCCATTGAGGAGGGCCATACAATACAGTTTGACGACACCAAGGTGTTATTGAAAACATCAGGCAACTACAACCTAGCCAGCAGAGAGGCCTTAGAAATTGAACAACATCCTGAAAATATAAAAGGGGAAGATGGCTTAAGCATTAACAGGATGTGGAAAATACTGTTAAGGAATAAACAGCAGACTCGGACAGGATACAGCTACGCAAGAATGAGCATTTCCAACACTACTATTGGTACCTCGCCCATTGAGCCGAATTGCCCACCAGCTGTCACTGTCACGGTGAGTGAATACGATACCGGTACCAGCATAAGAAGCAACTACCGCTCAGTTCAGCCAAAGTCGATAAGCTGTACTGTTACCACTGAAGATACTGCCAGCGAGGCGCAGAGAAACGTATGGAGAAGAAGAGAACCATGGACCACGGCAAAACAGCTCGGAAATAAATATTAGAAGTTATAACGCCGGCCGTGAAAGCCTTAAATACGCTATTGTTATTTCTTTTAAAATGTGTTTTCGGTATTACATACTAAAATGTTTACTTCTTGATTTTTGCAGTTTTTTATGTTTTCAATAAATAATAAGGATATTCAGGGTGTCCTTGAACAATGCTTAAATATTTAAGGGGGTGATTTCTTAGGTAGGTAATAGGAGAAAACTTTTCTGTGGACATATATGTCTGAAAATGCTTCCTGAGGGAGTTTAAAGGCTACTGAAGATGCTGCCTAAAAGGTCTTGTAATATCTTGTTATTTGAAGTTTTGATAAAACAGATAGTGCTTGGGAAAATTACTAATATCTCCGAAAATAAAAACGATAGTTTTCAGTGCTCAATTTGGAAAAAATATTACTAATCAAAGACCTTTAATTGTTTTTTTTATTACGCATAACAAGATATTGTGCTTTTAATGGACAAATTTAGTTATGGGTAGCTAGATTTTTCAAGTAGATCGGTATATTTTTTATTGAATGTAGTTTTAGTTTTAAATACCTTTTCCCAAATTTTTTTTTATAAATAATATATTATGATTATGTTTGGTGATTGTGAATTGCTCAGTTCATTATTTAATTAGGTATTTTATAAAACACTATGAGGCCGCGAGTGACAGATTTGTTGATGTTTGTAAGAGCATTGTTAAAATTGCACTTTATACATCAGCAGTGCCTTGCACATAATTTGTAGTAGTATTTCCACTTGAAGGCCAAACCCAAAAGATTTTAGTTAATTTAATTTTCAACCTAGGTTACCTACAATATGCTGTTTTATAGCACAAGTATTGTCAAATTGAAGGTTGACAGGGATGATTCTGAGTTTCGTAAATAATTGACTATTTTCTTAAAAAGGGCAAACAAATATGACCTTAAATGCATATCACGTACTTTGGACATTTTATTTGATGATATTACGTAAAAAATTCAGATTATATTCAAAAAGGAAAAATTTCTGCGTATAAGTGTCTTGCGGTTGCTTAGTCGTATGTATTTGTCAATTCCAGCAATGGTGTTTTCAGGGTTAATGTGGATTACAATTAGCCCTAACTTAATTACTTAAAATGCTTAATTTTAGATATCTTTCAGATGAACATTACTGAATAAATGCGTAGGTATCATCTATGGCATTGGTCCTATACTTGAATTGCTTTGTACGGTGATGTAGTGGCAATTGATACATGATGTACCTAAGCTTCTGTTTCATTAAATAATGGGGGTCTCATTGGATCTCAAAACCGATCACACCCAAACATTAAAAGGAATTTGGAACTAACAACTCTTTTTATAAATATATTCGAATGATAAATAGTTTAAAATTGGGTCTATTTTACTATTTATATAATGTTAATTTAACTATTAATTAAATCGAAAATGATAAGATGATATAACGTCAGCTTGTCGTATCAGCTGTGTGTCACAATTAATTAATGCAGTTTATAAGATTTTTCTTTCGTGTCAGTATTGTGATAACTACAGTTACATTTATATTACAGACACACTAATTAAAATTAATTAATTGCAGGCTGTTTTATCTGCGTTCATCACGGCATGCCATTCAGTTTCAAAGGAGGCGCAGTGTGTGCGGCAATACTGTTATAAGATGATTTTGTACATTGACAGTGACAACGCATCGGAGGAAATTCGATGTGTTAAGAAGCGGCTTGTCGCGCTGGCAGAGCAATTCGAACTTCGTAAGCCATTAATAAACGCATCAGGTTATTTCAAAATAAACTTTACTTTGCCAGTAAATGTGTGGGGTTACATAGTTTCAAACATCATTATCACTTTGAGTTATAAGCCAAAAGAGCAACTGTAAGCAATAGGATTACTAATTATCTGCAAAAATACTGTTTGATAGTACCTAAATTATATTCTTGAAAAAAGTATCAGTAAATATTATCAGTTTTGTAAAGTACTACAAATTTTATGTTGTTCTATAGGTACGTGTGGTACTTTGCGACTGACACGATAATACATCATTTGATATTAAATGTTTATTAAAAACCGTTTATTGTAATAATTATCGAATAGGTGAATTAAGAATATATGTATAAATTGTTTATATACTAATAAAGTATAATACAATCTGACTAAGTACTGTTATGTGTACTGCTGGTAAACATGAGGATTTCTGATAAAACTACTTTTATCTACGAAGTGCTGATATCCACTAAATGTCACAACTATAATTTATTTCACCAATGTTTAAACACTACAGTCCAATATAGTCACATAGTAACACTTAGATCGCCTTCATGTGTTAATGTGTTACTTGAGGGTACGCACTCCGTATAGTACAGGAGTTTCAAAATATCTCCAGAGCATACCTTCCCGTTAATTACGCGAAATTTCTTGATTGATTGATTCAGAGTCGTCATTCTAGGATCTTGCATATATAAAAATTGGGAGTTCTTTTTACTTGGATCTATAGGAAGCAATGAATAGCTTTTTTCAGGGACCTATACTGTTTAATACATATTTCAGCTTGTCTGTTAGTGTGGCAGGTTTACAAATTAATCTAGTTGCAAAAAAAGTCAGTAAAGTGATGGATGCTATAAATGAAGACCTAGGTTTATTTTCAAAATGGTGCAAAACACCCTGTCAAGGTTATATATATCCTTCCCCAAAAATATTGTTGGTAAAAACAACATATGGCTTAAAAATAATCTTTTGGACGAAAATGCAAAACTAAAATTAGCAAAAGCATTAATTTGACCCTGTATTGATTACTATTGCAACAGAAAATTAATCTGATTAATCTGTAAAATGTGTACAACTATACTAAGTATAGTTACCTCTTGTTTACGATTATACACATTTTTTAATTAACTGTGTTGGAATAAATATTCCATATCATTTTAGAATAAAATAATACTGCTGCATACCCTCTAATCACCCGCAACATCGTTGCAATTTTTTCATTTAGTAGATCTGTTCAAAATAAAAAAGAAACATGACAACCCCGTAAAACGCAAAGCTGCGATTTTTACCTAAATACGTAAATTGAAAAGATCGAGGAGTCACGTTCGGGCTTGATCAGCGAGAGGTTGCAACACTACCAACCAGGTATCCCCATTAGTTAAGAAAAGAAGATGTAAGTACAATAACTCACGTAAGTAGTAAATTTTATTAAACTTTATTCTCTTTAATAATTCCCTATCGTTAATTTTTGTGTGCGTAGATAATTTTTACATTTTTATTTTTGTGAAAAGTGTAACTTGTTCTTTATTTTTTGTATGTCCCTGTTGAACTGATCTGCCCATTGTTTGAAAAATTAGTGTTATTAAATCTAGTGGCTTGTATACGGCATTTGACTTGACCATCCCTGATCCCGTCCCGCTTCAGGTGTCACTCTCGCTGAGGGCCAAATGCGACAATACCATTGTATATACAGGGTGAGTTTTTTCGATGTTTAGCATGGTGATATCATAAACTAGCGTTGATAGAAGGGCGATACTGCAAAAAAATTACTGCGTATCGATACTTATGATACGTATCATAAAAGAATGTATCGATACATGTAATGAAATAAAAAAGAACCTTTGTTAAGGATTTTGCTATAAACTTGATACATGTTTTTACAGAAATAAAGCGGTCGTTCCATACTTTTGACTAGCCTGTATAATAATACTCGGGTTCAGAGCATTTATTAATTTATGTTTTTCTGTGTGTAAGTACGTAATGTGATGTTTCCTCTGTTTTAAAATAGTTAAGAAACTAAAATTTGCATAGACAGGTAATTGTGGTTCTAATTCAATGCTCCAACTATGGGAACTTATAATTATAATAATTAAAATTATACATAAGTAGGTGTCCAACTCTTTCGTGCCGATTCGTGTAGTAGGTTCAAATTTTCTTCTTTCCAATACTTATAAATTATAATTATTCTTTCGATACTCAACGGTACTATATCGATACACTTAGTTAACGGAACGTTCTGGTACGATATACAAAATATCGAGTATCGGGAGTAAATGTATCGATACCCAAAAGTATAGATAGATATGTATTGCCTAACAGTAGTTAAAGGAGAGAGATTTGCGGTTTTGTGAGCTTAATTTAATGCACCTTTTGTGACTTACTATATAGAGCTTTGACGGTATCTTCTTTTCCCCTAACGTGTAAATTTTTAATCTTACATAAATACCAACATTGTAGAAAATGGTCTCCCCATGATGTTAATGTCATTAAATTTTAGAAGAAAGCAGTCATCTTCGAGATATGACATACGACTTGCCTTTATTTCATACAAACTTTAGTTATCTTTAATTTCAAAATTCGGCCATTTATCAAGTTTTGAACAATGTAAAACTTGGTATGATTATTTAAATAACATGACATGTTGTTTTCCTGGCTGGTGGCCCACTTTGCTTGTTTAGTCTTGAAGTTTCGACACTCGTGTCAATGTCTTCCTCAGAAGTAGCTCTTAAACTGAGGTGTCCTAATCTGGTCAGGTATTTATACCCGTCCGGGACGCTGAAGCGTGAGCGTTGTTATGCATGACCGATATCCAGATTCCAGCTAGTTCGATGCCTCGATATCGGTTGTAATTGTGTGGAATCTTCTGAATTTCGATGGTTTCCTTGTACAATCTCGACCAGAATTTCGCTTCCCTTGAAAGCATTTGTGGCTCTTTGAATTTGATGTTGAGTGATGTGGACCTGTCACATAACCGGTCCCTGGTGTCCCTAATGTGTTCCTTGATTCTCGTGATGATGTGCCTTCCCATTTGACTGATGTAATCCTTTCCACAGCTGCATGGAATACTATACACACCAAGTGTATGTAGCTCGTCAGTCGTCGAGCGACATTTCGGAAAGGCGTAAGCCATCTTTCCCGGGGCGCTGAAAATAGTGTTTATCTGATGTCTTTTCAGCAACCGTCCGATCTTATCTGCACATTCATTGATGTAGGGCAGGTATACTGAAGCGACGTGTTCTTCTGGTTCCTTTCTCTGTGGCTGATTTTGATAGCCTTCTCAATCCGTGCCTTAGGATACCCGTTCTTCTGTAGTGCTCTGCTCGTCTGGTACGCTGATTAGCTTTGCTCTTTGTATCAGCGTATTGATAACTCCTTGTTTTTTGGCGGGATGATGATGTGAACCTGCATGCAGGTAGCGATCCGTGTCGGTTGGCTTCTTATAGACCCGATGTCATAGCGTGGCGTCTTGTTTCCTCGTCACCATCACATTCAGGAAGGGTAGGGCGCCATTGGTCTCTATCTTCATCGTGAATTGCATGCCGTATGCTGTTTAGATGGTCCAGGAACTCCTTTATGGTCCGTTTTCCATGCGGCCAGACGGTGAAAAATGTCCACGTACCTGAACCAACACCCGGGTTTCAGGCGTGCTGATGCCAATGCAGCTGTCTCGAAGGCTTCCAACCAAATGTTGGCTATCAGCGGGTAATGAGATGACTTCATAGCATCCTCTTTTTGCTCCTAGTATTCCTCACATCATCACCCCACCCAAAAACAAGGAGTCAGCAACACGCTGATACAACGAGCGAAGCTAGTCAGCGAACCAAACCACCTATAAGAAGCATTAGAACATTTAAGTAGAGCACTACAGAAGAACGGGTATCCTAAAGCAGGGATTGATAAGGCTATCAAAATCAGCCACAGAGAAAGGAACCAGAAGAAAACGCGCTTCAGCATACCTGCCCTACGTCAATGGATATACAGATAAGATCGGACAGTTGTTGGAAAGACATCAGATAAACACCATCTTCAGCGGCCCGGGAAAGATAGCTAACGTCTTTCGGAAATGTCGCTCGGCGACTGAGGAGGTGTATAGCATTCTATGCAAATGTAGGAAGGTTTACAACGGCCAAACCGGAAGGCACATCATCACGAGAATCAAGGAACACATTAGGGTCACCAGGGACCCGCAATATGACAGGTTGGCTGTGGCTGAACACCGAATGAAGACTCGCCACATCATTAATTCGAGGAGGCACAAATTCTCTCAAGGGAAGCGAGATTGTTCGAGATTGTAGAAGGAAGAAATCAGAAGAATCCTCTCAATTACAACCGAGACCGAGGCATCGAACTATGTACCTACACTATGAAAATAAGTCATGCGTAACAACGCTCACGTTTTAGTGAACCGGACGGGTATGACCTGAGCAGACTTCAGTTTCAGAGCTAAGGAAGACACCAGCATGAGTGCCGAAACGTCAAGACCAAACAAGCAACGTGGGAACCAGCCCGGAAAACAACACGTGAAAACCACTAACGCATCGCGTTTAACACACCTATTCGCGCACAGGTTTTTATAATTAGGTTGCACTTTTGGGCAATAAAATGGCAACGCTTCTGCATATTCAGTTTTACAAACCTAATCTCGGACGACCGCACTGACTGGCATGTTAAGATCGCAAAATGCGCGTGGAAACATCACACAGTTACACCGAAGTAAGCTTGCCAGGGAACGATGACGTCACAAATTCAAACTTTAAAAGTTATCAATTTTTTAAATAGCATGTCTTTGTCATCATGCCAGTGTAATGCTTACAGTTGGCATTGCCATTTAAATTTCTAATTACGAATTTTTTTAAGCATCAACTAAGTGCTTTGCTTAAAATTAAAAAAATACGGGTCTGTTATTTTTTCATGCAGATTTATATTCTGTAATAGAAAAATGAGGGCTACAGCCCCATTGTAAACAGATAGCGCGTGGAAGTAGGTTGACTGAAATGTGTCAACACGACATAGAACATTATATATATAAAGATATTTACATCTACGGTAATTCTTAGAGCACGAATAAGGCGCACTGTAAAGCTTTTCACTACCTATTAAAAGGCATTACGTTCTGCATACGTTAAGAAGTAAGGCGTAGTCTTAAAAGAATATCACTCAATTTAATAAATGGCTCGTACGCTGGAATGCCGATAATGACTTAGCAGGCAGGTCTATCTAATAACCTGCCTTCCCGGCTGCCAAAAAAAGATCTCGTCGCTCTATTCCAGAAGAGAGTCTTTATTCCTCTATTAAGTGATTTTGCCACTCGGTAAAAAATATAATGATACTTGATGGACTTGCTGTATCAGAAATTCATTGCTGCGGTAGTACTATCTATTAAATAATTATTGTTACGCTAAATTGCACGGCAAACCTCATCGGGAAGCAAAATGGGGTATATGCGTAGTTGATACCTACATGATAATAATAAAATTAATTATTATATGCAAAAATGATGTTCCGAGTTGGTCAAAATTATGGAATAACAGGCTTATTTACATATGTATGACTTTTACAGCAAAGTGTCCTTAGCAAAAGATTTTGGCTAACTGTTTTTATAATTTCTTGTTTTTATAATATGTCAACGCATTTCCATCGCAGATAATTTTTTTGTTTTCTTTTAAAGGGCAACTAAGTGTTTTCTTGCGGGTGTTGTGAAAATCGCTTATCAGTCATCTAGCGGGTCTTTACGCACTACCATACAAAATAAACACCTTTTAGCTTTTATCATTTTTAATATTTTTGTACATATTTGACATACTAATGACAATCGTCCCATCAACGAGGTGGCAGATCATTTTGTTGATAAGCATCATTATAAAATAGAATTTAAATATATAAAGATGAATATTATTAACAATTAAAAGTGTCGTGAGCTATCCAGTTTTACTTGGCTTCAGGCTTTACAGTTTAGCACTTAAATGATTAGGCCTTATAATTTTTAACCCCATGGCATCTTAATTTTTAAAGTAGTGTGAAAAAATAACCTTTAAAAATATTGATGAGTAAATAGTTTCCCTTTTAAATGTAAGAAGCTAAATATCATAATTAAAATGCGAATAAACATTAACAAGGGGAAAATTCCAGAATTATTTATCTCCGCAAACGTTTAAATGTCTTTCATAGAAAAATCTTTACTCGGTAGTCAAAAATGAATAGTAGTAAAATATTTATTAAAATGACTGCATTAAACAGATTTTTGTGTGAATGAATATAAGATATGATTTTCTGAGGTGAGAGTAAATGAAAAAGTACGATATTTAATAAAGGGGTTCAAGTTTTGTAGAACATACGGTAACTCTTATTATTGGTGAGCAGATACATATACCTACTACACATATTGTCTTTTGACGAATCCCAGCAAATTTGAATATATTTAATATAAGTTTGATATGATCTATATTTAAAATTGTAAACAGTCATCTTTCTACTTCCAATTCTAAAACAGTTGTTCTAAAAGCCTTGAAAATTTTAATAATTACAGCAGTACACGTGATAAGTTGGTAGCATGCCTTTCAGTTTAGATGAACAGCTGGGAATGATTAATGTTACTGCACCTTCGCTGTAGGAGTTCTTCCAATATACACGATCGTTTGACATTTTACAGCTTTCCATCTCCATAATTTTATTTGCGGTTGCCTTTGTTGGTGTAATTTAGGACGGGCCGGTGTAAGAATCACCAGGGTATCTACAATTCGAGGAATCAAGGGACACAAGGTCGTTGATGAATACACAAAGTTACAAAACTTGTATCGTGAACTTTATTGTATAAGATTCTTCTCACAGAAATGAAAAAAAGCATTATAAGAAATTAAAAAAAAGCTACCCATTAATTTTTTGAGCGGGGTTTAAAAATAGGGAGGAATAGTTTCTAGTAGTACTTACGATTAATAAGATAATTCATTAACGTTTGAATATAATCGTGAATATTGCAACAATAATTCCTATAGACGACTGACGGTTCGCAAATAAAATTTTGCTCTAAAAGGTTAAAAATATTTCTCTAGAACCACTGTTATTTTAGGAAAGTAGTTTATTGCTAATTATCAGAATAGTTTAAAACAATTATATTATGGATGTATGTAGATAATCATAACTAAATCATTAATAAATAGTCTTTTTTAAGTTTAACGTACCGGTGGCAATGAAAATATTGTCAAATGAAAAATGACAAAATGGCACMGTTATTGTACGTTCCATTAATTTGTATTTTTCTCATATGTAGATACAKGTTYTTTATTTGCAGCGTTGGCCCGATGATAAGGTAATGTGTCCTCAATAAATAAAAGGAATTTAGAGTTGAAGCACATTTTATTATTTATTGTTATATTATGTTTCCAACTTCTGGTATGTGTTTGTTTAGATTTTAATAGCAGAATATTTAGACGTTAAATGTTAATGTGGGTTAATTAGTTTGTGTTTTGGAACTCCATGTGCAATTATAGCAAGTGAGCTTCTACATCTTCTACAAAAATGTGCTTGGTTCTGCTATATTTTCCTAGTCAGGTCAGAATAACAATGAAACTAAAGAAATCACTTAGCAAATATATATGGATTGTTCAACGCACAAACTTTTTGCGAATATTTAAAAAGTACCTACTAACCTTCTTTAATTTTATATATGTACTTAAAAATATCGGTTTTAGCAATGGCTGCTCCACAGTGGGAGAAGTCTGGTGTAGTTCTAACTCTCCTAAACAAACTTGAAAAGGTTATCGGATTTTGGGAGAACTCAGGTTACAATTGATCTATAGTGATATATTGAAATTGATAAAATGTGTATAATTAACATAACTGATATTAAAAACAGGCGTGAATGTCGGACTTACGGAATTATTTTACGTAAACCTGATCGTACCTGTTACCAACAACAAATTTTTATTTAATTTGATGTAGTAAAGAATTGTTCGTTATAAATACCAAACAATTTATTGCTTGTTGTTTGCGCGTGCAAAAATCATATCGTTGTTAGTACCAAACTAAACTTTGTTACCTCACATAACACAACATTTTTAAACAAATATTTAATATTATACATTTGTGGAACATTTATGAAAATTTTTTGATTTTTAATATTTAATATATTTTTTGCATATAAATTTTGAAATATTCAAGCCCTTCGTTACTATAATTATAATAATAATAATAATAATAATAATAATAATAATAAATTTTTGTTCTACCATTCCCATTTAATAGGTGTCACACGCTATTTGCTTCAAAACTGTATATCTACATTAATAATAAATATACTGGCGTGAATAAAAAGGAAAATGTTCAGGAAAGATGGGGCTAGTTTAATTCCAGACATCTGCAGTTGTAGCTGGTGCATCTCTTAATTAATTGTAAATTTAAATACCCTGTAGATACTGAAGACTAATATTTGAATGAAAATTTTTAAAACAGCATCATTACTGAGAACTATAACTACAACTGAAACCAAAAATTATCAAATTAACAATTCTGTGCAATAGCATTCTTTGACTACCACCAGCATATTTTTGATTCTTTGGCCAAACATCTGATTATTACTTATATTTACTTGATCAAATTTATTTTTTAACCCCTTCATATCATTTTATCAATACTCAAATTGATCGTAAAAAGCTCCCCAATTTTCAGTACCAAAAAATAGCAGAAATATTTTCTCCAGCTTTTCTTCGAAAGGTTGTTTAACCACTAATGCACCTTTCTGAGAAATTTTATTTACTCTTAGCTTTTTAAAAACAGTACTTCTTTGTTAACTCACTTTATAATTGTCGGATGGGCAGTGTTAGCTCTAAATTTCATTGACATTTAATTATTTTCATATCAGCCCAACAATTTTAAAATTAGATTGAAGCATTGTGACCCCTTATGGTCCTGTACATTTTTAACACATCTTGTAAAAGAAATAATTACATGCACCGATAAAACTAAATCTGTTTGCCAAGCGCGCCGCTCATTTTTGTTCCATAAGTGTTTGTTGACCTCAACATTCATGGACTGCATAGTTATAAAACACCCGAACCACCTAGAATTCGCACACTTAGTCATTTTCGTTTTCAACTTCGAGGAAGGAGGTTGGGTGCCTGATACGGATAGCTATTCGTTGAAATCTGGGAGAAGACGTAAGTCTGTTTTGCTAGTCGATTCTAATCTATTATTCCATAATTTCTTATTTAAACTTAGTTCAACTGAATTCAACTACACACGGACATCCATGGTCCAGGCAACAATTTCCATTGACCCATGAGGATCATTATATAAATTAAATCAAGTCTGATATTACAAGCTTTGTTCTGTTAGACCACTGAAATATTAGATTCAGTATTCACCAAACGCAAACAAGTTAAGAAGTGTACAAAATCAGTTCGTGTTCCGAGCAGTACGATTCTCTAGAAGGATCCGTGAGGTTCGATCATTCCCGAAGTTAACGAACACACCCACCCTTTCCCAGTTAAACCGGGATATCTACAGATCGTGACCACGTTGACCTGGCGCAATTGCATACTGCGGGTGCTTTGTTAGCTGCAGTGGCATGATTGTTGTGATATCCCGCTTCCCATATTTCCCCGCCGTTCGTAATTAGGGGATGGTTTGGAAACTGCAGCCAGTTCGGCTCGGGAATTTTACTGCTCCGCTTTAGACTCTGTCGCCCTTCTTTTTTTGATCGCATCGTTCATTACTTCCCAATTTTAACTTATTCAATAATTAATCAAAACTTGAAGTCCCTTTGTCGCGATGGACTCTCATTGGCGCCTTGGTGTATCATTAGCTCTGTCTACCAAAGGCACGATATCCATACTCTGTTGTGACAGGGGTGGCATATAAGGCTAACCGATGGACATATCTAGATGAGGACCCACGCCCATTGAGAGCCAACACATTAAAATTATTTGTTCTCTTGTCGTTCTTATAGGTTTATAGTATACTGGTTTTTGTGCACTTCAGTTTGCACTCTTTACTTTATGATATCACTGGTTATTCATTAATTTAATAATTTACTAATAATATAAAGCTAATATTAATCATTAGTACCTGCTGTTTCCGTGAGTTTTGTTTCGTCTTTAAAGGTAAAGTAAAATATTGCAGTGGCCCTTAGATAATCTCTTAAACAAATTAAATAGGTCGTTGACTAGATTAGTGCCGATCTCCTTTATATTTTATAGGCTATAATTACTGTACTTCTAGAAAACAAAGATGTTTAGAAACATTATTGTATTTAATAAATAAACTAATAAACTAGTACCTACACAAAATTGGTAATATTATTTGGTCTGAAGAATACTGTCAAATGTTATAGAAATAATCGTACAACGTTAATAGTACAGATTTAGAAACAGATATTGCAAATAAGGACACTAATAAGATGTTAAAAAGTGTATGCTTGTATCTTGTCAAAATTGACAGGTAGCCATTTTATTTAAGCAAATATTTATATAATATTAAACAGGGTGGTCCTAAAGTTATTTCTAAATATTCTAGAAGAGAACATTTAATGAATATTTAATACAAAGTCTCCACAAATATTGCGACATTTGTACACCTAAGCAATAGAAAATGTAGGAGTTCATCGGGAGCATTGTTAGCATTAAATACTTACTTATAACAAATTAAAACAAACCAACAAAAAGTTAGTTATTCTAACTAATACAAATATTATGTGCTAAATAAATTACATGCAGGTTACTATAACAAATAATGTTTTTGTTACTAATAGTAATAAATTACTTCTAATAACAAATTTTTACCGGAACAAAGATAAATTTTTGCCTTTACAAAATTTTTAGTTGAGGCTGTAGCTACAAATAAAATTTGTTGACAATGCTAAAATCTAAGTAAACTGAACAAATTCTTTCTTTCAGTGTGAATATAACGGGAAAATGTCAATGTATGAATGTAACAGAAAACAACTATMCCACAAAACCTGAAGATTTTTATCAGCCTAGTATGTTTATTTTCTTGTATTTAAAAATAATATGCAAGGAACAAAGCACAGTAAAGGCTAAAATAAACTAATGCAAMCGACAAATACATCACGCATATTTAATTCCCGCCGATCCCTGTAAAATCTTGACGCATTGCAGTGCGCGCTGTTGAATGACTGACAATCAGTAAATATATTCACTTTCCTGATGAATATGTCTTTGTGATTATCGTGAAGGAATCACACTCTGGAGTTAATTACAAATTTTAAGGTAATCATTTCAATACTTTTTGCATACGTTAAATTTGTGTAAAGTAGTTAACTCAAATGCTTTTCACCAAATTAAAGTACCTCCCATTCGTCTTCTATTTAAGAGTATAATGTTTGGAAAAGACATCCTTTGTACTTGTTTGATGGTTTAATTAGGTATTTTTTGTCGGTTTCCGTGCTAGTAAGTGCCAAATTAAGCGCCGCACGTTGATTGAATGATGATATGCGAAAGTGGATTTTACGGCATTTAAGAAGACGTTAAGGCACTCAGTTGATTGAGTTGTACGTAAATGCTACTAGTGATAAGGAATAAAAATCGACTTTAGGACTAATACGCTAATACATCTGGATGGGTCGATCACATACTAAAATTATGTTCAGTTCCAATGTGTCTGGACTTGCTTGGTGGCTGATTGTGTAAAAGTTCATTTTTAATGGCACACTCTATCTGTAATCAGTGGAAAAATTGTACAAGGTACAAATGCTTTATGTTATATCAGATAAACAGCGAGTAATCGAGTTCTTGCTTAAATAATGTGGAAAATCAACAAAAATTTAGCAAAGGTTGATTAAATGGTATAAAGATAACATTGATAAACAGGGGCGGCACTAGCTCATTATGGGCCAAAAAACGCGGGGCTGGGAAGACAGAAACACTAATATGTGCAATATGGTAAATAAAACCTCCAAATTATAACACAAAATTTTATTTAATAAATATAAATAATAAGAATGTTAGACGATAATGGAAAATAGCGATTGAAACTAAATAAAAAGTAAATGTCCTGAATTAAGGGGTGCACTGTTTTTTTTAATAATAACCGTTCTGTTTTGGATTTTATAAAAACATAGTTACAACCGATTTGAATTTTTTATATTTTGCTTATTTAGCGCGTAAGTGCTGAATAACTGAAAAAACTGAAGTTGAAGAAATACTTTTTATTCAGGACACTAAGGAATTAACAAAAAACTGTTCTTCAATAAATTGTAATATTTTACCTAGGAATCCGACTTATCTTAGTAGACTAGTGCCAGTATGTCACTGTTCGTATCATAAACTTGTTTTTCGTCTCACTAATAACAAATAATTACTAAAAAAACCTTAATGAGGAAGATATGAACTACATAAAAAAAGTGTAATATAGTGTAATTCAGGAGAAAGTGACAATGTTTTGGGAAATTGTAATATTCACAATTCTGAACAAAAAAGCTGGTACCGACMTATATCCTAAAGCGCTCCGTTTCAGCGATACAACCCTTAGATGTTGTAATTAACTAACCACTTTTTTGAAATATCTAAGTAATCTAGAAATATTCAAATTTGAAATTCCGGAAGTCATCTCAGCTATAGAAGGACCTGATTTCAGACACATTTTCATTTTCTTATATTCACTGAGGAGTAAAAAACTTAAGGGTAGTTACCCTTTTCTTCTCAATACCTTTTTATCCCTTAGTGGTTTCACGGTTCTGATCTAATTTTTGAAATCTATCATTCTTCTTGCACAAAAAAGTATGCGTATTTCGATAAGATTAACCGTTTTCGAGATAAACGAAATTTTATTCGAACATGCTTAAACCGAAATGGGATATTCGAATCACATCAGTAAGGCTATGACAAATGAAACAAACGATATTACTGTCACAATTAAGTAAAATGTATTAAGATTCCAGTTTACAGTCAATCATGCCTAGTGTGCTTACACATGCTGAATATGCCAATGGTATTTGGGTATGGTTTTTGCCAACGGAGTAGATTAGCTGCTTTTAAATAACATGGAAAGCATTTTTCGGACCGTACCATGCGCAAATGCCATATCGGCATATTCAACGTGTATAAACAGACTAGGCTTGATTGACTGTAAACAGGAATTTGAATATATTTTACTTAATTGTGACAGTAATTACCGTTTGTTTCATTTGTCATAGCCTTATTGATGTGATTCGAATATCCCATTTCTGTTTAAGCATGTTCAAATAAAATGTCGTTTATCTAGAAAATGGTTAACCTTATAGACATACAAAAAGAGTAACTTTTTTGTGCAAGAAGAATGATAGATTTCAAAAATTAGGTCAGAACCGTGAAAATACTAAGGGATGAAAAGGTATTGAGAAGAAAAGGGTAACTACACTGAAGTTTTCCATCCCTCACTGAATGCAAGAAAATGAAAATGAAAATGTGTCTGAAATAAAGCCCTTGTATAGTTAAAATGATTTTCGGAATGCCAAATTTAACTATTTCTAGATCATTTCAGAAAAAGTGGTTGTTTAATTACAACTTTTAAGGGTTGTATCTCTGAAACGGAGCGCTTTAGAGTATAAGTCGACATGAGTTTTTATGTTCAAAAGTATTTTTCCCAAAAATATTGTCACTTCCTCTTGGATCACCCTGTATATTAAGGATAAAGGAAATTGGATTAAATACAAAATACATTCAGACAATGAGTTTAGCGAAGGATTTCTACACTCGGTTTCTACACTTCATTAGTTATTAAGCCATTTAAATGGCGCAGTTTTCTAGTTTTAAATTAATTACGAATGCATTCTAAGAAGTTATTAAAAACAACTCCTATCCAGAAAGGTTAAGTTAAAGAAATACAAGCAATGTTTGTCTGAGTTAGTTATTGGATGATCTTAAATAGCATAATACATTTATATTTGATCAAGATGCAATTAGTAACCACCTAAATATTATTAGTTATATAATATTCAAAGAGGACTTTAATACTAGCATTAATTATCAAACTCAAATATTAAGTCGCACAAGTCGCTCAAAATGACGTTATTCAAGTCGCGGCTCCTTTACAATCTTGACGAATCGTCCGATATGATATGTTGGCTACCATTGACATATTATTAGATGGACACGACATCTCATTCATAAATACGGTTGGAACTGACGCCAAGACCAATGATGCTGAGGGGAGCGCGGGTACGAGGGGGAGATACAATTTTCCTCCAAGTACATTGGCGTACTGTTATAAAAGGGTCAACAGTAAGATAATTTAACTTCCAACTAAAAACGAAAGCGGAGCGTACATCAATAATATTTTTTTCAGTTGAAGCAAAGAAACATCTTTTTGTACTACGAACACTAATTTAATCTCGTTACAAGCAGGAAAAAAGTTTTGGCCGAATGAAAGCATCAACAGAGTTCTAGCATAAGTAATCATTAATAAACACTTAACGAGAAAACATTTGACATTCTTCATATAGAAATATAAGGAAAAAAATTCAGAAACAGCGAAAATGAAATTATTGTGAAATAAAAAGAAATACATAAAATCAAAATCTGCATCAGGCATCACTGAAGTATACCTACTTACTCCGCACACATCAGCTCTCTTCCTCTACCTACAAATATTTATTTTTAAAACGTCTACCACTAACAGTAATCGTTTTCCATATCAACTTCATTACATTTTATAAAAGTATTGTATGTCTCTATAAAGTAACTAATTTCGCTAAATTCATCAAACGACGCCTGTGACAACAAATATAAACATAACCTAAACAATGCTTACTGGTGAAATGATACAATTTTCTCCTTAGAGCCTACGTTTTTGCATACTTGACACATCCGCACCATTGCCTGGATTAATTTTTATACGCCTTGTCCTTACACAGCTCAACAAGCTCTTTTTAACCAAAAATTTACACTACACTACTCAACAATACATAACATTCTAAACACCATTAGTACAGTGGACAGTGGACCATCTATAATGCGTGTGAAGATGGGCAATCGCACGATGCATTGAGTATTGCTCTGGTCAACTGTACGTTTCTGTTTTCCTCCAATTCCACCTTAGAATGTGACTATTATGTTGGCTTCACTTGAAAATGTAAACAAGCGACTCCAGTCACCTCGMTGTTGGCTACACTGCTTGTCGGTTGCAMGGCAAATAACATTAAATTTTTTTAGATCTTTGGTTGCAATTAAACAAGTTTTACCCATGCGTGGTTTATTTTCGTCAAATCCGCGCAGTATCAAGCTGACACCATATATCTATTTTCTCCCGTTTGAACGACCAAACAGTCAAACACGTTTGAATAATAGTAAAAAGTAAAGTAATAGGCTTTAAAAGCATTTCACGTATACATCTACTTTAAACAGTTAATTTTATGTAATTACGTAAAAATTAGCGTTATTTGCAAAACGGAAATATTCCCTAGTACAACAACCCCTTGCAGTTGCCTAGTCGTGTTACGTAATTAATTTGTCGTATGTGTCGATTTCAACAATGGGTTTTCAGAGTTAATATAGATTAAAATATGTCCTAATAGCTTCAAACTGGAATGGACACCATATGTATTGCAAAATAAATGCAGAGGACGAGTAATGTTATTGGTTATTGCCAATAAGTTTTTAAAAACAATTTATTTTATCCAAAATACAAACGGTTAATATGTGAATACAAGTATCGTTATACCAAGCTATGAAWCTACGACCCAACTAACTCTACCAGCCTTAAGTGCTATTTATTACTTTTCCTTATCGGAATAAATGTCTACTCAGCTTTCGCTCTAAGTCGCACATCTACAGAGCGCGCCGTGGCCTCGGTCCTGATACGGGAAAGGCCGATGTCCTTGGGGTGTTCATATGGAAGGACATAACTCCTCCCTCCTTAGAAGGGAAACTACCCTTGGTAGTTGAGCGTTTGTTCTTTATCCTTGACTTTGGTCGTTGGGGTACGATGGCACGGCTTTGCGGGCTGAGTTGCTGAAACCGTTCTTCGTTTTGCAGCCCAATAGGTTTTAAGTTTTAGGCACTTAAATCCCATAAAAATGATTGCACTTCCCACCAGGATGTACACCAGGATATTTACCGCACTGTGAACACTGGCATTTGGTAATTTGACGAAATGTTTTTCGACGGTGTCACGGGTGGTTTGCAGTTTCCTTTCCAAACCTCGTACGTAGCCGGTGTTGATTTCTTCTAGGTGTAGTGGTTGGATTTGATGGACGTTGTCCTCGTGAGGGACGTCGATGTGTATCAGCTGGGGTAGCTGTATTTTCTTTCTTGTAAACGATATCCTGTTGTGGGTTTCCAGTACATTATTTTCTATGGTTAGGCTGCACTGGTCTATGGTTTCAATGACATACGTTCCTCGTAGAGGGATGTCTTCGTGGACGGTCCCGCAGGTTTGATGAGCCACTGTCAATTTGGGTGCGTGGAGGATCCATGCAGATTCCTTAATTTGCTCGATAATTGGACCTTTTATTGCCACGGGCATGTATTGGCAATGCGCTGGTTTTTCCACGAATTTTGTTAATTGTATTTCACAGGGTACTCGATCGGTCCATGAACTTTCTTTTGACGGTGAACATATATAGCCTGAATCTTGAATTTCCTTACAACTTGGCGAGGTGATGAAGTGGTTTGAGTTTTCTAGGAAGTAATGGACTGAAGGAATCAGGATAAGATTTTGCGTATTTGGAATGGGATATATTTCAAAATAGTTATAAGTCTGACATTTTACTGTAGCAAGTTCCAGAATGAAAGTTATTTGTCTCGATTTAACATATGCTTTTACGACTAATAATTTTTCAATGGCAAWTAGGTTGTCGGCATTTACATCGAAARGAAAGCAATATGGCTTAATGAGATTTGTTACATTTTGTATTTCTTTCAAAAGAATATTTGAGCTTGTTATCGCGCCATGAAATGTTTGCGATCTAGAGAAAGATATAGCGGTTTCTATATTGTTAAGTATATCCATCATTATTTGCAAAGTCAGGGAGAATTGAGAAATTACTGTATGTGTTAAGAAGTAGTTGTACAGATTGACGTTGTGAATTTCGGATTTGTGAAAGGCTGCCTCTATTTGCATGATTTTGGATTCTAATTGAATTTGGTTTTTCTTTAGTGATTCTATGTTTGCCTGAAAATTAGAAATAGCGTCGTTCATGATAGATATTTGATTGGTAATTGCATTTTTCAGATAATTTTGATTATTTCGCAAAGTGTCGATTGCACTATCGTATTTCTGTGCATCCTCGTTATCAAGATTTCCTGTCAATGCTTTAATAAATGTTCCTAAAGGATTTAATAATCCGCGTTTAATTCGTGAAGCTGGAATAATTTGTTCAAGTTTAAGTTCTATTTGAGTGAATAGATTTGATGTTATATTAATAGAATTTTCGTAAGCTCCTTTATATTGATCTGAATATGATGAACGATTTATGCCAATATTCAAAGAGTGAAATGATGATTTTAAGAAAGTATATTCTTCAAGGAAAGGTTCCAAATTTAGGATGTGTACAAAGGACCATTTCGAGTGTTTGACGTAGGCGTCACCAAGTTTTACGGGGAGCATTCCGATGTTACTCTTGATTTCCCGAATTTGAGGTGCAGGGGTCGTTTTGTCTGTCAGTACCGTCGTCAGGTATCTGTAATTTTGAATTTAATTTTGGTCTGAGTTCCTTGACATGAGTAATAAATAATTTATTGTTTGTGGGGTTTAGAATTGAAACTCTATTATGCTCTAAAAGTTCAACAATTTTGAAAGGACCGGCATAACGATTCGAGGACTTGTTCCGAGAACTTCCGTGTGCCGTRATATATACCATGTCGTTAATTTTGAWATTGTKAATTTTGGGTTCATGTATTTCATTTCTTGTTTGTTTTCGTTCCTGTTCTTTATATGTTACTTGTTCATAAAGAGATTTTACTTTGTCCGCATGAGAATTTACGTAGTCTGTATAAAAATTTCGATTTGTCAGAATGGAAGGGTCTCTCAAATTCGTGTGGCCATAGACCAATTCGAAAGGTGTATAACCAGTAGTTGAATGAATCGTATTATTGTAAGCTATTATTACATATGGTACTAAATCTGTTTCGTTAGGATACTGTTCTTTTAGTAACCTGTAATGTTCTAACATTGTGGAATGAAATTTGTTCACAGGTGCATTACCATCATGATGATTCGGTGTGGTAAAGTGCACTTTGATTTTGTGTGAATTTAGCAGATTTTTAAAAGTTTCTGATTTAGAAAAATAAGATGCGTTATCGGTGACAATTTGTTCAGGAATTCCGTATGCAGAGAAAAATTTAATAAATGCGTCACATATGTTAGTCGAATTTTCGGCGACAATTTCATATGCTTGAGCGAATTTTGAAAACTTGTCTATGAATGTTAAATATTTGCGTTTGCTTAGTTGAAATACGTCGGCATGAACAATTTGGAATGGCCTGGAAGGAGTTTCCGTTAAAACTTGTGGTGTATCTACTGAAATTCTAGAATACTTTGCTCTTTGACAAATTTCACACGCGTTTATGAATTCATTGATGTCCTGTTTCATTTTGCACCAATAATAATTTCTTTGTATCCTTTCTAAGGTTTCTGAAATACCTTGGTGATTGGTCTTTGACTCGTGATAGTTTTGGATAATTAAAAGTTTTTCGTCTTTATCGTACAGGGTGTTAACTAATTTAGAACAAGATATTATTTTTGTAATTTTGGGGTCAAAATCTTTGGTGTACACTTCATTAAAAGTGTTATACAAATCTTTCGTCCTGAAATACATGTATGCAGTTTTCCCTGGAATGATTCTTTCAAGTAACAGTTTTTTAATAAGTACTCTATTAAAAGTCGGAATTGATATGTCGATAATTTTGTGTGTCCCGTCTTGTCGTTCTGTCAGAGTTATAGTCTGAAGAGGGTTGTGACTTATGCGTAGTTGATATGGTTTATTGTTAACAATTTCGTCTAATATTGGTATTGGGTCGCGAGATGTAAAATTGTTCGAGGAATGCACAGTGTGACTTTTAATGGGCGGTCGGATTTGTATGTTCGAAATTATATTGATTCTCCTAGATTGATTGCTTGGGTTTTTTCTTACTGGGGATTCCAAAATTTCTTCAACTTTTATGTTGGGATCAATTTCACCATCAATTAAAATTTCACTTAAAATTTCGTCCAATTCATTATCGCTCATAAATTTTGAAATGTCTGAGTTTATGTCTCCTGGCTGATTAATGACTGAGTCTGTTTCTAATGCGTTCAATTTTGCATCTGTTACTGTTTTATCGGTATAATTACATACTAGGATTTTAATGCCTGAATTTGAAAATATGTGATTTAAAATTGATCTTACTTTTGACCAGCTAAGTTTATCTAAGCCACATCCTAGTTTCGGTATTGCTAATTTCGTAATTTTATCGTTTTTCAGGGATCGTTTTAAATCGACCAATGCTTTAAATAAGTCTGAATACAAAGGTTTGTCGAAATACTTATTTTTAGTTATCAGATAATACACATTTCGGTTTTCAGTTTTCAGTGATGCTACTTCTCCGAGATTTTTGTTTTGTGAAATGAGTTCGTCTATTCCTCCAAATTTATTTTTGATTCTTAGAGCTAAGCCAGCATTCATGAAAAAGTCTTTCGATACGCAATGGGCTAAGGCATAATCACACGGTAGTGAAAGAATATCCTTGTTTACCTCTGTATAACACGGGCAACTATCAAATTTTGTGGATTTCAAAAAGTCGTTGTAATTTAGATCTTCAGGAACTGTTATTCTGCTTAACGCATCAGCATTAGCGTTTAGCTTTCCTTTTTTATAAATGATTTCATAATCATATTCTTCCAACCTAAGTCTCCACCTGACTAATTTAGAATTTGGGTTCTTTAACGAAAATAGCCACACAAGCGGTCTGTGATCGGTGTAAATTTTGAAGTGCCTACCAAATAAATAAGGCCTGAAATGTTTTACTGCCCATACTATGGCCAGTAATTCCTTTTCAATAGTAGAATAACGAGTTTCTGACTGATTTAGCGTTCGAGAAGCATAAGCAATAGGTCTATCCTGAGGGGGTGAACCTTGAGACAATACTGCTCCAATAGCGTAATTAGAGGCGTCAGTAGTTAATATAAATTCTTTGCTGAAATTTGGATATTGGAGAATTGGATCGTTACATAATAATTTTTTACAGGTTTCAAAGCAATTTAGAAATTCCGGAGTGTGTTCTATCTTTGCATCCTTTTTAAGACAACTTGTAAGTGGTTTGGTTACCTTTGCAAAATTTTTTATAAAGCGGCGATAATACCCGAGAAGGCCTAGGAATGATATTATATCACGAGATGTTTTTGGAACAGGAAATTTTTTTATGATTTCGATTTTATCTGGGTTCGGACGTACACCATCTTTACCAATAATATGACCTAAGTATGGAACAGAGTGACACAAAAATTCGGATTTGTCAAGTTGAATTTTTAGATTTGCCTTTCTTAAACGAGTAAATACGTCTCTTAACCTTTGAATGTGTTCCTGTAATGACGTGGAAAATACTATGATATCATCCAAGTATACAAGGCATTTTTCATTTTGTATTCCTCTCAAGATGTTGTCCATGACGCGCTGAAATGTCGCAGGTGCATATCTAAGGCCAAATGGCATTCTCAAAAATTCGAATTTTGCGTTGTTAACAGAAAAAGAAGTTTTTGGGACATCTTGGGGATCTACCTCTATTTGATGAAAACCGGATGTGAGATCAAGTGTCGTGAAATAATTACAGTTTCCTAGTTTGTCTAAAATTTCAGTAATATTTGGTATTGGATATTTATCGTTAATTGTTCTTTCGTTTAGCTTTCTGTAATCAATGACTACGCGCCATTTTTGTTTCCCGGATGCATCTTTCTTCTTCGGTACTATCCAAACTGGAGAATTCCACGGAGAATTTGATGGTTGTATAATTCTTTGTTTTAGTATTTTATCGATTTGGTCTTGTATTTCGCCTTTATGAATTTCTGGAAAGCGATACGATTTTGTGGATATCGGGGTATCGTCTTTTAATTTAATTGAATGTTTAATCTGATTCGTAAATGAGAGTGGCAACTGATCACAATATAGGATGTCTCTAAATTCATAACAAAGTTTACGAATAGCCTCGTATTCCTCTTGATTTAGGTGCGATAGTCGCAAATTTTTTAAATTCTGTTTCATAAATTTATCAATTAAATCGTGGTCGTCATAAAAGTTTTTTTTCGATAAAATTTTGTTCTGTTTGCTCAGTTTCAATGTATGGTTCCAAAATAAAAGGTGTTTCAATGTTTAGCGTTAATTGTTCTTCGCTTTTATTTAATATTGTAACAATAGCGAAATTATTTTTGACGGTAACAAGACATTGTGGTATTTCTACATTTTTACCAATTTTTGTGTAAGGAAGTATTCCTTCTTTAGTTGGGCATTGAACCGGAATTTTGATGACCTGTTCTGATCGTGGTGCCAAAGTTTGTACCATAGGTAAATAATGAAAATTAACGTTCTTTAGCGGCTTCGTTTGGTCAGAATTTTCGTTTTCTAAAAGTAATTTTATAGACTTATTTTTAGGTAATTTTAGTAATTTGTGTTCACAATCTATCTGAGCATGAACTTGGCTTAATAAGTCAAAACCTATTAGTCCATCATATTTAGGCGAGAAATTAAAAAGATTTGAAAAAATTTGAAATTTTTACTTGAGGGGAAATTTTGCAATTTTGGCAGATTAACGACGGAATCATGGTAAGTTGTACCATGCGAGGTTGAAACAGAGAAATATTCGTTCGCAATGAATTGTGGAAATAATTTTTGCGCTAAATTTGGTGACATGAAGCTACGTGTAGAACCTGTGTCGACTAGAAATTTAGCATTTAGGTCTGGCATATAAATATGGGGCAAATTTTTTATATTAAAGCTATTGAATTCTAAGTTTTGTTGTCGTCTTGGTCGGTCAGATAAAAATTTGATTGATCATCTTCAGGTACAAAGTTTTGTGGGTCTTCGTCGATGGTTTCGTCTGTCATTTGTTCGAATAATTCGACTTGTTCGTCTTGGGGTTCATCAATCTCCTGATCTGCATGATTTAATTCCTCTGCTACCCAATTAGGCCTAGCAGTTGGCGTGAAATAATTTTGTTGTCTTGGAAAGTGAGAGAAATTTCGTTTTGTTGATTTAATCGAAGATACACTCATTGGTGTCGGTCTGTACTGATTGGGATTGGCTCTTACGCTTTGATTATTATTTGGGGTTTGAGTTGGCTTTGGTTTGCCAAACACTTGGGCATTTGTGAAGAATTTTTGCGGTTTATAGACCGGCTGGATATTAATCGGGTTCCGGGGAAACGGAACGGGCTGTGAAGTAGACGGCTGTGCATGATAATTTTGAGAAAAACTTTGTGCTTGACTGTATTGTTGCGGCATTGGTTGTAATGGTGGTCTGAATAAATAATTACCTGGGGTAACCTTTCGTATCGGATTCGATCTTTGAGCAACATTAAGCGAGTTTGAGATATTCTGAGAATATTTGAAATTTTCTTCTTCTATAACAATAGCTAATGCGTCTTCAATTGATTTTGGATCCTTCATTCTTACCATCATCTGTATCTGACTCGGAATGTGTCTAATGAAAGTTTTTAAAGCGAGATCATCATATGTTTTATTCATTATGATTTTTTCCGGTGCGCTAAATGGTGACAAATTCACTTTTGCTCTAATTAGCTCGCGTGTGTCTTGACATCTCTGACCAAAGTTAAACGTTGTTTCGTTTTTGAATGGTTTCAAAACTAATAAATCTTGAATAAGACATTCGACACTTCGTTGGTCCGCGAATGTACTAATTAATGTGCGTTTTAACACTTCCCATGTTTCAATTTCGGTGCGATTACCAACCAATAATAACGCTCGGTCTCTTAATTTACCTAATACGGCATTAAAAAGTGTGTCATTAATTGGATCGGCAGGGTTGTCCCTGTTCGCGTATTTTCTGAAAAGTCGTTCACTCGAGTTTAAAAATATGTTTAACGTGTGGGCACTCCCATCGTAAACATTAATGCTATCTAGATCTAATTTTAAAAGAGTGACGTTCACTTCTCTATTAGCCATTGTAGTATTTGAATCTATTGATTCTGAACAATTTTGACTGTCGAATTTTAAAATTTGATTCAGTAGGACAGTAATGTCCTCGACAGACATACAATTATATTGAAATATATAAAGGAAATAAATGTAAGGTACTCACAGGATTATTATTATATTCTTCATCTGTGGTACTAATTCCGATGCTCTTGGCGTTGGATGGTCCCTATGACCTGGTTTGCGTCTGAAGTCTGGTGGTCCGTATTCAGCGGTGGCACCTGGGGGATCTTCTAGACGAAGGTTTTTCCCGATGCTCTCAGCGTTGGATGGTCCCGATGACCTGGTTTAACGTCTAAAGCCTGGTAGTCCGTATTCAGCGGTGGCACCTGGGGGATCTTCTAGACGGAGTTCGTTGTTTTTCTTGGTTCGCGTAAGATAAACGGGTAAACGGTAAAAACCGACGATTCCGTATACTGCGGCGATATCTCCCGTTATCCTACTGACTGCGCCAGTAATGTTATTGGTTATTGCCAATAAGTTTTTAAAAACAATTTATTTTATCCAAAATACAAACGGTTAATATGTGAATACAAGTATCGTTATACCAAGCTATGAAACTACGACCGAACTAACTCTACCAGCCTTAAGTGCTATTTATTACTTTTCCTTATCGGAATAAATGTCTACTCAGCTTTCGCTCTAAGTCGCACATCTACAGAGCGCGCCGTGGCCTCGGTCCTGATACGGGAGAGGCCGATGTCCTTGGGGTGTTCATATGGAAGGACATAACTGCCGCAGTATTACACTAAAAAAAGATGTGAAGTAAGGTTCTATAGTTGTTTGAAAATGGGAAGTTTTACCACTTCATGCGTCACATTCGTTTGATAGGTACTGATTTAAATGCTTGATTTGTATCGTTTAGTAGTGGGTGTGATTTCTTAATTTTTGGCATATTGGATAACCTCCAATATCGACACGGGGCACGGGGCCGCGTTCTTTGCACCGTTTGCTAGCTAGTAACCACCTAAATATCGTTATTTATTTAACAATGAATTGTAATATTTTATTAAGCTTGCGTTCTGCCTACAACCTACAACACAAATAAGTAGAAGGCGTCGACCTTCCTGTTGAAGATCACGTTATTTAGGTCGTGGCTTCTTTAAATCTTGACGAATCTCCCGATATGATACTCTTTTTTTAAGGTGGTTGTACCGCTTGTGGTTTGCAAGGCAAGTAAAACACGTACGGTTTTATTAGATTTTTGGGAATAATTAAACAAGGTGTGTTCTTGCGTTCTTGACGCGGTCTGTTTTAGTCAAATCCGCGCAGCATTCAGCTGACAACAT
This sequence comes from Rhyzopertha dominica, assembly GCA_025024175.1. Classification (NCBI taxonomy): domain Eukaryota; kingdom Metazoa; phylum Arthropoda; class Insecta; order Coleoptera; family Bostrichidae; genus Rhyzopertha; species Rhyzopertha dominica. The sequence continues at coordinate 26,899,908 of QCXZ01000137.1, forward strand.
AATATTTCTTATTTTTCTTTAAGTCGACCAATCAGTCAATCGTTTTTTAATAATAGAACTATGTCAGTGTCACCATGCTGTTGGCCACCATTATGTCGCACTAGCAAACCAATATGGTGTCATCTGGTTGTGGCTTCTAAGGTCAGAGTAAGAGTATTTTCATATTTTGAAAATAGCGCGAAAGGTAAGTAATTATAGCCTGAAATACATATCAGGTATTTACTTTAAACAGTTAATTTAATGCAAGCTTGTAAAAATTAGAGTTATTTTTTCAACAGAAAACTTGTAAAACAGCATCTTGCGTATGCGTCGTGCTGTGACGTCATTAATTTGTCGTACATTATGTATCTATTTTAACAATAGTGTTTCCACTGAAATGAGAAGTTTTACTACTTTATGCGTCACATTTGTTTTCGAGTGGAGATACTTTTTCATTTTCGGTATACTGACACTCACAATTTTGAAACGAGACGCGCCGCCGCATTCTTTGCACCGTTCTTCCTGGACCGCACAAGTACGTCGGCGACTAAATCGAATGTCGGTTGCGTCGATATTTTAATTTTAAAGTACAGGGGAATAGAAGTCCGAAATATTGCTTCTTCTATACTGTGTCGGAAGTGACCCAAAAAAGTCAACGATCATTGGCCCATCGGAAAGGTTATGGCATCTGTGTTCTGAGACGTGCAGAATACTACAACGCGTGCCCATATATAGATAATTTGACGATGACCACGCTAGCTACATTGGACTAAGATATCATGACTCAACCCTCTGAACAGTTCAGACTTAGCTCTACAAGTATCACCTATTTGGACTCCTGAAACATAACTTAGTGTCTATGTAGTTAAGATAACAATTTTTTTACACTAGGTACATAAAAACTTTGTTACCACGTTAAAATAAATATATAACAGTAAGGATGAATATCTTAAAAAATCTCGTTCAAATTCAACATTTACATCCTTGTAACTTGAACATATAATGTCACTATGTTTAGATGCCACGCAGGAACGAGAGATGTGTTATTTTGCCTGAGATAAATTCTCTTACTTCATCAAACAGGTATTCTTTTCGAAAAAAAGGTTTCACTTTTGTTTCAATTCATTTATTTACGTTACAAAATAACGAATAAATAATAATTGGAAGACGTCCCTWCCCAAACGAAAGTTTTATCAAACCTGGTAAGTAAAATATTCGAATTTGGGATCACGATATGAAACAACAAACGTAATCACCGAACGCAGCTTTTTTGATAATCTTATCGTAAGAGAATGGGAAATAAATATACACTATTAGAGGTTAAAACGAAACAAGAACAAAAAAAGCAAAATTCCTGCTTAACCCAGATTATTACTTCGGCAGGTTAGCACGCTAGTGTAATACCGTAAACAATTGGTCACTAGACTTTGTTGTAATTTGACTATACTGAAACGTACATTGCTATCGTTAAGACATGAGTTTCTTCAGATAATGGAACTAGGCCAAGTACAATGGTACAAAGGAATGGTCTTGAAGGCCAGTCGTATATTCTGGAAAAGCATTCTGACCATTATCAATGGGTAATATATTGAGCATGAAAAATTGAAGTTATGCAGTGGGAACATCGGAACGATGCCCAGACGTGCTTTTATCAAGGTGAAGTTGTTACAAATGTACGCTTGGGCATAATGGATTGCAGCTTATATGGGTGGAAGCCGACCGATGGGACCAGATTCTGTTTGGGGACAGCTTTATTGAGGCAGCGAAATCTTTGTGACCATGGTGATCATGCGAGTCGCACTGCTGGTGGTCGTTACTGTAGCGGTGGCCCCTTTGACGACCGCTGTTCCAATTTTCGATCAGGTGGGTTAAGCTTTTTTTATTTCCTTTGAAATATTGCACATTTAACATAGCTGGTTCTCCATGAGAGTGTTCAACGCACGTTGGCATGCACATCAATTTTACAGTTATGTGTTCAGCTGCAGCAGCAGTCTAAATTAAACAAATTGATCGTTTGTTATACCTTGAAATACGCATTGTTTACAATAGTTGCATACCGGCCGTTTCGCGGTACTATACAGCATGATCTTAGTTTCGCGTTTCTCTATAGCGACAAATTTTTCAAGTACATCGAAAAAAAAGATAATCTGGGCAAAGCTTATTTCTAAGCTAACTAAACTAAAAATGATGTAATTGATAACTAAGTTGCGTTATCTATTTTAATTTGTTTATAGGTATATAAATACTCTGTATCAAAATTTATATTGTATAGATTGTCAGGATGATACGGTGTTAGATAACAGATTTCTCGACTCAAAGTAATTTCGGATTGTCTATTTGCAAAATTATTTTCATAACTCTTAAATAATTAGTTTTCGAGTATTTTAATCAATATTTTTGTGTGAAATCGGACGAAATTGTCATTTAACTAAACTGCAGAATAACACAAAAAATGTAAAATTGCTTTCACACAGGTAAAAACTACCCTTTCTTATACAGATTGGGCAAAGTGAATTTATGTCTTCCATAACTCCATAACAATTAAAAACTCTTACAAAGATGGTTTGAATTTTTGAGTACTACAATTTAAATTATTTTTAGAGATGGTCGACGTTTCGCCTCCCATAAATGAAACAAACATCTAGATAATCTTTAAAAATATATTTATTTAAAATTAAACATTATGTGCAATGCCTAACAAATAATCCATATTGTCTATTCTACAATAGCTTTCTACGATATTTTTTACTTTTAGGTTTGACTCATAATAATAATTGTGAAACCTCATATCTACGTAGAGACTGTTGTCTTTTTTAAAATTATTTATAAACTGGCAAATATTTCGAAACGAATTACCGCAAGTACTTTGAAAAACGCGATACCATTCTTCAATGCTGTTGTTGTTTATCTTCTGGTCATTATCTAGAGTTCTGTTCTACACATTCCACATTTCAATAGGAAACTGGGGAAATCGTCTTTGTCTTCTTAACGCAGTGCACGCCTAGTATTTTGGTTGAAAGAACAATCCGCAGCGCATTTACACAAACCCGGTTCTGTCCTAGCTCCTGAAATTTATCCAATTTCTGCTATGTAAGTCTTCGTGTTAGAAAAGCTTATCGTATGCCTATTAATTTAGCTTTTAATTTTGGATTCTGCATGTCTTAAACTATCAAATTAAATTAAATATATGTAGGTATTCTAATATCCATCGTGTGTAGAAGTTTTCCTACATGTAAAAGAAATCCTAAACAGGTATAACATTTCATTTCCTAACGTGAGCTTATTTTTCCTTTTCCAATTAATTTTTGTCAGTATATATATATATATATATATATATATATATATATATATATTATTTATTCTCTTATGTGATATCCCAACCTTTTCAAAAGCCACCATGTTTTTCTGCAACAATAGAATTGACATTACGAGCAATGTCGAAATATTTTTCAAAATTAAATTAAATAAATTGAAACTTGAAGAAAAAACACGTGAGAATTTTTACTCAGGTGCGAAACGGAGTCGGGGGCGAAACGGCGGGGGTAAAACGGCGGAGGTGAAACGGCAGGGGCAAAACGGCGGGGGCGAAACGTCCGTATCCCGTACCGGAAACGCACCCTGACCATATATTGGCTTTTTTCAATGGTCTACACCCTATTATTCCTTTTGAATTGATAGTGCCGCTATATTAGATCTAAAATGCACTAGTATGGAGTATTCGAAATTTTGTGAAAAAAATACTATTGTAATTCCTGCGAAAATGTGCAATAATTTTTAAATTAAAAGAAATAGATTGATAGCTTTCTTGCTATTTTAAAGAGCTGAGGAAATTTTGTCATTTGAAAAATAGCCATAAAGTTTGTGGTATCTAACAAAATATTTTTCATTGATTTGAAATTGTTTGTACTCGTAATAGTTTATATAGTCTATTTTTAAGTTATTTAAAAAAGTACATTTTATACAATTGTAAAAAAATCGCGGTAGAGCTCTACTCGTTTCGTTTGTTTCTTATCAAGATCATTTTAAATCAGGGTATGTTTCTCTGCGTTAGTTATCGCCTTTGGTGTTAGCAAATCTTCGATCAGCTGCTGAATTAACTAATACGACTTTTATTCTTGGGAAGTTTAAGCAGAATTTGTGATAGCCCCGAGAATTTACGCGATGCAGTTCTCAGATATATAGAGCACATCCATATGAATATGCTTTTCGACAACTGCTGAAGTGGTTTTTTAACTCTCGGAATCATATGGTGCATCAAAGAATACTTAGAAGGAGCACGATATCAAAAATCAAAATTGATTTTTTGGAATTGGGTTCTGTAATATTATGCCCACATACAAGTGTGATAAATTCCTACCCAATTCAGCAACAATTAATGATGCTGACTTTCAATTCAGGCTACTGTTTGGTGAGTGGATTCTAGGAAAGTATATAATTTTTTTTTAAACAAGTTGCTTATCCTCTGAATGTTAATATTAGGGAATAGTTATCTTTAATGGTGAAGTCTCAAGTACTGTTTAGTTATTCTGAGAATAAATTGACAAATTGTTATTTGATATCCCAATTACTATGTCCGATATAATTTCAATAAGATGGAGCACATCCAGATAGGCGATTTTTTTTAAATATTAGAATATTCACAATGCGTGGATCGGTTGTTGCAAACTTGTTAGCTGGCTTCTAGACCTGTTTTACAGGAATGATTTTTGTTATCACTTTACTTTGAAATGTTTTGTACAGATTGGCTGTATCAAAAGGTGGGCAAAAATGGCGCCAACTAAAACACAATTAACAAGATTTTAGAGGGAACCAATAAACAACATAAAGTATAGGATATATTTATGGATACAATTCTGGCATTTGATACTGTAGAGTGTATGAAATTTTACATGAAAATTATAATGTAGGGATTCTAGAAATATCACTGGAAATAGTGGAGGCAGTCTGCGGTGTCACGATTTGACCGAGTGCTTAGAAAACAAATATTGTCAGGTTGGAGAACTCTAAACCCAGTAAGGTTCCCCAAGGATCAATAATAGGTCCAATTTTGATTCTAACTGACTACTAACGAGCTGCCGAATGTTATGCCAAAACATACTTATACTAAACATAGAAAAGCAAGGCTGCTAATGCATTTGAGGAAAGATCTTCCAACAATGTTTTAAAATTAAATGTTACATCACTATTGTATTTTTAATATTGATGAAAAAGTAATATATGTAATATATTATTTCACTATTAACCAAGTGAAATTCCTCAGTATCGTTGTTAACCCCAGGACACATTTTGATCACTTAACTGTTAAGCTATACTTTCGCCCTTAGGACTCTAGTATTAAGTGTGCGCGTTGGTGCGATGTTGAGTGTGTTCTTTTCTTGTCATGCTCATATATTGTGTCCTAGGGATGAATTTTTTGTGAGCGTCCGCGATTGTGTTCTGCAAAAATATATGCAGCATGTTTAAGCTTGTAGTAACTTATTGAAAGGCTGTTACCTACCTATCGTTATTCTAGTGTTCTTTGAAAATTGCAACACTTGTCTAATGAAAAGTATTTATTGCTTCCGAGCTTCATGTAAACCATATCTAACCCGGAACTACGTTTTTCTGCATTACAACAACTAGTAACTTCAACTTTACAACAAAATGTCCTTAACAATAATTATTATCATCTATTATTATTTTCTTCATTTCTTTTTACTCTTGAAATGACCTAATGGTTATTTTTTATGGTTTGATATAGAAATGTGTTTTTAAATGAAAAGGCGTTATCAAAGCAAGATGTTATCCAGAAACCAGACATTGCGGTTTGGCTCTTTTATCTTCATGCCACAATCATGTGGTTGTTTATTGGATTTGGGGACGTAAAAAAATGCTTCTTTCAGCTTACAAATTACATGACTTTACTGGTCAGTCTATCAGGGCTGACCATCTCAAGACATGTCACATGCTTGAACTGCGGCAACTTATGTTAAATATGTGCATTAGTAAATTAGTTTAGTGTTAAGTTAACGCCTAAACACTATTATTTATGCTAGCTGTCCTATTTTTATTTTGTATTATTACATCAATGGAAGTCTTTTAAGTCATTATTGTAGCATGATGAAATATATACATAAATAACACGCAGTTGTTTCATTTTTACTTGATTCTAATTCGTTCTGACAACATAACTTTTAAAAGGCAAATTTATTGTTTAGAACATTTCTATTTAATTGCAGAACGACTGCAGTGATGATTACTCTATATGGGACGCGATCACCGATCTGTTTGGAGGCTTTTGCCCAGAAAGTGAGGCGTGCGAAACTCCGCAACAAGAAGATTCTGGCAGTGGTGCTCCAGCGGCATCGGCTTCGAATGTTCCTGCAGGTTCATCCTCTGGGGCCTCTCCTCCTGCAGGTCCTGTTGCTCCTCCGGCTTCTGGCCTTCCTGCATCGCCACCTGCATCTTCCCTTAATAATGAAGCTTCAGCATCTAATGTTCCTGTGGAACCAGCTGCTGCTCCGGCTTCCGCCCCTGCAGCTCCTGCGGCTGATAAATGAATATTTTATATATGAGGACTGCTACAATTTGTTTCTTTTTTTTCTTCAATAAACACTAAACCTTTATGTGCTTATGTTAATAGCCTACGGCGAGAGTGAAGTTTTATTAGCCATTGATAAATATCTTGATTACATTTATTAAATTTCTACCCGGCCTTAATGGAAAATTAAAACTGAACTATTAAAATGTTAAATATTATCTAAACGTAAGTTTTAACGTTGTCCAAAGTGGCTATGTGCTTATTGAACGGTTGAATGACGAATTTGTTGTTACGTACTCGTATTATATCAGAATCCTTCTACTATTTACAAAACTCTTTTAGATCATCAAATCATACAGAATCATTAGGTTAGAGTGTGCTCACCATACTGATTTAACGGAGGAATCTTATCATTTTATGTAGGTACTATCTTGCAAAGTACGCTGTTTGTGGTAAAAAAGGAAAAATAAATGCAGTTAGAAAATAATAGCTTAAGTGTAACCGACGGAATGTCAGAAATTCTATCTTGTCGATTCATATATTAATGGTTTAAAATGTTTTTAAATTATAACTTGTGACAAGTGTTGTGTAAGGCAATTTGTAAAATCACACCAAGTACAGAGCACATGAAAAGAGAATTTTGAAAAGCCAGTGAAACAATGAATGAAGAACGAAAATTTATTAAAATGCATGTCTATGCTGTGCTGTCTGCACCGCAACTAACTGCAGATAGATCTATTTTGCTATCGTTATAGCTCATCGTTGCAGTGTAGGTCTAGTGCAGACAGCACGGCATAGAACTGATTTTGCCTAAATACGAAAGCAATGGTATGATGTAAGTAAGAATTTAGATGGCAATGCCGTGTGTCAGCATTACTCTGACATGATGACAAAGCCACCTAGCTGCCTTAACGGGTAGTACCCTAAATGAAGTGACCTGTAGCCTGATAAATTGGCATGCACCTGCATATTTCAATTTGACAGCAGGCCCCCACGGCACTTTTTGCAAGCGGCCAAGAACCGACATACATTAAAATGCATGTCTATGCAATGTATGTTTGTAGGGATGAAAAGAATGACAATAAACAATATTATATGTACTTACATTGTTTATGTCTAAAATTTTGAAAGTAAGACCATTCTGAAAATTGAATTTAACTAGGATTTTTAAAATAATTAATAAGATAATATTCCGAATTTAAGTATTTTTAACACTATTATTAATTTGAATAGCCAAAATTGTACTGGTTTCCTCTACACAGTTTTTAGATATGCCAGTTTTGCTTATATATATGGGTAATACCGTTAGTTACAAGACAATGAAAGGTAAGAACAACAAAATATAAAAATAAGAAAGTCAACAAGAGACGACATCCTAACCTTATTTATTTCTTTAAATAATTTAACTGCCAATTTAAGGTATTACAATGCGATATTAAATAGAAGGAAAATTGATTTCGCACCCGATAATGTACAAATATTTATACCATTCAGTTTGAAACGAATCAAGTTATTTGCGTTTGCAAGTTTAAAAATTAAAAGGTCACAAATATCACTTAATTTACAGTTTTCATTTGATTTGCTAGCTCTGTTAGCTCTTTAGAAAAGTCGAAACCTAACGCTCCACTTTCTTCTAGTTTAAAAATTATTTCCATATTTTGCAGGTATTACAATAATTTAATACCTACTTAAAGAGGCATCAATATTTCATAAGAATTGCTAATTTACGATAAAAAGTAAAGTTACTGGGCATTTCCTGCGTAACTGAAAGTCAGCGATCTAAATAAATGATTTTGTGCTGTAGTATTGAAAAATCCAAACTTATTATTTATTTATATTTATAGCTATGGAGTTATAGAAGAAATGAAAAAAAAAGAAAATTTGATCGAAAAATGTTTTAGGTATTTTTTTATTGTATGATTATCGTATTGAAAGGTCCATGGTCTGCTTGAGCCCTGCCATCAATGTCTTTTAGGTGTTGTCAGATTTTTTTAAACGGAACAGCCTGTTGCCCAGTTGCATTTCTATCAGTAATAACACTTGTGGTCTCAGGTTGGCCATTTAGGCGCTATACGATATTTTGTGAAAAAAATGACATTTACAGTACTTATTTGTAAAAATGTACAATAACTTTGAAAGCAAAAAACAAAACAAAATGCAGTTTGCATTCATGAATATAGAAAGAAATGTGTTATTAAAAGTTTGGAAATGGTACTGTCATTTTAAACGTATATAACTTACCTGGTCCAAGTGTAATTTTAGAAGTAATGAAAATATCTTTCAAGTGTTAAATTAGTATTTTTTTTAAATAAAAACGTATCTTTTTTTAATAAGTGTTTAATGATTAATGTAAATAATTAATCAATTAACTGAAAAAACACATATAGGCTACAGTTTAAAGCAATCCGTTGTCTATTGTTTATTTGAATGCTCTTATATATTCTACGCACAAAGCTGTGTGCGTGCTGTAGTATTTCGGGACTAACATGTCTGCATACATGATGCATTCTTTCTTTTATATTATCTGGCTTTGTAGCTGGGCCTGATAAACCGTTTTTTTCATGTAACTCCATAAAAAATTAGACATGTTGAAATTTTGATAGTTATCCGGTCAACTTATAGGACTACAACTTTCTATCCATTTATTGTTTTATTATATTTTCCTCGCATCCTGTGAATTAGGGCAGCTACGTAGCCAGGCTTTCAAAATGGGAAACTGAAATATTATAGGGGGCAATCTTTTTTATTTATGTAAGTATTTAAAAACTGTATATGCATAGCCAGAATAAAATTTACTACACTATACACTATACATCGTGTCCCAATTTTGTTATAATTGTAGGGTATCTAGTTAACTATTAATGCTGTAGCGTTTCGTCGTTACTGTATTACTATTTTGTTGTGAGTTGGGCTGTACCATCACCGTTTTCGTATCGTCTTTTGTTTTAAAGCTACAGCCAACTTTTGAAAAATGTAACATTTCTTCATTTCTGGATATCTCGATTGGCTATGTAGATACAAAAAAACTGTAGAATTTTTTTATAGACATTTTTATTCTGAATCCAGTGGCGTACTCAGAATTCTAATAAAAACAGGCATTTTTTAAATGTAAACCATAGTTGGTTTTCCTATGATTGAAAAGATCTATTTTTCCTGATTTAGAAAATGTATACATTGTTAGGTTTATTTTTTCTAATTTTGGTATTATTCCGACTTTTGTAATAATGTCATTAGATTTTACGTTTTTCGTTAAAATGGATGTAAATACTTGAGAAACGATGTATAGGTACTTATCTACAAATAAACCATAATTTTCATTAGTTACATGGCCTTTTATGAGGATAAAAAAATGCATGAGCAGTTATGTATGTATTCATATATGCATATATTATTTTTACTGGATTAAAATTTTTACTATGTAATATAAATTATATTGTGTTTTCTTTTTCCATAGCCTCCTGGATGTAAACGTAACATTGAAATTAATAAAAATAAACCTAACAATTTATACATTTTTAATCAGGACAAAATAGGTCTTTTCAACCATAGAAAGCCAACTATGGCTTCCTTTTAAAAAAATGTAATTTTGCGATATATTTAAAAAATGTGACCTCATAAAAAATTTCGGAGTACGCCAGTGGATTCAAAATAATAAATATCTATAAAAAAATGTCTTTGCAGTTTTTTTTTGTATCTACATGCCCAAGCGAGATATTGAGAGGTGAAGAAATGTTACATTATTTAAAAGTTGGCTGTAGTTTTAAAACAAAAGACTACACAAAAATGGCGATGGTACAGCTCAAATCACAACAAAATAGTAATAAAGTAATGTCGAAACTGCAACCGTTTAGCATTAATAGTTACCGAGATACCCTACAATTACAACGAAAATGGGACACCCTGTACAAGTTAAAATCGTGGCCCTAATTATTAGTGATTGTGCCTTGCCTATGTTAGCGCGTGTGGCTAAGCAATGTTAACATAGAGAGAAGTTGCTTTAGGTGGGCGGGGGTAGCTAAGGCCAAAAACGCTGGTTAATAGATTGCACCATTATAATACAGTCTTAACACGCTTCATGGAGCATATTACGAAATCTTAAAGTATGCACAATGTAATGAGTTGGTGGAGACTCAAATTTTCATTATTATCCTAAAGAAAACGATAAATACAACATAATATAACTATATATTTGAAACAAAGTAAACCGTAAAGCGTATAAAATTACACAGAATATAACAAACATGTTTGGTTCAAATAGATAAAATAATATAGATATCTGTGATGCGCCAAAACAAAACATATGAAAATGGTCAGTTTTTAATACATTTACACGGTGTTGCATATTTTTAAGACACTATTAAACTTTATTTTTGTATAGTGCATCGTGTTTTAGTGCATTCCAGTGTGTCAATTTGCAAGTCTACATCTAAAACCAGCAAGTTATGTAAAATCGATAGGTACAAACATTGATAACCGCTGGTAACAATAAATAGAAGTGGAAATATCGTCATGGCTGGAAAAATCCATCCTTTCACAAATAATTTGCAAGGTTTGATTTTATTGCTACGATTGAGTTATAGATACAATTATAAGTAGGCGAATATTATTTAATGATTTCGTTTGACGACACTGCGATAAAATTTTAGAAACAAAATTCGTAGGAAATTACTTTATTTTAAAGTGACGCCTTATAGGATATTCTACAAAAGGTAAGTATACAGTTCCATTAAAAAATATAAAGTTTTATGTCACGCTGAAAGTGTATAACATCCACTGCATGTGAGCAAATTTAATAAGAGGAAGCCCGCTTTCATTCGTCTCAACTTGATATATCACAAGTATCTGCATTGTACATACGTAAAAATGGCACTACCGATCGATTTCGTGCACAGTGTCAAAAAAGCTAATACGTGCGGTCATGCTGATGCCGAAACTAATTTTCAACTTATTGTTATGCAGTTCCATGCTTCCATTTTGTATTCATATTCACTAAATGCAAGCAGTCAACTTTTATATTACTATTATTGATCTATTAGACTGGTAAAAGTTTTAATATTTTGTCGAAAATTCCTAAGAAAATTTTTCCCTTTTTTATAAATCTGCCACTGTTACCTTCGCCACATACAAGCATTTTTTGCACATTACTGGATAAGAGAAATCATTGTATAAAGTCAACATGTTCACCGTCTTTTACAAAATAAACAATTGCAGAGTAATGACAATTGATTTTTATATTCTACCGTTTGACTTACATCTGCCGCCACATTGACTGACGTACGTTTATTCAAATTTTAGCCAATGACTGCATATTCTAAAATTAAAATTAAAATGAAATAGTAGAAGTAAGTATACCTATCGTAGCCATGATTTGAATCATTAGGTTGCCAACGAATGTTAACTTATAACCTATTAGATTAGGCACCTGAAGCGCTGTCATATACGCTAAAGCGCTTTTTATCTTAGCTAGTAAAAGCCAAATCCACTACCCGTTACGCCGAGATCGGTACCTCTCTCTCTATTCATCCACTCCTTTTCTACATCAATGGCTATTTATCTAAATTGGCAGTACCAGCTTTTTATGATAATATAAAACTATATATTCTAACTTAACATTTTTAAGTAACACCGTGTTTTTACCTTTTTTACTTTCAAATATATTGTAAATATTTACAAACACAGCAAATGCCATTTTTTCACAAAATGTCAAATAACGCCAGGCAGACCTGAGACCACAGGCGGTATCAATAAATTCAACAAGAAAGCCAAAATTTAATAATATGTAGGGTGCCAAAAAAACCGTTGCGACATTATTGACACGTCTAAAAGATCGTATATACCAAATATCAAATACCGAAATAAAAAAAATGGAACAAATGTTAGATATCACATAGGGTTACAATTTCTAACTAAATATTGTGTATATTTATTTAACTAAATACCTGAATGTTTAAATATTACTGCGAAAACAATAAAACGCACATACTCATCACCTTTTCGCCCCCTCAGGTGAGGTATTTAAAAAAACACCGAAGGCCTGAATATAAAACTTCATGTTTACTTATTATTGTTACTTTAAAAAGGACGAGAATCACATGCGAATTTAGGGGTGGAATTTCAAACCAGTTGAATATGTGTATTAATTGCCAAACAACAGTCTAAAAATACGTAGTTAATGGCAATTACTTCGTAAATAATACAACTTAACAAAAATTATCTTCATAATCAAAAGCCCAAAAATAGTTTCATATGCTCTAGCTTCAAAATATCTTTTTAGTGGGTGTTTGCGTTATGAAAGAACACTACCGATCAAATTTCGTCTATCTAGCTTCAACAGTTTACGCTCGGCTATGACGATTCAGTTAATTAGTCATGACACGTTATTTTATAAGCAAAAATAGATTTCCTCCATCACAATAAAAATTTCATCTAAAACTATTTTCGTTAGAATAAATCGTTTTCAGGTTATTTTGCTGCCTGAAGATAAATTTCTTAAGTTTGAAATTTTCGGGATCACTTATATTGACAATTTATTTATTGTAATTATTTACTTTTTTTTAATCAGTTCATTTTTTAACAAACGCCATAGTTCAACTCTCAATTAGAGTAAATTACAGGTAAGATGTAGCCTAAATGATTGCGTTTTTATGTTAGCTGGACGACAGTTAAAGAGGCAAGGCAAATTGTAAAAGAAGCCCCTTCTTTATGAAATTTACGAAAAGTTTTTTTGTAGTTATTAAATCCTTACAGCTAATTAATATCTAAATATCTGTTGTAGAGGTTGTTTTGTTACATAAATATTGAGGATTCTTAGTGGCGATAATTTTATGATAAAGACTGCGGGGTGAGCCAACTTGCAATAAACACTATGCTCGAGATAGGCCTGTAATGCCGAATATCCAAAGCAAATCTATAACAAAATGTATCAGTTAAGCACTGCACATGATTAAAAATATCAAGTATGTCGTTAATTTACATTTAATAAATTTTCGTTTGCCCGAATGTTTAACTTTTACTATGTTTTGCATAGCGTTAGTAGCATTCTACAAACAAGCACGACTCTATAGTTTCCATTATAATATTGATGCTATTGTTGCCATTTCAAGTTTCTTGGGAAAGCCTGTAAATTATTATCTTTGCTTTCTATACTTAAACTCGTCGATTGCTTACAACACACGCGGATTTATGTTTGTTGCATATCTAAAGTGGCGACAGGTTTTATGTTGTCAGGATGAAGTCTAAAGTATCTGTAATAAACAGTTTTTTTAGATGAACAGTTGTACTAGGTCCTTCTCGCATGCTAATATAATGGTTCTATATACACGTGTCAGTAGAAGTTATTACGTTTGCCACTTATCTAATTTGTTTAGCTAATCGCGTTATTGTGTAACATTGTGGTAAATCATCATTTTGTTCGAGACAACGTTAACAAATTGCAACAAKTTATATTACTTGTTGTATCAGCAATCGTATCTTAAGTTTTTTTAGCTTTAATACTTTTAAATGTTTTATATTAGCATTTGAAAAGGCAAGGTTCAGCAGTTAGGTACTGTTCCTTGGTATTAAAAAAATATCGAAGTTGTCTTTAATTGGGGTGATTTATTAAACAGCAACTCCGTGCTGCACGTTATCGATTCCGTTGCATAATTACAATTTTTTTCTAGTGCAAGTGCAAAGTCGAAGCCACTTATGATGTTGACAAGTTGACGGCGCCAAATACAGGTCATATATACAGAACCAGTTGGAGACGTGGAGAATACGCTATAGTGTTGATGTGTACCTGTCGATATTATATCAGGTTAATATAGGTAGGTGATGAAAGTAGGTAGTAAGTCATCGTGTAACAAGTCGGGATGCAGTCAGGTTGCTGTGGTGGCTAGATCAGCAGCTAACTTGTCAGTGCGTGGCAGTGTGGCCAAAGCCAGTGACATGAACCAGTATTCGAGTGGCTATGTTTGGTTCGGTGCTTGTGGCATGCCTCGTGCTGCTTGAATTCGAACACCTGGACCTCGTCTTCGGGAAGCAGCGCTTTCGCTATGGGCAGCACGACGCGCTCTTCGTTGTACGCTGTGAGGCAGGGTGCTGGCACCACCGGAATAGAAATCCTGTAGGTATTCACAGTTAACTTATTCGATTTAAGCAGAGGTGAAATTTTTATATTTTCACTTGTATTTTTTTAATTAAGATATTTTAAATGCTTCACTAATGTAAAAACGCAGTTTCATTTTCACGAAGAATTACAACTTTGGCTTATTTTAGAGTTATATGTTAAGGACTTTAGATACGTAATGAATTTTGCGTTGTCCTAGTTAGTGTGCTGGGGCTGGGTGTGTATGTACGGTACAAACTTGCGCTGCGCTTTTGAACAGTTATAACAATCTTAGATCACATCCATTACCTATTTATACTGCACATAAATTGTGATGGTCCCAAAACTGTCTTTTTTTTACTGTTACACGAGTCCCCATGAGTCCCCATCCTAAAGACGTATGGTATTTTTATAATGTATTGACCAAGACGAAGCCATATCAGTTAATGACCGTCCCTTGAACTGCTATCGGTTATTCAGGTAGATTATGTAGGGTTCGTTCGCTTGTCTTCCCATAACATGCTCGAATGTTTAGGGCTCACGTTCCTATTGTGTTGTGCTTTCAAATTTGTTCTCTATTCACTTCAATAACAATTGTGCGAAAGAGCCAAATTAAGAAACCCGCAACCTTTGAATGACAATGAGTATTCGGATGAATGATATATTAAAGTTGTTTGATGTACGTGTCATTGGAAAACACGTGCATTGTGTAGAAGGTGCGATGTAACCTTTGGATATTTGACTGTCATTAAATTTATTCGATTAATCTATTTATAGAAGGCAGTTATTAATCTATGGACATACAAGTTTACACTTCCTGTTGACAATATAATTTTCTTACCTAGTTCAGCAGTTTTTTTAGTATTCGCACGCATTAAAACTTGTAACAGGTGTTTATATCTGCACTTTTACACGGCTGCCTTGATAAATTTTGCCATTTTTACCCGAACTGTAATTTGTAAAAAAAATATGTACAGTATCCGTTAGTAAGGTATAATGTAGCTATTCTGATGAAACAAGCACCTATCTTCACCATATTATGAAGATTTAACTATCCGCGCTCAATCACAATTACAGAAAAAGTTTTGCATTACAAATAAATGAAAAGTATTTTTTAAATTACATTGTTTTTATTTATCTGTACTTCAGACATTAAAAAACAAATTGTTTACAAATTTTGATAAATAGATATTGATAGAATTGAGCTTGACAGGAAATCTTGTGATGTGAAACGTGACTTCTTATGCAGGATGGTCCATTAGTGCATAAATGGAATATTATGCAATTGTTATTATGCTTTTTGAAATTTTGAAGGGAGCTAGGGGAGGGGGTACTTAAATCTACAAAATATAATTATTTTTATTCTTCCTTCCCACATATACGAGGGAGTTAATATTACATAACTAGGGTCTAAAATGCAAGGTTGTAGGACTGATTCACTTTTTTTCCAAAATTTTAGCATTTATGTAAATTATTATATCTCAAAAACTGTTATAGTATTAAAATTGGGGATTGAAATTTGTTCACATCAAGCCGCAGCCAATTCAGCTTTACAGCACCCTATTTTACTTTCACCATATTTGAGTGTGTAAATTAATTTCTTTTAATTGAATATAAATAAGTAATGTGTCTATTTTTATAATTTTTGAGAAAATTGTATTGTACGTTTACGGACAAATCTCTCTCCACATAAACGGATTTGTTAAATTATCTCAACTACCGCTGCAAATTGAATCAATACTTCCACATCGAATTGTCAAAATGACATTTACGCTTTTATTTCTTATATTATACCATCAATAATGAGGTTTTGAGCATTTTTGAAATAATAAATGGTTCTCGTGATATTAGCAAAAATACATAAATTTTTAAAATCGTTTTTTGTAAATAACTCGAAAATTATTAACTTAATTAAAACATTGCAAGAGTGCTTTTTGATCAGAAATTTGACTTTCTATATAATAGCAAACTTTAAAAAAATCGTGCGGACATGGTCAAAAATCCAGTTTTTTGGAAAGGAAAAACTGTTTTTTAAGTGACGGTTTTTTGCTAATATCCTCTAAACAGTTTGCTGCACCGAAAATTTATAGGGACGAATTAAACTACTAATTATACACTAAATTAAATAAAAATTTGCAAAAAGGGTAGTTACCTTCCAATTTCACCCTCTTTCCTATAACCTACTACTCCAAAAACAATAGGTCGCTTTGGGTAGTTGAGATTTGTATGTCCGCCAAATTTCAAGTTCATATGTTAGGTCTTTCGAAAGTTATCGCGTCCACACACAGACATACACAAGAAATTTTTTTGCTCAAATCCGTTGGATGTGAAAGTTAATATTGTGTACTAAGAGCCATCTATGACGGCGAAAGGATAGGTACCAGGAATAGAGTAAGGGAAGCGTTCAACAGATTTTAATTATGGTGGCGGCTTCATTCCTCGACAGAATTCAAATGTGCTTGGAGCACAATAACGATCACTTTGAACATTTGTTATAGGTTGTAAAGCTACTATTTTCTTTGTTTTATTGTTTTCACACGCTTTTGTTACGTTTCCTGCCTTTACTTTTAAACAATGTACAAATAAAGAGTTTAGTAAATCTTCGGTTCTATATACCATATACCTAAGGGCAACATTTTAATAGCTTTAGATCTCGTGATACCTCTAGCTATAGCAGTTTTTGAAATATATTGTTTTCCAAATGTCAAAATATTGAAAGAAATTATAGACTATTAATAAACTGCAATTCCCTAAGTTGTAGACTTAAGTACACCCTATCTCACTGCAACAATTGTATAATGTAGTTTTTCCAAAAAAGAAAGAAAACTGATTTACGCCACTAAAATTATGTTGGGAGGTGCTTGGAGATGTAGGCGCTAAAAGTCCTGGTGTCTTCAAAGTAACCAATTTATCGGATGTGTCTCTCTTTTTGATTATTCGCTTACATCTTGATAATGGTCTTAATAGATACACTATTGTATATAGAACACCGGTGTTTGAGTTCCATTGAGTTAAAAATAATTATTTTCTTTAAAAAATTTATTTACACGCCATTATTTTGGGTATATAGTATATTTTCTAAACAGTTGTTCTTAGAGCAAAGTGTTTAAAAATGAAGTTGCAGAAGGTATAGTTGTGTTCAAAATAAAATAGTGCAATGCGATTATAACATCAAAAGTTATACGTATTTGCAGAATTGATAAGAATTTTGAAGAAGTGTAAAAATTACGAAGATTATTTTTTCCTATAGTTATTGGTGTATATTCTGTGGAGTCCTTTTGTGTTAATTTTTCTTATTGTATTTATTTGTAGCTTCTGGCTTCTTTTTTTTATTAATTAAAGACACTTTTTTCTAATAATATAACGTTTCGACCTATAATTTAGGTCTTTGTCGAATATTTTTATTTTGCAGATTGACAAATTATTATGAAAATCAATATGACATTTATAATTTTGATACATTTTATATTAATTTTATATTAATACTAATAATAAAAATATTCGACAAAGACCTAAATTATAGGTCGAAACGTTATATTATTAGAAAAAAGTGTCTTTGATTTATAAAAAAGGAGCCAGAACCTACAAATAAATACAATAAGAAAAATTACTTTTTTTAGATTCCCATCTCAAAATAAAATCAACCCCATAACTACTTCCACATCCAACGGATGGGAAGTATTGTATCGCGAAAAACATTTTCAAAAATTTTTATTTGCTCATTCGCTTTAAACTGTCGAAAACGAAAAAAAAAATTGAGCAAAAAAAATTTCTTGTCTGTTTGTCTGTGTGTATGTGGTTTTGCTTGTGAATACGATAACTTTCGATAGACTTAATATATGAACTTAAAATTTGGCAAACGTATAAATCTCAACTACCCAAAGCGACCTATTGTTTGTGAGGTAAATAGGGTATCGGGAAGGGGGCGAAATTGGGAGGTTACTACCCTTTTTGCAAATTTTTACTTTTTTATTTTTTTTTCGTTTTAGTATGTGATTAGTAGTGTAACTGCGAGTATTATTCGTTTTTATAAATTTTTGGTGCAGCAAACTGTTTATAACTGTTTATAACTGTTTCCTAAATATCTTCGAATATATTTAATATATTCAAAAAATGAAAATACCATCAAATAGGAAATTTCCCACAAAAAGTATCCTAGAAAATTTATCCAAAATTTTGACAATTTCGAAATATTTCCAAAAAACGTATTTTGGACCCTACTCGTACGATTTTTTTTTAAATATTGGTGTTATGTAGAAAACTAAATTTCTGATCAGAAAGCACTCTTGTAATTTTTTTGTTAAGTTAATAATTTTCGAGTTATTTGGAAAAAATCGATTTTAAAAATTTATATTTAATATCACGACGACTGTCTTAGAAAACATGTGTAGAGAAAAAATGCTCAAAACCTGCTTACTAATCATATAGTATAAGAAACGAAAACGTAAATGTATTTTGACAATTGAATGTGGAAATATTGATTCAATTTGCAGCGGTTTTTTAATTTAAAACATATACCGCAAATTAAGGTGTTGTCATAATTACCGGATTGGTTTTAGTTAATTGAACATTAATAAAGAAAAGAGAAATGGGCCTACATGGATCCAGAAAATGTTCCGGCTCGCTTTGTATTTCGGTCCAGTCTCTGTCGATAGCTAAAATCAACCCTCATCTTCACCATCAAAAGTGAAAATGCGTTCAGTGAACAGAACACTATTCCGGGAGTTGTGGCATATAGTGAAGCTATTCATAATAAGGTTACTGAATCTTGATAGGTACCGACAACGATTGCGGAAGGTATATACTTTCTATATAATTTATAATAGCTACATCTTTGTTATTAATGATTTACCAGCTATGACTGCAATGGTTGCTAGGCTACTTACTACCTTACCTCTCGCTCTCTCCATAGGGATCAAACATGAGACTGAGGCTGGCGGTACCTTATAATGCAGTCCTAAGTCCATATCAGCCTTCTTGCGAATGCACCACTACAGTCTTTGGTATATTTGCAGAACATCAAATTCAACATAACTTCTGGAGTTCTCGAAAGCTATATGCTTATTTGCTTATCGCAAAAGGTCGAAATGTCTGGGAACAATAAGTAAAAGAGTTAAACGAATCTTTTTTTGGTGATTGGTGGTGCGCCAAACTATTTGAGGAAACATCTAGTTCATATTGTTTCATTTTTAAGTTTCTTTTTTAAAATAACGATTTAGAGGGTACGTGACGTACAGCTACCCAAAAAGTGGCATTCTTTTTGAAGTAAACGACAATTTTAAGCGGCTTGTATCACTCAAAAATAGTTTGAGCTATAAAGAAAATGCAATAGACACTGTTTCATGTCAAATTTTGTCTGCTTTAGGTTTGTATATAACGATGTTTCACTTAGGATCAACTATTATTGGGCTCTAAGCGAAAAATGCGTACACAACGAACTTTTTACACTTTGTATCATGTTTCTAGCTTTATTAATTCGTGACGATCTGAAAATCCGTGTATCCTGTAGATAAATCAAATAGCACAGCGTTTACACACTGACAGATCTCTTTGGGTAGGGTTCAAAATACATTGACGCTGAATCAGCATACTAAGCACTCATTAAATAGACACAATAAATTAGATGATTAGCACCTTTAACAGCTGATCGAAAAATTTTCGTGCAGTAATATTTGAATGATATTATTAGCGAGTAGGTGCGTTACCGTAATCAAAAATTGGTACAAAGAAAGATCACAATATTAACAACAGTTAAACCCGGTGTTTCTGGCATAAGCTATATTGAACGGTCTTGTGGTACTGTCCGGTTCTCCGCGTGAGCGAGAGTAATTAGAAAGGCAAACTAAAATGTTACTGGGATCCCAAAAAAGATAACAATGTCGGTGTGAACCATTTATCAGTCGTTTGCGGTATAAGTGAAAATAAATGCCAGCCGTGGGTTTGTCGGGAGGCGTGTGTTTACAGTGCAGAGAATTTAAAAAGGTGGAAAATTTTGTGTAATAAAATACAAAAGCTCCAGTGTTCTGTTGCAGATAGTAATTACATTAGTGGATTTACTCCTTACTGTTAAAAGCCCGTGCAGAGACGTTTTGCATCATTTGCATTGCATTTATCGTTTTAGTGAAGCAAAAAGGGAACGATTCGAATTCGAAAGGTTAACACATTGACCACCAGACGTAAATATGTTATTTTTTACTGCAAACGTAAACACTTTCTGTTCGTTATGCATGGTTCTGGTACAAATACAATAATTTTGTTTGTGTGTGACCTATCAGCACGATATTTGTTCTCGGTGTGTATTTAATACTTTTGAATGAACAATAAAGTCCCACTTGACCGTAAAAGTATTCCACAGCGTGATTTAAAGCCAATTATGGAATGAAAAAAAGGCAGCCGTTATTTTCCTAATGGCTTGTTTGTTAGTGCAAAGGAACAAACGCTTGTAGTGAAGCTGCCGTGATATATTCTTATTACCGAGGGCCCTTAGATCTTTCGCATTGCAGGTAATAAAATTTGCTTATTATGTACGCGTGAATATGCAGGAGTATTACTTTTGTCGGCTATAAATAATTTATTACGTGAGGGAAAATAAGCCGGGTTTTAATATGGGATATATCAAGGTCTGTTATGTTAATGCCTGGATAATATCTTGAGGATAAAATTAAAAAATAAGCCACTCGGTGGCTCACTAATTAGCTATCCTGTAATTTATGATAACAGTTTATGTACGGCTGTTTTGTTAATTGATTGCTTCATCGATCATTCACATTAACAAGCCAAAAGCACCACATTATGTGGTCACCGTGAATGTGCTAACATAATTCAGCGATATTGGAGCTAGTATTAGCATAGAACTAGTAAAATAATCAATTTTATTCAGCAAGAGCTAATATAACTAACGACAAAGTTGGAGTTACTACACAGGGTGTCGTAATAAGATTTAAGAGCTGTATTTCCAGACTGTTATATCTCAGGAGTAATTGGGTATAAATTCTTAAAGGAAATCGGGAACATAGAGTGGCTAAAAATAATTTCAAATTTTCAAGAACCGCCACTAGTCCTTTCGTAGAAGTTAATAATAAAATGCAATATGCAGCGTAAAATTTAAAGCAAATTACTGTTACTAAATTTCTCAGATTCGATTGCAAATGCAATGTGTCAAAAATTAGGTACGTTTTGTAATTTCTTTCACAAKTGTATCAGGTACACTAAGCATGGATTATATACAGGGTCATCCCGTTAATCCTAGATCCTCGAGGCCAACATATGAGGATTTTGTTATTGGTAAATTTCTGAAAACGCTTCATTTAAAAAATACAGGGCGTCAAAGTTGACATTTAAAAATCTTTTTTTTTAACGATATAATCCATAATTTTGGAGGCATCGAGTTGAAATTTGGTACGAGTTTGTAGTATTTATATCCAAGTGTACCCCTAAATTATTCTTAACATTACTATAAAAACAAATGCATATCGGGGGATTACTAATTTTCTTCCCCCCCCAACTTTCTTTGACGTACGCCCATGAGACCAGCGGATTTTTTTCTAGTACAAAACTTCATTGTCAGTTATTTTGGACTTTTGTAATTTTTAGACAAAATGCCTAGATTCAGAGATAAACGCCGTTTTGTGAAACTTTCCACTTGGCTATTAGTAATAAATCTCTTTTTCCAAGCCTACTTAGAAATCTTGTTAACTATTGGTTTGCGCATTAAAGACACATAAGACGACAAAAATGWTTAAAAAATACATAATATGAGTTCCAATATAGTAATAATTTGGCTTTACGTGCTACTGTAGAAAATGATATTTTCAATCAATTCAATCAATAGTATTAACCATTTACAGCGAGAGGAAAATCATTATTAATAATGGAAGGTTTCACAAAACGGCGTTTATTCTRAATCTAAGCATTTTAYCTAAAAGTTMCAAGAGACCAAAAAAACTGACAATGAAGTTTTGTACTAAAAATGGTCCATTGGGCTCACGTCAAAAAAAGTTGGGGGAGATAGAATGTTACAAACCCTCCGATATTCATTCGTTTTTATAGTAATGTTAACAATAATTAGGGGCACACTTGATGTAAATACTACAAACTCGTACCAAATTTCAACTCGATATTTCGAAAACTGTGGATTATATCGTAAAAATCGATTTTTAAATTTCACTTTTTTAAATGAAGCGTTTGTCAGAAATTTACCAATAACAAAATCTTCGTATTTTGGCCTCAAGAATCTAGAGCTACCGGGATGACCTACTAATTTGCAAGGATTGGTTCAGTTGACAGGTCGATCATCCATCACTTAAGCAGCGAAGTTAGAAAAATGATTGTAACCGTTAAACTCAAAAGCATTTTTTTAAATGTTAGTACTGCATTAGTAGTATTTCATTCATAAACTTAAAGTTTGACGTGGACAACTGTACCTTAAGTACGTAGTAGAAGAACTAAAATAAATATTAAGAAGGTTAATCATTTTTCGCTGGACTTTTAAAGCTTTTTATTTTTTTTGCAAATAAGATCACTGCATTTATAAGGTAGCGGCATTCTCAGGTTTGATGCAGAAACACAAAAGATATAATGATACTTTTTCCTACGGTACGAGCGAGGGATGGGATATCAGTATTGCCGGATTTCAACTTCGCTCTCATAGCTTTCAAGATTCAGTGACCTTATTTACAAAATTGCTATTCAATAGGCAATTGGGTCTCTGTTCTTACAGACTGTCCCAACCTACATCGTAGTACGTAGAGACACTGCTAGATGGCGTTTAATTATTATAATAACTAAAGTCATTAGATTTGTACCGCAATTGTCCGCCATTTTTGTGCAAAATAGCAGCGCTAAATTTAAATGTTGATATAGAAGACGGGATCAAACCTATTTGGTTTCTATGGTTTTGGTTTCATCCGCCATTTTAGTGCAAAAACATGGACAATGAATTGCGGTATTGTAATATATTCAGTGACTGAAATAATAATCGGTTATGTTATAGCAATCCCTATCAATTAATTTATGCTTCTATACTTTCGTTGTCAAATATGTGACTTTCTTTCATATGTCGAACCTATTCGTATATGTGATATTATCAACGTCAACCTTTTTTTATTTTTAAAGGTCTCCGTGTAATATGGAAAATTGAAAAAAGAAACGTTAGTATGATTTGTCCACTATGTCTTTATGCAGCTGGCCAATAAAGAAGGGACTTTAAGATGGTTTTAATACCAGCTAATTTTACAAWAAGCAATTCACCGAACAAAATTCTACGATTAGCACTAATTATGTTTTATGTACAGTTTTAACACCCAGAACATTAGAAATACATGTTGCAATAATGTGTTATTCAAACTAACATAAAAACTTATCGCACTATTTTTCAACGCAATACAAGAATTTATGCGGTTTTTTTTGCGTCTTCCCACCGCATTCGAGCTTACCTGTGCGAAAGTGCTGTTTGCGGAACATATTCCCATTTTCTTTTGAATTAGTTATCGACAGGTCTTGTGATGCCTTCTTAGTAAATAACGTCGTAACCAGCACAGCTGTATGTATAATTTACAAGCGGAGTAATCGGTTTGTACGTGCCACAAGKTTTAACTGGAGATGAAGGAAAATTGCGCATATAAATATTTAACGAGTTTGCCGATACAACCGTTAATTTTAGCAAAAAAGGGGAATGCTAATTAACACCAGTTKTTGTGTGAGCTGATGAACGTAATTTATTAACCTTAKAATTGCAGTTTGATTTTGCTTGCTTGTTTGTTTTAATTAGATGAGTAATATTTGCAATAATTATTTTCTTCTGTCATGTTATACATTGATTGGTGACGATGTTTATCACCAAACGCTAACAACTTGGTGTCAGATAATTAATGGAGGTATGTCCCTCTTTAAAATGATTTAAAATATACTACACTCTATTTTTGGTTAAGTATGTAAGTCTTTATAGTAAACGAATGAAGATGCTTGTTTATTAGCGTCCAAAGAACCCAGTCTCCGTCAAATAAATAAGACAAGCTGTTTAAAGGTTCTTGTGTAATCTAGTAAGTTCAGGCTTGGAGTGTGCAGAGTACAATACTGAAAATCACAGACAAAAGAAACCACGGAGTAGAAAAGATGTAACTTACGCCTACTTTAATCGTAATTATTGTTTACGAAAATTAAGCACAAATGCAGAATTGGAGTGTTAATTATTTGATATACTTCAGAGATCTGTATGTTTCTTTACCACCTGTATGCTATTTTCTTCGATGTTAAAAATTGTATTGATACAGTTTTAGTTATTGTTATTTCTCTTAATGACTGCATCTACTACTGTAGCATCGTTTCAAGACACGAAAGTATTCTTTAATATTTGCATGTTTTCATGTCGCTTATTTCACTTATACCCCTTTAGGCAATGATTGTATTGACATTTTTTAATGAAAAAATATGCTGAATTTTCTGCAGCTTATTAAATAACATATCAAGAACACGTAAATAAAATAAACATTGAAATTAGAGCAATGATTTGCTTCTGAGCCAGTGCATGTTTGAAAATACAAACAAATACAAGGAATACGTTGGGATTTTGGTCTGTCTTAAATCACTGTGTGTTTCCGAAATATATGCGTTTTCGCTGTGGGCTCTAGTTGCTGTCCTGATTTCAATTTCAAATGATGATAACTTATTAACACTGGCGTACATTTACAATTGTTGACCTCACACTTTTGTGACACTTATAAATCATTTTTTTTTTACTCTGAAGATAATGTTAAGCGATAAAAACGGATGTGAAATACGAATAGATAATGCCGCAAAGCCATCTCAATCACTTTGCATGGGAATACTTTATAAATGTGTGATAAAAGAGCATGACCTTATAGTTGAATTAATATAGCCGATGAGGCAACTGTATTTTAAATTGCAACTTGGAATTGTTTTAGTGATTGTCTTAATTAATTTACGTCAGATGAACATAATATTACTCAATAAGCATCTATCGCTGCTCTAAGCTTGTCAGTAGTGTTCGCATCTAAGAATGATAACCTTAAAGTACCGACATAATTGCATGTAAAAAGATTTAAAATATTTTTTATTTAGGAAGGTCAGAGAACTTGCTGAGCATTTAAAAGTTATTTGGTATTCAGTCTTACTAAATAAGAGCGAAAAAAATAGTTTATCAATTAAATGAGAATTAATTTAACAATCTAAATGCTTGTCTTAGCGACCGACCTCCTTCGTTTATGCTTGTTGTACCTGGCTTGTTTTGAGTGAACGAAATGTAATAATGATTTTATAGGCTGTTGGTTAAGCTAATTGCATGTGCCTTCAACTTCTTAGTACCTACCTATATCGGCATGTGAAGAGGGTGCAAGGAATTTATCTACTAACATGAAGCGCGAATTATTTTACCTTACCCTATGCTCAGTAAGTCCATTGTGCCTCACTGTGCTTTATGAAAATCTACAGCCACATCTTTTGTTTCCAAACTATGACCTTTATGATTTTTTGTGGTCAACTTTGCACTTAGCTACCAATTTTCAAATTTAATGCCTCTGTTAGCACCAGCCTTTAGTGCTTCAAGAATTATATGCCTTTAGTCAATTATGTGCCTGTAATAATTACTTTAAACTTTATAGTTATGAAATCTACCCACAGACAGAAGCATAAATGTCAGTTTTTCTACCAATGCTTCAATGTGCTTCATGTGTTAATTTAGCCACATGACCCCCTCTTGGTAAAGTACACATATTATATTTGGATGTTAGAGATACAAAACTAAAGCACACTTGCCTATCTTTTACTAATATTTAGTGTTTCGACTATGTTTCAAAACATTTTCTATTAGTGTGTACGGGTTCTTTATAGTAGTGTAATTTTTCATTTTACTTGGAAAAAAACGGAACAAGCTCTATCCTTCACCATATGTTCTCATGCAACGGTGTTGTGTACATAGATATACTGTTTCTTAGGTAGGCATCGTCTGGTCTGTAAGATGAACGCAATCACTAGTTTCCAAAACCATAGCAAACAATTGTTATAACAATCGAAGCACAAAGCTGTCGTATTGCCAAAGCACAATCGCATCACTAAAGATTAGTAAAATATAAGCAACTGTGATTTTTGCTGGCTAACATACAAACGTAAAAAATTATTTTTACAGCAAATGGGTCGTGGGGTTAAGTTATCACATGAAGCATAATCGAAGCACTAAAGATTAGTAAAAGATGGGCAATTGTGTTTTAATTTGGTGGATAACTTCCAAATATAGGTTGTTCGGAAAGGAATATATTATTTATTTATTTATTCAATGAGAAAATAGTTTACAAAATAAATGTAACTCCTAATGATATATATAAATATCTGTGTTTGCAAAATCTTAATTATAGTAATGACTGATGAATAATCCATATTTTTAAATTTTTCTTTATGGTTTTTCTCCTACCAGTAATCATTTATAAATTGTTAGGTAGTTTATTGAAAGTTTGAACTGCTACAACAAAACTATTCTTCTTGCATACTGTTTTCGTAATTTTTGGCAGTACC
The DNA here is from genome assembly GCA_025024175.1 of Rhyzopertha dominica. Classification (NCBI taxonomy): domain Eukaryota; kingdom Metazoa; phylum Arthropoda; class Insecta; order Coleoptera; family Bostrichidae; genus Rhyzopertha; species Rhyzopertha dominica. The sequence goes on from QCXZ01000137.1 coordinate 26,927,018, forward strand.
ACAGCCCTGTACCTAGTAACACTAGTAGAAGCCAAAACTCATTCTTAAGCTCGTTGTAACGATAACTCAAAGATTCCAGTATAAATAGTTGATCTATGTTAGGCATTGGCTTGATGTAAATGGGATTACCCTTTTTTATCATTTTTATAATTTTGTGTTGTATGCGCTCGATTGAAGATAAATTATTTTCATATGCACCACCCGAAGCAATTATACCGTAACTGATTAAGCTGTGAAAGAAAGCAAAGTATACCAAAAGAAGCAGATCGGTTTACATAAATTTGAAAATTTTTGAAAAGATTAAAGCTAAATATTTAGTTTTCTTAATTAATTGTTCAATTTGTTTATCCCATCTCATTTTGAAATCAAAGTACAACCCAAAATATCTTCTACAGCTTTCAACCCTTTTAATAGCTTTACATAAATATTTATATCAATGCTTTTGGGCACACTATCTCGGTAATTACCAAAAGTTATAAATACTGTTTTTTCAGCAGTCAGAGACAGTTTATTGCAAGCCATCCAATCAGCAACACAACAGAAATTTATTCATTCTACTTTKAGAACATACCGAAGAGTCACCAGATGTCACAATGKCAGTGTCATCAGCATAAGCCAGAATTAAGTCACATTTTTGTTCACAAATTATTAATATATATGCCAAAGAAAAGAAGTCCTAMAAGTGTACCTTGAGGGACTCCCGTAGTGATGTGTAAAGGCATGCTACGGACATGGTTTATTATAATTTGTTTCCTCTAATACCATCAGTACTTAGTTTCTCTTAATTTTTTTCTGTGGGTTCTTTGATTTTTTTATTTAACGCAAATTTATAGCAATAAATCATTATTTTAATTTACTATGTCATATGTCATTCAAAAGCTTTTTTCATGCTATTTCTGTCATATCTGCCCAAAATATATTATTTATTTTTAATTTCAATAATACGAGTTTTATTGGAAGATGTCAAAATGCGATTTTCGCAGTATTCTCTTTTAAGAGTCTAAGTTAGGACGTAATACAGCTCAAACCGCTTGAAACACCAACGAAGTATGGGATGAAGGGAGCGTCAGGGAACTGACAGTTCAACGCTGGCATCAAGAATTTCGTTCCGCGATTACCAGCCTCGAAGATGAACCCCATGGCAGCCGCCCACCGGCAATTCACAATGACCAACTGAAAGTGCTGGTTGAGGCCGATCCACGCACAGTCGTTCGCGTATTTGTAGAAGAACTTGGTGTTTCGACAGTAACGGTCTCCAGCCATTTGAAGCAAACAGGGAAGTCTAAGAAGCTCGATAAATGGGTGCCGCACGAGTAGAACTATGATCAGAAAAATCGCTGTTTTGAAGTGTATTCGTCTCTTCTTTAGCGCAACAAAAACGACCTTTTTCTTGACCGAATTGTAACGTGCGATGAAAAGTGGATCTTCTACGATAATCGACGACGCTCCGCTCAGTGGTTGGACGTCGGCAAAGTTGTACAACACTTTGCGAAGCCGAAAATGCATAAAAAAGGTCATGGTCACTGTTTGGTGGTCTGCAGCCGGTGTCATCCATCACAGCTTCCTAAATCCGGGCGATATCATTACGGCGGAGAAGTGCTGTCAGCAAATCGACTAAATGCACCAGTGGCTTCAAAGTATGTGCCCGGCATTGATCAACAGAAAAGGGCCAGTTCCTCTCCATGACAACGCTGGGCCCCACGTCGTACAACCGACCCTCCAAAAGTTGAACGAGTTACCTTATCCGCCGTACTCGCCGCACCTCTCGCCCACCGACTACCACTTTTTCACTGCGAGAGAAATGCTTCAGAAACAAAGACGATGTCAAAAACGACTTCATCATTTCCAGAGCTCCAGAATTCTATTCTACCGGCATAAACTTGTTTAACGTTCGCAAAAATGTGTTGATAGTAATGGTTCTTATTTCGATTAATAAGGTTTTGCTTAAAACAAGTTATGTACTTTAAAATCATAGGTTAAAAACCCACATTTTTTTCTGAACAACCTAATATAAAAATGTATACTTTACCAAAAAGGGTCATGCGGCTAAGTTGACAACGCATGAAGCACAATTATCTTATAATACAGTATAAATTTGGTTGATTGCTGATTTAAAGCTTTAATAATAGTATAATATTATATATTATTATTCTATCCACGCATGTGGATCTGGATGTGCTTTGCACGGATATCTCTCACCGTACATTTGTGACGCCATTAAACAATTTCTGCAACATTCTTCAAGAATAAATACCACGTTAGTCATTTCTTCTTGAATTTGAAGATGTTTTGCAACGAGTATTAGAAAAAAAATGATGTAGCAAGTTTATTCTTATTTTTACTGTTTTTTTTTAAATTGAAACGCAAAAGTTGCGGCAATGTTTCTTATGCCACTATCATATTCGAGATATGATAAACTTACCTTTTTCGAAGGGCTATCGTTTAAAATAATCAGCCATTTTATAAACTTCCCAATGATGTAAAACAACAACAATATTTAAAAAAAGTAAGAGTTATGGCTATTTTTTTCATGAACATATGGAAACAAATGAAATGAATGTTAGTCCGCCAAACCTTTATACTTTGACAATTAGTTAGGAAATAAGTTTTTTGGGAAATGTATTATTCAAACTTGGAAAAGCGCAGTATTGTCGAGTGAGAGAGAACGGATTTTGTTCAGATCCGTAAAAGACATTGCAGAGTGGGCTTCGTTTTTTAAGTTCATTGACAATTTGGCGCACGGGTTTATAATGGCCAAGGTTTTATAAGGAACAGTATAGAGGAGGGAGGAGGACAAGCCTGACCAGGGAAACCAACAATAAGAGGTTTCACCTGTTCTGTCCCCCCGGAGGAAGGTGAGATCTTACAAGAACCTCATCCCAGCTTTTGCTAGACTGCAAAATTTTGTACAATCATTGGACAAAGCTCATTATTAATTCTCAATTTCCTTCATGGATTATGGCATATAGAATTGAATTTGGTGAAATCCTGTCTTAGTCAGTTTTGCTAAGTCTGCAAATTATTTTGAGCTGTTTTTATGTCAATGTCCAAGTCCATAGAGGGACTAATCTGCCGAAAGGATCTAGTTTTTAAGTGCACTTGTGCAAAATAATCATATCATCTACTTTCTTAATAGAAAGTGGATAAGCCTAATGAAGAAAAAACATTTTTTGTTAAATTTCGAGATATTAAAGACGTTTGTCTTAGCTCCACTTTTTGTGTGTTCATCGGCTTGCTGGAGGATGCAGTTCTCAGACTGGTTTCGCATGCTGACATTATTATCAGCTTGTTGGGAGTATTGCCTACCTATGACATTATAACTATTTATGTACCAAGGGCATTATGTAGATTATAATGCCCTGAAGGCGAAAGTATAGCTCGAGGGTCTTTGGCGCCTGATGGGCATTATAATCTAATAAAGCCCGTGGTGCATACAATGTTTCATTTGTCTATTGAATAGATGTTGATTATTACTTTAGTGTCAAAAAATTTTGTATTTGTATGTCATTATTTAGTAATCTATGGATTATGAAATTGAAATTTATGTTAGTGTAAAACATTCTGAATCTGAACGAAATTTATTTTTCACATTTCTGGAAAAAGCATATGAAATTGGACATACAATATGTGCGCTTTAAACCATCGAAATGTAAACGTAAAAAAATAGAAATTAAATAAATAATAAGTTATGGTACAACGCCCGCTTATAATGCCCGCGGTTTTTGTGAATATGTTTACGTATTTCATCTCCAATATATTACAGATCGATAACAGTTGAGCAGGAAATAAAATAATATTAAACAGGGCAGTTTTTGCTCTGGAGAATCTCACAGACACCTTTATTTCTAAACATAGAGCTCACTCACTAGAACTAATATGGCCTAAATTGTTTTGCTAGCTTCTTGACTTCTTCAAATATATTTGAACCGCAGCGATAATGCAACTACTTTAAGTTATACTAAGCAGGTTTTCAACTTCCAAAGTTAATTACCTCATCCAGGAAAATTTGACAAAAGTGTAAGACGTTACATTTGGTTGTACATCTTCTTTGCTAGCCAAAATGAGGCAGATAATGTGACTCGTTGCTTGCCGTATGAAATAGGGTGACCAGTTTTTTAAATTTGTTTCTCTTAATTTAGTAGGTGTATCGACTGTCTCTGTTTTGTCACTTATTAGACAGTTGTCAAACTATTGAGTACACGTCTTAGTTGCATTGCACAACAGCAAATAAAAATAGAACGTAAATAAAGGGAACACTTTAAAAGACGAGTATGCCACTACTTTGAAAACGTTGCCAACCGAAACAAGTTCCAAACTGTAATGCACTTTGCTGAGGAGGACCACAATAAGAGATCATTGTATAACATTATATCGAGGTATGAAMGAACAGGAAATATGAACTACAAGAAGATTACTGGACGTCCTTACAACACAAATACTATGTGCTTCCATAAAGAAGATTTTCAAATTCGATCCACTGACGTCTGAACGTATGGCTGCTGCTAAATTGAATATMTCGCAGTCGTATTTACATGAACTCAAAGTTCACAAATTAGGGATTAAAGTAAGGAAATGTAAGATTGTTCCCCACTACACTGCTGCCCAAAAATTGAGAGCAAAGCAGCGTGTCGAAAAATTGTAGAAAAACGAGCAACCAAGAAATCCGGGAAAATTATCGTTAGGTATAGATGATGCAACCTAAATTCTATCATTGTAGTAAAGAAAACGAAATACCCCTTGAAATGAAGATTAAGCCTAAGAAAAAAATTTTCAAGAAGTTTTTACTATGGCAAGCAATTGATGAATGTGGGAATGTCTCGGAACCTTTCATTTTTCAGCTAGCTCCTAATGTTCCCCAGGTAAGGCCCGTGGAGAAATTTTGTGCACTTATTAAACGTAAATACGCTGCTCGAAAAATGCCAACTAAAAATTTAAATTCGTTTAAAAGAATTATTAAAAAAATTAGCAAAGAAGTGGCTCAAGAGAGTGGTGCGGCGTTGATGAAAGAAGTTCGCAAAAAGCTTCGTTTGATTGGAAGGAACGGTGTGTATGCGCCACTAAACATTAATTAGTTAATAATACTTGTTATTGAAACAGTATGTAGGTTTAATTCAAATGTGTTTACTGGTTTGCAAAAATGATATTATTAAAAGGAGTCATCTGACTTTACTGACCATACTTTATTTTATAGCTGGCAATTTGATCGAAGTCTGCCTCAGCTCCTTGCAGTAAGATTCTCCCATTGGCAAGTAATATTATCCTGGTATCCTCTACGTTGGCATGTAGTAGTATTCCGTATCAATCCTATGATGAAGGGCCTGCAAATGTAGTTATGTTCCCGCAGAAACTCCTGAAGAAGAAGTCGTCTCTTATAAAACTTTCAATTCGCATAACTCCACTTTCCTTCCATCCCCGTGGTCACACTGGAAAATAGCCTATTATGAAACAGGGTTATCGGGAAAGCAGACTAAGYTCAAATGAAAAAGCAACCCGCTGCGGTCAGAACTTGAACCCGAATCTTCTGAACTGTACTCAGGAATGTTCCATTACATCAGCGTACGAGTTGAAGCAAAGGACCAGGGAGTATTATTGATGGTGGTAGGCTGGTTGCATATATGCTAAGTTATGTCGAATTTATATAATACTCGCTGGGGCTCGAACGTTCCGGAGGAGAACCGTTCAGGAGATTCGGGTTCGAGTCCCGACCGCAGCGAGTTACATTTTAATTTGAACTTAGCCTGCTTTCACGATAACTTTAAACATTAGAGCATAGTACAGGCGAAATAATAAGTACTATCTTAATATGAGACATTTTCTTAAGGGCATCTCCCAGCTACGATCTTTCGATCCTAGATAAGACTTCTTTTGGAATCCTAAACCAGTAATCGACTATCTTGAATCGTAGTTGCCACATTCCAACGGTCCAACCTTTTAGTTGCCCTGAGTGCTTGCCCATACGATTTATATAATTATATTATATAAAAATATCAGGCATAAACAAAGGTCAACCATACTTTTTTGTATATTCTTTATATAAAGCCAAGCCTGTGTGTGGCTTCAGCTCTTCAAGATTATTTATATGTTACATATTCTTTGGGAAATCCTGGGTTGGATTATCTGCTTATTACTAGTAAAAAACCTAAGCAATCAGTTAACCGTTGGGTCAAGGAAGCCTTAATTTAGGTGGAGTCAACATGAGCATATTTGAATGTAATTTAACACGTTTTGCATTTATGCCTTTTAGAAGACTGGCTATTTCCTTAGATGTTATCCAGCATACTGCTGATGTAATGAACAGTTGTTAGCATTTTTTCTAACTTTAATATGCTGAAATAATTTCAGGCATTAAATTGTTCTTCTTTTGCTTTGCACATCTAGATGTAATTATATGAGGCCCGAATATATCACTCCCAACCCACCCTCTAGTTTGCAAAACCTTCCCTGGTTACGATTTATGTGTGTATTTAAACAAATGAGCTTGACAAGTGTTACAGGTACAGGGAAAGGTATGACTCACGCGCTTTTCTTTAAATCGTAGGCAAATAGTAGAACATGTTAGTGACATATTCGGACTGGACACCTCATATAATTACGATCGAACTTCACTTCACGTAAGTTCGTTAGATCTATTAATTAGAAGCAGGCAGGCGACTGTGTTGTGGCATACCAAATCGTTTTACAACATAAGATTAGCACAATCTGCTTATAAATAAAAAAATAGAAAGTTCCTGAAGTCGATATCTGTCGGATATGGGGGACGGAGGCAAGAGCGGTTGCCATAGTATTTGGATTTTTATGCAGGGTTTTGCTTTACATTGTTGTTTATAGGTTCCATACTGAGGCTCGGCTTAATTATATCGTTTCTTACTCCATCCAGCATAGTGACGCCCATTGTATTCCCTGCAAAAGGCTCTTTAACTTCTTTGAAAACATTCAAGAATCGGATCTACACAATACGACCAGTCTATTCACAGTTGAGAATCTTTGACTTACGTCTGACTTGTTATCTCACTTTTAGTTACGAAGTTTTGGGCTATTACTTGAATAAAGTATTGCAGCTGCATTTATTCTTTAGTTTATTTCTAGCTGTTACTTTCCTTTCGCCTCCAATTTATGTACTATGTACTTGAATTAATTCGCTTGTTCCATCAAGCAGCTTAATTCACCATTTTGTTTGAGAGTATCATGGTTTTACTCTTCTGAACATCCATGTTCATGCTCTTCAGTGTACATACCTCTATAAACATTTAAATTGTGTTATTATATCCCGGCAAAAGATGCTAGATCGTCCATATACACACATCATGCATTTTATGTGTCCAATGTATAATTTGAAATCTTTGTCTTTTTGGGTCAGACTGTGACGGTTTTGAAAATAGGGTCTACGTTTCGCCCACTCTGGTAGGGGGAATCTTCAGGACAATCATATATAATAAGGCACAAACGTGACCTACAATTACGCCAGAGCTTAACAAAATCTTATACTAACACACAACTTCTTTGTCGAGAGTCTAATTTTCTTCATTACTTGATCCACAATCAGTATAAACAAAATCGGGCTAAGAATACTTCTTACACAAGGTTACAATATAATATTTAAATTTATCATCTTAAATCAGCGCCAGCAAGTAATTGTTATAGTATAATAATTAGAATATCTAGCCAGATTTTAAGAAAATTGAAAGCAAGGATTAGAAAGAACACATACTTGCTGCTAGATAGCAACAAATAAATTAATCTTTCGTATCTGAACTTTGGTAACTAACTAAACACATGACTGATTTTGTTGATAAAACAAATATTTTACAAAAAAATGTTATTACAAGCGTTTATTAAAAGAAGGTATGAGATTTGTAAGAGTTCTAATAACTTGAATAGGGATAATGGAAGTTATAAATTGGGTAGTACGCGGAAGGTAAAGGTATTTTGTAGTTTTCTGTTACCAATTAGTTTGTTTATATTCAATACGTTTGTCATTTCTAATCGTTCGATTTAGGTTTTGTCAGAATGTTGGAGATTGTCTTAAAATTTCTTTGAACTTTGTATCATATATTTTTTAGAGGTTCTGTATTTACCAAAGATTACAGTAGTAATCGAAAAGACAATCTCATGTTTTTTGTCAGTGTTTAGATAAGTGACCGTGTTTTTCCCGAAAATGTTAATTATAAGTTATATATATTGTTAGGATCCAATTTAAATAAAACTAAATCGGATTTTGCTCTTTAATAAAAGTTATATAATGGCACTGTTTTATGTGAAGCTAAAAAGTGGACATATAAAGATTAGATAGTAAAATTGAATAAAAAAGATCCACCAAATCCAAATATGCTACAGGTTTCAAAAGAAATGTTCAGTCACGGCTGAAACATTCCTAAGGCCTCGGGGAAGCAAAGTTAATAATTGCGATCTGTAGTTATGTTATCTCGCTTTGCTCTTGCCAGCGACACCTAAAAGATGACTTGTCTTTTTAACTCTGCAGGCTCATTGCTCATTCCTGCAAAACGTATGCTTTATCGACCGTTTCCGCATGAACGAAATTGCACACCTTATTGCGAATACGTGTACATTCCTCTGCTTTAACACAACGGATTTCCGTGAAACTCTTTTCTTAATTGTATTGAATTATTGCCCTTGTATGTTCACTTTGACAGTTTCGTCCTGCTTTAAGATTACCTAATTAGATCAGTAGATTTAATTTTTTTAGACGGAATGGTATAGCTGCACATTTTCATAATCTTAACAAGAAATGGAATTATTTATTACATAACTCAGCGGCAAGTCTGTTTACTAAATAAATAAATAAGGGTTTTTATTTACAAAATCAGATCAAGGTACAAATTTCTTAATCTGCATTTGAATATAGTTGCACTGTGCGACAATAATTTAATCTCCTTAGACWAATAATAAGTATATTCTTATGGTATCAACGAAAAAGAGTTTCGGCATAGCATATGCACTACACCTAGATATCAATGTGAAATTTTTCATTACGTGTTATAATTTAGCATTTCCCTGCACTGTACCAAAAATTTTATAAAATGATCAGACGCATCCCTGTTTATGATTTTATGTAGCGATATCATTTTAGCTTTCCTATTTTTGACTTTATTGCCTTTAACATTGTACTTACTGACTGATAGCTAGTACAAAATGTAAACTGTTAACGTTAGAATAAACTTGAACAGTGCGAATATCATGTTGTTATAAGAACTACAAACTAATTTATTCAAAATTAATGATCGATCATGGCAAATATTTACAAGTAACAATTTATAACTTCTTCGACAATAATAGTAGCTGTTCAATTAAAAAAGTCATCAAGTCGCTCGTGATCTGTTGACGGACGAAGACGAGACAGCGTGAGAAATGGTGATACTGCCAACAAAATCTGTTAGTCTTTTATCGAAATTCGATTTGACAGCTCGATAAGTTTTTATATGTTAAATCGTCGAAATGTCTGTTGGTTTCAAACGAGTCATCGCATGTCGTTCGAAGTTGATGAAAAAAATTTTTCTGCCATGTTCAAGACTCCTTTTTTAATTTTGATACGCCGCTTTTTTTCATTCTTTCTCAGATATAGTTCATAACTGCACGGTGAAGTCTCAGCAATTTATTGTATTACTCTTTAACCCATTGGGAGTACGATACTTGTTTAGATACATTTTGGACCTTAAGTAACCCCATTAAAATAATCTGGAGACGTAAACTCAACAGTAGGTGGACAGACATAATCGCCTAGGAAATACATTTGTTATAAAGTTTATGACTACTTTAGTGCTATGACTGACGGTAATCCCCTCTTGCTGGAACTAAATTTCATTATTCTCTTCGCTCAATCGACTTAATTCGGTAGTAACAAACGTAGTAACAAATGTTTGTAGCTTTGCAAATATCGGTCCTAGGTAACGCTTAAATAAGTTCATTTTCCTGGAACAAATATGCCCTAACAGTTCCAAAGGATGCAACATGGTAAGCTTTCCACCATGTAAAGCTTTTTCATGCAACTGCATGGGTTTTTTCTTGCAGAACAGTATTTTAAATTGAAATTAAAAAAATAAAGTATTTTCAATTCTTTTTATTAGCATATATTATAAAAATCTTACAAATTATCTACAAAATTGTAGATGTTTTTGATCTTTCTGGAAGTAAAGTTGTCTGAATCTTTTTAAGGGTGGAATTTGAGTTTACTGTGCAAAGAACGGCGCATTGTACTAGCTAAGAATTGTAAAACATTACATATACCCTCGATGTTGAGGGGACTGGGTACGTCCGAAGAGTACGTAAAAAACCAACAAACAGATCACACACTCACACATTCCATGATTAGTACATATCTGAATTGCAGATTTTGGTCCAATGTAAGCTATTTCAGCTAAAATCCTGCGTCACCAGTGGCACACTGAAATATTTGATGAGATATTACTGGACACTACTATAATAAATAATTTTACAGTCTGTCAGTAACTTAAATTATTACTTAATTTTTTTAATGTTTGGACACGTCGGTTAGTATTTTAAGTAGCAGTCTTTTTATTTAAAGGAAATGTATACAGTGTGTTCCAAATTTCAGTATGACGTCGATTTTTTAAAGAACAAACCTGCTTTTTATTGGCAGTTTTTAAGCTGCATATTAAGTTAAACATAACTACAAAACTTCAAATTTTTATGCTCTGTATCAAGCCTCATTTTTAATTTTGTTTTCTTTTAGCTGTCTAGAAATTCGTTATAAAAAATAGGAAACTTCTCATCTAAACTAGTACTTATTTATTTTTACCTAGAATCCCTTAGTATWTTGTATAAAACTAGAAAAACTATAATTCATATATTTAGGACTGTAAGAAGATTAGTGTAAGTAGTTCTATTTATAGTACTTATATGAGGGTTGAGCTACATAAGACTAAGAGTCTTGCTCGTCCTGATTTACAAATATTTTTAATGGAGACTAGAATAATTAAAGCATATTTATAGTTATAATAATATCTTACCACCAACTGTAGATTTTGTGTACAAAGTTGTTTTTGAGTATTTGCGAAATGTAAGACCTGCTACTTACGAAAACTCCTAATTCTAATTTAGTGGAGTTGCTATTGAGGGAACGATATAGTTTGTACAAAATCCTCTCTGCCTTCTTCATAACTGCCATCATGATTCAACTGCGGCACTTTTTTCAGAATGTGTGTCAAATATACATGTTTAGACAAATAATAATTTAATATAGGTATCAATAAAGGGTGTTTTATGAAAATATAGTCATCGTATCTTTTATTTTATTGTTATWTATCTTACCTGAGTAAATCTTCGCCAGTAATTCTCAATGGATTGTAAGCTTTTCACTGTTCCCGTTTAACATCTGCAACATTTTGAAGGCCATCAACATCGTAAAGTAGGTAATATTCAACTGACATAATATATGCCGTTGTATTGTTTAAATACAGTGTGCGACTGAATGAATACTATTTAGTCTCTTTTGAATTCTTATGTAACAATGTAATGCCGCCAATTTGCAACTTATAGTTCGTACAAAAGTTCTCTTCGCCGACTGCTTTGCAGAATGTTAAAACACGACATGCGTGATTTAGTGGATTCCATCACGCTAGGTTGCAGCATTTTCAAATTCATATACGTGCGGCTATGTAGCAACTTCTATCAAATGAATCGTGCATAGAGCAGAGCTGAGATTTTCTGCACTATTCTGTTTTGCTTTGAGGTTTATAAATTTATGATAATTAACAATAGAGGCCTTTTTATTTTGTTCTGCGGAAATACATAACAAGTAAACAGCTTGACCTACTGAAACTTGCAGTATAATTTATAGAATTTTTTCAAGTTGCTTAATGATCCACAAAAACCCGAACAAGACAAATGAGATATATTATATAGACAGGGCCGGCAGGAGGGAGATGCGCAAGGCCCCGCATCTTTGCCAGTTCATCAACTGTAGACTACTGCCATTAAGTTAAAATATTGTATTAAAATTATATTAAGAATACGGAAATAGTCCTAGCTTTTACCGCAAATGCATTTTCTGCATACGTGGAATGGTAGAGTAGGTATAAGAAAATTTGATGTATCTTAAATTCTGAAAGGATCCCTCTGGTATAAATATAAACTATAAAGTGGGAATACTGGTGGCTAGAAGATTATGAATAAGCTTAATCAAATACACACAGGTTTAATTTTCTTATACATCAGGGTATCCGGTTGTATTAGGATTTTCACATTACACAGGAAGTCGAAATAAGTTATATAAACATGACATTTTATGGGGTACGAATTTTTTAAATAATGAATTTACAGTTTCTTCTAATGAAAATTTATTTTCGTCAGCTCTTTATAAGGCATCATGCCCATTAAAAAGATCAAGTTCCAGTCAAGTCGTTTGACTTCGTAGATTGTAAGTCTGGCATGAAGGCACCTCGACATTTCCCTCGATCTGTATTTGAACAATTAGAATAGATGCTTAACTATAGAAAATAGTTAAGAGGCCATCTCCGTTAAGATAAGGGCCTTAGCGTCTGAAGTAGTCATCAATGCAACTATTACTAATTAATAAGAAAGCATTTATTGGATATAATTGAACAATAATCTAGTGCACTGATCTACCTCAACCTGATAGCACCTATAATTAGTGCCGCAAAAATGGGTTTGTTTTAAATGAAAGATAAATCAGGCGCCTGGATGTTTTCAATATTTTATAAACGTACGTACATTTTCGCGTACAAATTTAGCCCCTTTTAACTTACAAACCATCGTGAAAATAAAAAAAAACGAAATCTGCTATGTTTCCTAAAATGTTATGAAGTATTATAGGTTTAAGCAGAGACATCACTTCCGCAATCAAGTCTACTACACAACCCATATCCATAAACTTGCTTGGAATGAGCTCTATTAGATATCAGTTTTAGAATAGATATTTTAGATTATTTAAATGGTAACCTTCCAATCCAAAGCTATGTATTATTCATGGTATTACTAATATTACTTCTCACTCTTCGCTCGATTCAGCCCATCAAAGATATCGATGCTTGTAACTATGTGGCTCAGTGGCAGTTTTCTTTCGTAAACAGTTGCTCCTATCGATATCAATTAGGTCCTTATAGCTTTTTATGTAAAAAGGCTAAAAGTACAATTTTAATAGCCAAAATCAATATACAAGTCGATACAAAAAAGGTTTCGTGATTGAAGTTGTCCCGATTCTTGTACGTGGAGTCTTCTACAATATACAACAAATTTGTAAATGCTTAAAAAATTCTGAGATATCAAAATTTGAGAGATTATCTCGTAATGATATAAATATAATTTTTGCTGTTAACTTTGAAACCCTGTACCTATATCCCTTAATATATTGATATATCAATTTTGTATTAGGATAAGTTTTGTTAAATCGGAATATTTTTATGTAACTATAACCTGCAATTCATAGATTTACCATTCGTAATAAATAAATATGAATGACTTATAGGGGGTTAGTCAAAAGTAAAAAAAATAACAGGCTTGTTTCTGTAAATATAAACTTTACAGTAAATTGTCCTTAACAAAAAGCTTTTACTAATAATATTTTTTTGCAAATTTTGTAACCAGTTAGGCGAGATCTCGAGGTTTCTTGTACACTTCACTTTTTAAAAGACCTTGGAGGAAAATATCCAATGGACTTAAATTAGGCGACCTAGCATTATAGTTGGGCCAAAAACTTTATCGCTCTTTAATCTGCCATTGAATTGGGCCAGAAGGATGCGGACGGTGGATTATGAACCTCCCGCTGATAGTTATTGATAACGAATCCTTATCAGATCCTGCTACCTGATACTACTTAGAAAAGTAGGTAATTTAAACGCAAACATTTTGTGCCTGTGGACCCAATAGATCACGAAACACAATTAAGATGGGTGGGACTTATTTGAAAAATGTAAAATATTATTGGACACTTGTCCATAATGTCCTAAATAATTTGTTAAAGAGGGTGGTTACCTGCTCAAATGGGTTTATAAATTCTGAAACGCAAGTCAAATTAAACAGTTTTACTAAAATTTCTAGCCCACATTCATACCGGCGAAATAGAAGTTGTATTCATGCAAAGTGAGAAAGGCAAAAAACTGTTTGTGGTGAACAACTACAAGTTTTGCATCGCAAACGTGCTGAAAAACGGAACTGTGCGTTGGAGGTGTACAAATAAAATATCGAAATGCCCCGCAAAAATCTACACGTCGGCTGGAAATGAGATCTTGGACTCCGAATTATCTCACAATCACAAAGAAAACATAAACCTGCACAGGCAGATTGTCAACAACAGTGTGAAAAGGAAAACTCTAGAAAATGTACACGAAAAACCTGCCAAATTAGTGCACACGGAACTTCGGTCTAACCCTGGCATAAGCAGTAACATAACGACTTACGATATGGAACTTGYAAGGCATAATATATGGATATGCAGGAGGAAGTTAACTCCAAATCTACCCAAAACGCAAAAAGACGTTTTCGAAGCAGTAAACACTTTGGCACCTATGACAGATAAAGAAGAATCATTTGTCTYGACAAATAATGCAGACCAAGGTATCATCATTTTTGCTCCTTATAGCAATCTTTACTTTTTATGTTGTACTGAAGCTGTGCATATGGACGGCACATTTGATATTTGTCCGAAATTTTTTACACAACTCTTTACAAATCATGGATACAAGAATGGACATTACGTTCCATTGGCATTTTGTTTGCTTCCGGATAAAAAGCAATCCACATATCAAATATATTTGAATATGCTGTGTCAGAAGTACAGTGAAAGTGACTTACAATTTTATCCTAAAAGTGGCGTGATTGATTTTGAAACTGCAATCCACAATGCTATTATGGATAAGTGGGAGGAAGCTAGAGTAAGTGGATGCCGATTCCATCTTTCACAGTCATGGTATCGAAAAATTCACTCGCTTGGACTGTCACAAGATTATAAAAACCACACGGAAGTTGGCAAAATGTTAAGATATTGTTTTGGACTTCAGTTTCTTGATTGTGATGAAGTGGGTGACGCATTCGCATTCGATTTAATTCCAATCATGCCAAAACATTCGAAACTTCAAGAGTTTTGCGACTATTTAGTGGACAATTACATCAGCGAAAATGCCAAATTTACTCCAAATATTTGGGCAAGTTCATCTGCCTCCTCTTGCAGAACAACCAATGCGTGTGAGTCATTTCATTCAAGATTTAATAAAAGTTTTTATTCGCCTCATCCAAATATTTTTCAATTTGTTGATAGTTTGTTGAATTTTCAAAGTGAAGTTTATGTTAAAATAAACACATCCAACAAATTCCAAAAAGTTGTTAGGCGTACTGTAAAATTAAAGCAAGATTATCTTGAAGTCAAAATTAATAACTACAAACAAAATCTCATAGACAGGCTGACATTTGTAAAAAGTGTTTCATTTAAATACGCGTAAAATATGTAAATATTTTTTATACCTTATTGTACATACATATATGTTAATATTGTGTTATTACGTATAAACAAAGGTTCGTATTTTTGTAAATTTGTAAATATTTTTATACTTTACTGTACATACATACATGTTATTATTGTAACGTATAAGTATAAGTTTGTATTAAAACTTGAAAATTGTTTTATTTTATTCCTTTAAGCGCGTTTGCTAAGAAAAAAAACCGTAGCAATCACATTAATAAGTTATACACACATCACATAAATTAAGGTCTTTCCTAATTTGCTAATAATGGTCCATCACCCGCTGTTCGTTTGTAGCCGTTTTCTATTTAAAATTTCGTCAATGTAGATTTGACATAAGGATTTCTTTCTGGATAAACTGAGTGTGTACGTGTGTACATTTTGGTCAACTATCATTAGTATTTCAGTTCGTTCACCCAGTTTGACTAAGTGGTAAAACCAGAGGTTATTTTATCCTTGGTTAATGTTAAAAAAACGAGTTGCCATGGCAATACATTGACATATCAGAAACAAAAAGTATCTTAAGTGAAGCAGGAATAATTGGCAAAAAAACTTTTGCTAAGAGAATTTTGCTGTCAATTTCATATTTACAGAAATGACCCTGAAATTTCATACTTTTAACTAACCATGCAGGTTTATACCATATGACTTTCATACAAGCTCGTTGACATAATGTATGACGGACATAGAATTCTGGGTTTATCGAATTACTAATGGGTTTGCGCAAAGTTTCATTGTTTTCTGTCTTCTGAATAGCCTGGGGATGTTGCTGGCGTTGCTTCTAAATGACAGATGTGTCCAAAGGTTCAATTTACCTACTCGCGATTATTAGCAGGCCTGCCCGACCTGATTACCTATTTTAAATGGACGAAAAGTGGAAACATTTGTAATATTGCAAATTTACTTCTTGGAGTGGGTAACAACATTTTCTAACAACAAACGTGTTTACAAGTCGATGATTGTTGTTTTATCTAAGTCCGATACTGACACACGCCAGCACCGTGCCAATATTCATTTAATGGGTATATATAGTTGTCAGTGCAATACACTTCGGCAAGAAACAAATAGTTTGAGCTGCAATGATTAATTTGAAGTATTATACCAGGAAACCCTAACTAAACCGAATTAAATCATTATTTATGTTTTGTAGTTGGTATTTCCTGGCACCTCCACCATTTATCTATATACTGACAATTGCTTTCTCCTTGCAGTGCGTAAAAGCTTGCCTAGCTAAGGATGCTAGTAAGCCGGGAAGTTGTCCAAAAGACGTATCCACATTGTCCCGATTTGAAACCGTTTGCATGGATACCTGCAGACAGGATACCAAGTGCCCGGCACTCACAAAGTGTTGCAGACATGGATGTGGTGTGACATGCCAGCCACCTGAAGATTTGGCATCAGTTACTGGTAATTTTTGTTGGTTAGGTCTTAAAAATATATAGATTGCTATAGTTTGATTACTACCGCTGTGCACAGAATATCTCTAGCTAATATACATTTTTCATAACTTACTCCGATTACTTGTTACCTGTACTTCACACCAGTGCAATGTTTGTGATGTAATATTGTTTGAAAGAAGAATTATAATTATTGTGTTTATAAAACGTTAGAGATTTAGCTTAAAATTATACCTCTGACCGACATCAACGACTTTTAAATTGATTTTTAGCAAATAAAACCTGGATATGGTTGTGCACATAACCTTTGAAAGCGTTAAACTAAAATAAGAACTAGTGGC
Source organism: Rhyzopertha dominica (assembly GCA_025024175.1). NCBI lineage: Eukaryota > Metazoa > Arthropoda > Insecta > Coleoptera > Bostrichidae > Rhyzopertha > Rhyzopertha dominica. The sequence goes on from QCXZ01000137.1 coordinate 26,944,207, forward strand.
CACAAACAACTTCACTTAAATGATACAAACAAACGACAGAAGGAAACAAAAAAACAGCTTCAGCGGAAATGAAAAATAATTCTACAACAGAAGCAATACATTATACTGAAGCAAACTGACCACACAATTATAAAGGGAAACTATCAAAGAATTATACAAAGAATATACAATTKAAAGGTACCAGGAATAGATTATACATGCAATTTCTGGTAATTTAATGCCGTACATGAATAACTAGYCATCGTCATCGTCGAGCCMCTAAAAATGTTTCATTCCTAACTCACGGTTTAACATATTTCAAACCCTAAAACACCSACACTGCAGAGCCAGAAAACTACGGATTAATAACGTGCTKGCCAATSCTGKACAAAATGATATCATACAGAGCTACTGAATAATATAAAAATAGAACAAAGGGTTTGTAAGCAAAAAGTGAAGGATGTAAAGAGCAGTTACATAATAATGGATAACATAATAATAATCAATATTAATGTCAAACTATTGGAACCCACGAAGAAGAACTAATATAAATATTACAAGGATTCAACAAAATAAATAATTAATATAATAACGAAACAAACAGAAGTTCAACAAAAGTAGTACAAACACCACTCTGGTAGAAACACAAATAAGTAAATATAAAACGTGAGATATATGTGGTAATCTGTCTGTGTTTTAAATTTTAACGCACTCTCAAATACATTAAACAACACCAAATTAAGTTTCCGTTAAGCCTACCGCGAGCAATATATAATATATACATGACATAAGATTATTCGCGTAAGATAAAAGTCAAATTACTTAATTAAGCAAATGCTTAAAACAAAACTAAACTCTAAAGGCACACATATGCAATACCTGTGCTTACTTGCACCTTTGGTGTTATAAAACAGACGAACACTAATTTAGAAGCATTTAACAGATTAGCCCAACTTATGTGTTGGGAAGCTAACGATCTAGCATAGACAGAGGCATTTTAGTACATACGAATAATTGTAACGGCATAGAAAATTAAAAGAGGGCCACTAAGAACATTGTACATTAAACATAAAAAAATAGCAGATTTTTCCATTGCACTTTTTAGAGACTGAAGAATTACTAGATGAAGCACAAATTTTAGGTGGCAATGAAGACGGACGCGTATAGAAAAATCCGATGCACAGAAGGAACAACACAAAATATTATAGGAGAATGCAAGGCTTAATAGGAACAGAGTACAGAGAATTTGTCTAACTACATCTTTAAATAAGTATTCACTTGCAGAATGTCAGAAATTGACAACATTATCATATACAATTGTTTACAGGTCAGGAAAGATAGCTACTTACGATGTATGTTTTAAGTGAAGGTTTTTTGAATATCTCGACCTATATGAATTAAGAATTAAGAAAAACATAGAGATTACTACAATTAAATATTATGATCTATTCCATCTGTTCGCAATTTTTAAAATGGTAAAACTTAAAACTTACAAGTTAGTGGTAAAACATTTTTTGGCATTGAGTTGGGCGACGCCCTATAAATAATAGATATGAGGTAAGTGTCAAAGTTTCTCGTCTTCATAGCTAAATTTTATTCTTTAGTATAATCTTCCTTATAATCAGCCCATTAGCAGTCTTAAATGCCTTTGTTTTTTTTTAATATGCCCAAGCTACAGCTTCGATTACATCGTAGTAAGATAATCAGTTTGTTAAAATTTCAACCACACATAGCATTTATGACTCCATCCTACTGGCCTTTTTTGACAGTTGTGTAGTTCTGTTTCCAGTGCAACTGTATTTGGTACGTTCATTCAACACGTCCATGATACTAAAGTGTTGACAGCTGGTTGGGGACCTGTACTAAATTTATTTTCTTTATGGTAGAACACTGTAGATGGAGATGATTTCGACAAGATTTTGATTACAACTTTAATAAAAGCTCAATACTATTTAACTTTACACCTAAGATTGTGTTAAATGAATGACCAACAAATCCAACACAGAATTCTTTTGAGGACTTAATCACGTAGATTACTAAAATTTTTGTATGTAGCTGGCAAACATTCGAAGTAATGTCTGAAGACAATGTGTGAATTTACAAATAAGTAGTTTTAGTAAGAGCGTACACGACAAGATAAACTTCAAATTGGAAGACACTGTGACTAGTATATTTTAATATTAAACACCACGGTAGCCTTCTTGGTGGTCTGAAATACTTTTTAGTGCACTCGTAATTCTGTATTGGTGAATTTCATTTGGACCGCGAAGTCCAATTTGGTGCCTGATTACTTTTCACCAGTGGCGTACCCGTGACACATCTAATTCTCCCCGGCCGGATTCTATACAAATTTCTCAAAACTGTTTGTAATAAAATTAGTGCCCTAAATTATTTTCGTTTAAAAGCAAAAACTTGTAATAGCCTCTGTTCCTACACTAAAAGTTATACCTAGGCCATTTTGTTTTGGGTTTTTTCCGTATATGAGCCTCATGATCTCATATTAACTTTTATATCAGGAGCGGTGGTTACCACCCTCATCACTATTCATTTTATGTAATCATATTCCTGGTTTTCTCTTTTAACGTTGCACTGAAGATGAGCATTTTTTAGTTGTCGAATGCATTCTGCTGTGGGACTAGACATTGATTTAGTTTATTAATTTCTGGATCAATCAACCCACTTAGAATGGACCAGTTCATCATCTTTTATACCTGTATTAATGAGGTGTTTGCTATAAATTTGCTATCAATTCTCATTTAATGTTTACAATAATCGTATATCTTCTGTTATAAAAATACATTTACGTTCTTCACATCTAGCGATATTATGATATAGGCGGAAAAATGATACGCCTATGGTAAGTGTAACTGATTGATTTTCAACAAGCTAATGAAACTGGTTTAGACATCAAAATAATGGCTCAGTTTTTATGCCACAGCTCTGTGTTGCATACCAATGGGACCACCAAATAATTAACATCTCATTGTGGAGCACGGAGACCGTAGGTCGGTTTGTACTTTCAGCGGGGCGACCAGCGTAAATACAAATACAAATGATAATATCTTTAATCACACATACTTCGATTTGCGCTCTGTAATTATAATAATTACTCTCTTTCCTACCAATTTAAATGCAAATTTGCACTTATTGTCGCTTGGATCGAGAGGTGGTCAAATAAAAGTAAAACTTCAAACCTTTAAGTTTATCATCAATCCGTTGTGTTAAATATAGAAATATATGAATAATCAGAGGTTTGGTGTAGTGACAGCATTATACGACTTGAATGAATAAGAAGGTAGTCGTAGTAGATAGGTACCTAATAAAAGTAATAAAAATACATGTCCAATTCTTTTTTAGCGGTTTCGGAAACATAGATGGTATAGTTGTTGGAATTTGCTTAACGCTGCCTAATAATATAGCATAGGAAAGGCAACAATAGAATCAACAATAAGTGGAGAGACATCCATTTCAAAAATGATTTTGAGCATTGACATAGATGTAACTATAAAGAAAACTCTCTCTTTTCTCATAACATTCTTGCAAATAGGATGATTCAAACATAAAGCTAAAATAAACTAAAAAAAAATGAAAAAAGTAAAAAACATGATAACAAATTGTATGCCCATTTAGTTTTTTCAGTTTTTAGTGCATTGAAGATCCAGTTTCCTTAAAACATCGAAATCCGTTTACTATTTGCTCATACCAAAAGAAAACACGCAATTGAATCATTTTGAATTTTGAGGAAAGGAAAAATTTTCGTGTGTAGAGTGATTAATCATTACTGATTAAAATTTAATTTTGTGTTATACAATATATAATATATAATATAATTTATATAAGCTTTAAGACTTCATTGATGCCCCCAAATACATAATTTCCAAATTAATTAAAAATCTTCTTTAAAAAAATTTCTACAAGTTATGAGCACTTTAACATTATTGTAACATGTTTACTTTACATAATAGATCAGTTGTCAATTCAAAATTCGTCTACAGTTTGTACACACATATTAATGTTCAAAGAGTGATAAGTCAATTTGCAATTGACACGCCTCAAAAGAATTGCTTGAGGAAAACGCGTTATTTATTAAACCTGCTGTACCTAATGGTCTTTCAGACTGTAGTAAGCACTGGGTGCATTAATATCTTGAATGAACAAAGACGGTTTCAAAATAAGCCTCTGTAGGAATAGTACTTATCATCGCCGTAAAAATGCAATGTGATGATGAAGACTCTTCGAAACAAATTCTCTTTGCAAAAATATTCTTTTGACACAAATGAAGTTGTGAATAGGTAAAATTTTCATTACTACTATACCAGAACAAGGTAAAACCCATGTTTTTAAGGAGACCATTGCACATGGTTTCTATAAATGATTCATGCAACGCGGGCGGCGTTGATTTCTGAATTCTTTGTTCCGCTTTTTTATAACTGCTGCCAAGCTACAATATACACGGCGATCACTGATCATCAATGAGCACGATAGTACTGAAGGTTGCATATCAAGTTAGTCACGAAATTGATGGCCTTAAAACAATTTACGGTTCTATTTTCTTGCAAAGGTAAGAAATAACAATAATTATTGGTATAGTAGGCTTGTGGTAACCTCTACAGTCTACACTCTTGCACTGTGGAAGATTTGTATAGTACAGCTAACGTTAACACTACTTAGTTTGTGAATTTTACCATTGTAGCAGGCTAAAACATCTTTCAGTCCATCATAGTACAATTCTTTAACAGGCTTACTGTAGCCACAACCTAACAAATACGATACATAATTACATAACCTAAAAGTTATATAAAACCTTGTCAGCCCACATGCAGCTCCGAAATGTGAGCTTTCTGCAACCTTAAAATTAGTTATTGCACAAAACACTACATAATATGTTGAAAATACAAACTCCCACGCGTTTTCTCACTTTAAAATATATCAAATACTTTAACAATCGACAGATCACAAGTATACGTCAAAGCAATTACCTATTGTATTCACCTTCCTGAGAGGCGGAAAACTGATTTATTCGATAATTTGCATGAGCGCTCTGGATGCATGAATCATTTATAAAAACCCTGTAGAATAGAACCGTAGTTGTACTCACTATAAAATGTTTTTAAATAACTGTTGCATTGTATTTGTTTTCATCTTCTGCCTGGCTCTGCTAAAATATAATACGTGAGGTTAGCAAATATACATCACAACCAGCTATCCTTTGGTACGTATCTAGTTTTCTACGAAGTGCTGTCATTTAGAAGGTGATCCAATGTAGTTTTAGATCAGTGATTTCAAATTCTTCGTATTAATAGCTAATATTCAGGTTTGCCGGACATACCAACCGACGTATCTGTTACTGAGGGTAGACGGAAAAGAAGCATAGTCATCAAGTGGAAAGTTGGCGACGTCCCAGCAGACGAGGGCGTCTTATACGTGGTGGAAGAGCGTCATTACACCGGTCGTAATTTCGTTCCGAGTCGGATGAGTGAATGGTCCACTTGTGTTCGATCGACGAAGCCTAGTCAAGTGCTAAGACATTTTGCAAAGCCTGGTCGGTGGTATCAGTTTCGTGTGGCAGCCGTCAATGCCAACTGGACGAAAGGCTTCTCAGAGCCGTCAGTGGGGTACACTATTCCTACAGGTAAAGGTTAAGGAATTAAATTATTAAGACTCAATTATTTACTTTAAATGTATGGTAACCAAAACTTCATTGGTAGTGAGCATTGTAGGGGAACCACTCCCGTTCTGACTCTTCATTAGTTTCTGTGGTAGACATTAAAAAATGGGTTCGTGCTGAATTAATTGGTTTATATCCGATTCGGAAAGTTCAGTTTTTAAAAATACTACCGTATTTGTTTGTTGTGTTAGGTACATATATTTGCTTACGGATAGTGCTGCCGCAAGACAAGACAATAGAAGATGAAGTCCTACTCTTTCCTTGTCTTGAAAGCAAGAGAATTAGTGACTAAGACAAGATTACATCAAGAATGCTTACATATCTGGCCTTGTCTCGTCTTGTATTGGTATAAGGCACTTTCAATAGCAACGTTTCGCCAGGGCCACCAACCAGTGTTCCCAACTTAGCGGTTTTGCCGCCAAATTTAAAAATTGTCACCTAGCGACAAAAATACGTTTTAGTGGTTAGCGGATATTTTGGTGGAACGAAGCTTTTTAGCTTATTATTAGCTATTTCAATTTAGCTCTAAACCTGAAGGTTCCAAGCGTTATAGCATTACTAAATAAATTATATGTTATATGGGAAACTTAGATATGAAGTAGAATCGATTTATTTACGCTGGTTATTGTGTTTGAATTCGTAGTTCGCGTGTTCTCTGAAAGGACATATACAATTAAATATAACTTAATAACTAATATAACGGCAACACTACCTACGGACAATAGCTAGAACTCCTCAATTCTAAATAGGTTTCTTAGAACACCAATTAAAGAAAGAACTCAAATGGAAGATACCTGATTTTGTCCTGTAATCAGAGCTATATCAGCACTATACGCTAGCATTTCTCCAAGATAGGCAATTCTTTTGTCCTTCATCATCAGTTAGCACACTAAAGTGCTATTGACCACAGCAACGGGAAATTAAGATTTTTTTCTTAGGTATATCTGACTATAGCTTCCTAAATGGGAGATCATCATGTACAAAACTCGAGTAGAATCAAGTCCTAAGTTAATAATATAGCTAGACTAAATGCCAATATGATAAATGCTGTAGGGTCAACACAAGCATTGATATTTTATATTGACCACATAATAGCGTCTAATACAGATGCAAACAGTTAAATAAATACAACGACGTCATAATAGACGATGAGCAGAAAACCCCGTGCAAATTTTTAAACAAAGTCATTATTTTTTACGTACGTATCGATTAAGCAGTTTATATAAAAAAACTATCTATCTTTGTATATACCATAGATTGCTACTACTGCGAATCAACAATGTCTTGCATGATATATGTTTTAAATGTACTCAATTTAAATAATTATTATTATTTGTAAAAATCACTAATCTCATACAAAAATTTGAAGTCAACAAAACCTTCATAATTTTGGGGTATAAAATACTTCACTGAATGAATTTTGAAAGGCAAAATTTACATTTATCTTTACTTTTCTTAGTCGTTCTCTCAAATACGAAACCTTAATTGTCTAAAATGTGTTAAGTAATGGTTATGTAATTGAATAATATATATTCAGGCCCTAGACCTCCGAAGGAACCACAGAACGTAACAGTTGGACCACTGTGGATGTACAACGGTTTACTGTCAGCAGAAGTGAGATGGGTGCCACCACCTTCCGATTTGCCTATTCAAAGGTATAAGGTGTTTTGCAGTCGAAGATTGCAAGGCGCTGCTACAGTTTTAGATTCAGTTTTGGTCCATCAACACACCGTCGCCAAGGTAAATGTTTATATCTAATTTCCTTGTCTATGTACGTAGCAATCATATTAAATCAAAGACGTATTTCTGCAAGCTGTTCTTGTGATATCCATTGTTTTCGGTTACAGTATTACTTATACCTAATTTACAATTACTCTATTTTTAGCACTACTAGTTTGATGATGATAGCGAAACCACTAAGATCTTGATGAATGCTTTCTTGCGGTACAATTTGTAGGTACAATAATTGTACTAAAATTATTGCAAATGTGTTTTATAACAACCACGCGGTTCAAAATCATGGATACCTATTTATGGAGGGAAATACAATATTAATAGTGATCAATTCATATCGAATGTACAGCATTAAGTAATAGACTTGCCTTAATGGTTGCTTGTTTGCTAAAAAAGGCTGTTTGCGGTTGAATTGATCATTATAGGTTACAAAGCAGAAAACAATGGAATACTTAACTTATGACTAGGTGATATTAGAACTACAATACTAATAAAAAATTATTATTTTACTTTTTTAKTTTAKTATTAATACTTTKTCCAGATGGTAGCCTTAACGCTATAACAAATACTGAAAAGATGTAACTGTGCTTAATTTCTTTTTAGAGAATTCTTCTCAATGATGTGTTGCAGGTGCAGGGCTACGTATTAATATATTAAAATAAATTATGCTGACCAGCTGAGTTTAAATAATAATTTATAGAACCATAAAATCCTGATTCTTGCCCTGTTGCGATTGCACGAGATTGAGTCCTCAAATTTTATTTCACATACCTTATATAATTTCTCAGCAATTCAGTAAAATATTGATTGGTGAATTATTTTAAACTTAATAATATTTGTAATAAATATATTTCTCGATCATTATGTGCAAAAAATCGTGACTTCGGGGTCGTTGTCCTTCAGATTTCAAAACAAAGCTGAATATCACTACATAGGGGGTATAATAAGGGTAGAACCAGAGAGTAATAAAAAATTACAAAATAGTTTTCTTTTTGGCCAAATGTGTCAATTTTTTTATAAAACCTACACGATTATCCATGACGGGAACTGATGAACTGATCCATCTCAAAGTGGAATGTGTTGATAACCAACAAAAGGAAATGGAAAAAATCTTGTCCCTCTGACTTTATTTTAAAATGCAGAGCTCTTTTAGTCACTTATGTGACCCTTCTCTGTGCTGTTGTTGAAGAAAAAATTTCAACTTTGAAATGAGTGTCGCAGGCCCACCTCTTTCATTTTTTCATAATTTTATATAAGTAGATCACAACAAGTTACATCTTTAATTTTTTAAAGTTAGTACTTTACATTTTGTTTTCCATTCTCATTAATTATAATAATAATAATTATATAATAATTAATTAAATCGTATCTTAACATTTTCAACAGCCAGGAGAAAATGAGACAATTACAGGATCAAGTAAGAAATAAGAATTGTTGTTGTACCAGAAATAGTAATTCTTAGCATTTCACAGGCGGTCTTCGATAAACTTGTTGAAGTTTCTGGGCTATTGTGCTGTAGTATTTGCTGGTGTAATGCAGAGGTTTCGTCACTCGCAACTAGTGGCATCTTCATTGCTTCAGTAAGCGGCCTGTTGCTATAGTTTCAAGCAGTTTTATGGTACMACAGTCCTGAAACTTAAATGAGTACCACAAATAATTTGTATATTATACTTATACAGGGTATCTACAAATGMTTCATGCAACGCGGGCGGCGTTTGTTCTTTATTTCTGAATTCTTTGTGCCGCCTTTTTATAACTGTTGCCAAACTACAAATTGCACGGCGATCACTGAATATCAATGAGCACGATAGTACTGAAGGTTGCAGATCAAATTACATTCACGGAATTGATGGGTTTATAAAGATTTTCCAACAATTTACGGTTCTGTTTTTCTTTCAAAGGTAAGAAGTAAAAATAATTATTGGTATAGTAGGCTTGTGCGCTTGTGGTAACCTCTACAGTCTACACCCTTGCACTGTGGAAGCTTTGTGTAGTGCAGCTAATGTTACTACCACTTAGTTTATAAATTTTACCGCTGGGGCAGGCTAAAAACATCTTTTAGTCCATCATAGACAATTATTTAACAGGCTTACTGTAGCCACAACCTCACAAATACCATACAGAACCTAAAAGTTATACGAAACCGTGTCAGCTTTCAGCTCCAAAATGTGAGCTTTCTGCAACCTTTAAGTTGATTATTGCACAAAACTACAGAATATGTTAAAAATACGCGTTTTCTCATATTAAAATATATCAAATAATTCAACAATCGACAGATAACCAGTAGGTATAGCTAAAAGCAATTGTTGTGTTTACCTTCCTGAAAGGCGGTAAATTGATTTAATCGATAATTTCTATAAGCGCCCTGGATACATGAATCATTTATAGAAACACTGTATATTGCGTATTAACCAATTTCAGCTTGTTGTCTTTTTTAGGACGAGACTAAATTTGTTTTACATGATCTTCAGCCCAATTCGTTGTACTTCATCCAGGTACAAGCGTTAGTTCAGTTTGGTAAGGAGCGAATAAAAGGAGAAAAATCGGGGCTAGTATTAAACACCACTAATTACACAAATTGTATGAAAGTTCCTATTAATCATACTGCTTTTATTAAATTTAGATTTATACTTTTTAGTAACTAACAGGGAGGCAGCAGAAAATCAATCTCAAGGAAGTGTGGAAGATCTTATGCTACAGAGACTGTTCTGGTCCAAAGGAGAACTTCGAGCCAAAGTTGTATGGAAGTCAAAGAGGAAACCCCTTCGCTACACAGTTACCTGGTGGAGTGGTCCATGTCGCAATGCAATTGATGAATATAATAATATCCGACTTGCAGCCACAACAAAGGTTTGTTTACTGTTTGCTCTTATTCACCCAGCGGTGCTCAACTTTTCCTTATTTATCGCAGACGTACATAGGTATACCACTGATTCAAAGTTGTGCATGTTGATCGGATTAAATTTCAATGTGAAAACTGCTAATTAAAATAACATACAAGACAATTATAAATTAATACAATAAATCAAAGCACTAAATTACAAAACTTCATAATGGTGCCGTGGTAAAGGTTAACAGAGAAATCCACAATTTATGTGTACATTAGTTAATAAAACTCAATAAAATACCAACGGTTCCTCTTTTTTTAGTTGAAAGATGAAATATAAATTTCCTTTTGACGTTCATTGCTTGTTGTAATGTATTGGTGTAATATACTACGATTAGCACACTCCTTGTGAGTGGTGCGTCAACGTTTATACAGAGTGTTGATAAAATAACGCATAAAATAAAAATAAGGGTTATTTTACACAAATTCAAAAAACCGCCAAAACAGAAAACTTAGATTTTAAGAGCTTTATATTGAGGCGATTGAAATGGAGCGGACTGTTAGGAATTAGCAAAAAAACGTTTTATACGAGCAAATGTTCAAATTACAGTTCATTTATACTTGACATTGMACATAAACACTCTGAACTTTGCATTCAGCAGTATCTTGAGGTAGTACCTAATCGTATTTTAGCTCGAATACGAGGTAATTTTTCGAATGTGTGTGAACGGTTTACATGTTGACATGTTGTTTTCCGGGCTGGTTCCCACATTGGTTATTAGACCTTGACGTTTCGACACTCATGTCGGTGTCTTCCTCAGAAGGAGCTCTGAGTAACTTCTGAGGAAGACACCGACATGTCGAAACGTCAAGGTCTAATAACCAACGTGGGAACCAGCTCGGAAAACAACATGTCATCGACAACAACCACGGAAGCCTTCAAACCAAAATTCGGGTTACGTGTTCTCTACTTCTAAATGATCCCAGAGAAGAAAGTCTAAAATTCCCTTACAACCTATCCCCTTATTGGCAGAAACGTCATCAAGAAAGCGACGTATCGCTCTCTTGAACCGGAGTGAAAAAAGATAGCAGCATAAATTTCCGAATATGCCCGAACGTACCATAGAAGTACTAAGTATAGGGTGCTGTCAGGTTAGAACCTACGGCTAAAATGAAGAAAATACAAATTACGGCTGCATGCAAAATTTGTTAATAATAGGATGCAGATTACAAATAAGCAAATGTAGGCATCCTCGTTAATTAACTCATTAATCGTAGGGATAATTTCTACAAAGAGACTAATGACAAATAAACAATTATATATATCTTCCTTACTCCGGTTTATGCCACGATCGTGTTTTCATGAACTAATTACTATAGTTATTTACTATCGGCCTGTGCACAAAGATTGACTCGCACTTGACCTGGCGATTTGTTATAAACAAATATCAATTAAACGATAATTACCTAATATCTCGCTTATTAGAGTTTGCGCCTCGATCGCGTTTTCGTAGATTAATTACTTTATTTATTTACTATCGATTTGCGCACAAAGATCGACTCACACTTGACCTGACGATTTGTTGTTAATAAATCTCAAATAAACAATAATATCTCGCCTATTAAATTTGCGCCGTGATCGCGTTATCGTGGTTTAATTACATTATTTATTTACTATCGATCTGCGCAATAAAATCGACTCGCACTTGACCTGGCAATTTGTAATAAACAAATGTCAATTAAACGATAATTAATATCTCGCTTATTAGAGTTTGCGCCACAATCGCGTTTTCGTTGATTAATTACATTATTTATTTGCTGGACTAACCTAAAGGAAATAAAATTGCTACCTAATGGCCTAGTAGTCGGCTGATTATTACATTATTGTTTATTAGACATTTATTTATAACGAATCGCTAGGTCACGTGCGACTCAACATTTTTTCAAGATCTATAGTAAATAAATAATGTAATTAATCTACGAAAACGGGATCGTGGCGCAACCTCTAATAAGCAAGACGTTAATTATCGCCAAGTCAAGTGCGAGTCGACCTTTTTGCACAGATCGATAGTAAATAACCAAAGCAATTAATCTAGGAAAATGCGATCGTGGCGCAAACCCTAATAAGAGAGATATTAATTAGTATTCATTTAACATTTATTAATAACAAATCGGCAGGTCAACTGTGAGATGACTTTTTTGCACATATCGGTAGTAAGTATACAGGGTGATTCATTAAGTTCGGAGCGGCTGTATCTTGAAAACCGCTCCCGCTATCGCGTGATAAGTMCGTACCAGAGAAAKTCACTAAAAGTATTTTGACGTTCCTAAATTTTCCGTTAGGGGTCGTATTTGATATCACGTTACAAATAAACGCAACTTAATCCAAAGKTTGCCAATAAAATGTAGATGAAMGATAGAATTTTGAGAACCTCTGTTTGATTACATAAAAGTTTCGTTACAACATTTTTCTCTGGTTACCATGGTAACGTCACCACAAAGCAAAATTTCTTAGTAGTTATATCTTCAAAACGCCTCAACCAAATTTAACGAACTACGACTAATATTTAAAGGGGGTTCAAGGAGAATARTATTAATGGCAAATTGTTYCAAAATTGTTTGGTTGAGGCGTGAGATATAGCATTTAGAAGTTTCGAGACTATTTTGCTTTGTACCGCCGTTACCATGGCAACCAGAGGAAAAAATGTTAAAGCAAAACTTTTAGGTAATTAAACAGAGATTCTAAAAATATCCGCCTATATTGTATCGGTAAATTTTAAAATGTATTTGCGTTTATTTGTAACATGTATAGTCACTAAATGGAATACAGTACCGCAACGTCCGCCATATTGGGAGTAAAAGTTTTAGCGAGAACATTCAAATTTCGCAATGTTATTTTTACTTAGATTAAATGGGAATAAAACCAAGATTAATAATGAAAACCCATTATTGATCAACGGAGAGAAAAACGAACATTGCGAAATTTGAATGTTCTCGCCAAAACTTTTACTCCCAATATACCCTTAGTGAATCACCCTGTATAACGTAATAATTAATCTACGAAAACGCGAACGTGGCGCAAACTCTAATAAGCGAGATATTAATTAGTTTTCACTTGACAATTGTTTATAACAAATTGCTGGGTCAAGTTCAAGTCGTTCTTTTTGCATGAATCGATAGTAAATAAATAATGCAATTAATCTACGAAAACGCGATCGTAGCGCAAATTCTAATAAGCGAGATATTAATTAATGTTCATTTGACATATATTAATAAATCGCCAGGTCAAATGTGAGTCAATTTTTTTGCACAGTGCGATAGTAAATAGATAATGTAATTAATCTACGAAAACGTGGCTCAGGAGTCAAAATTAACCTACCATCATTAAAATTTGGATTCCTTCAGACTTCGTTCGACGCAGCATTATAATTAAACTGCAGATCACAAATTTAAATTACTTTTCTGATTATTTTTGACGTTTCTAAAAACCAAACAAAAATTCAATTTCGGTCAATTATGCCATTTTGAACGAATCAAAACAAAATTATAGAGGGAATTTTCACAAGAGTAAATTCTTGCTGCAATAATTTAAGGTAGGTTTTACATGGCAAAAAAAGTTGTTGCCTTGACGTCTGACATCAAACTTTTCTAAAAATGAGTGGAACAAAATTTAATATACGTCTTCACTCGATGAAATCGATCGATGGAAATATATGTAAAAACACTAAGGCGAGCAAAGTTATAATATTGAAACGGTGTTTCTGCTTGTTAGGTCAAAAAATAATCCTTCGAATACCACTCGAGAGTTATTCGATAAATTTGAAAATATTATCCAGCAATTCTCCAACGCGTTGCCTTTCGGCAACAGACACTAAATTCAATTTGTAGTTAAAGTCGAAACAATGTTTAAACATTACCGATGTTGTTTTGTTAATTTGGCAATTTGGCACATAATTGTCTTTCAATTATTAGATGTTATTTTCCCTAAATTTTATCATTGATTTGTTAATTACGCCTTATTGGGTAGTTAATTTGCTGCGTTCCTGTTAAACCCCCTTAATTAATCGTGTACTATAAATAAGTGTTCTGTTTAGTTGTACAAATAAAGAAAATAATATATTTTAGGCCCTGAAGAAGGAGCTAAACAGCTCCGAAAGCTCGGCAATTGAGTAAAAGGATTGGTTTATTTATCGGTGACCGAAGCCCTGGTTATGTACATTCTAAGATTCTAAATTTGTTTTGAAATACTTACTCTTTGTAGTTATGGTAGATATAAAAACTAATTCTCATTTTTAGGCCTCATATTTCGACTTGTATGATCTCCAATTCGACTGCAGGTATCGAGTCAGCATTCGAGAGGTTGCGCCTGATGGTACAAAATCGTTGGAAGACACTTCAATAACTTTTAAAACACCTCCGTGCAATGAGTTTAAACTGCGGTACAAGTGTCGAAATACCTTAATCTGAAAATCATATTTGCGGGTGTCACATGAATAGGAACCTGATTTTTTTCTGATCTCTCTGAACCTTCGGCATCATAAAGTTGGTGAATATAAAAAAATGCCATAACTACAAGTAATTGATTTACCCTTCTTGTGAACAATTATTTTGATGGAGAGACGTGCGAGTGTCCTATACAGACGTAATTGAAAATGTCTAACGAGGCTGAATATATGAAGTTGTTGAATATATGTATGTAAGTAGTTCTTAATTTAGAAATGTTTATCTAGGTAATGTTTTCTAATCATTATTTCAATGGAAATTTTCACTGTACGTAAGAAAGCCATTATGCATTGTTGTATAAATGTAAACATTAGCACATGAATTTTAATGTGATTTTTATACTAAGGTAACACTTAATGTTTTGTCTTGAGATGTTAATAATAAACTACAATTTTGTGTTTAAATGTACATTAATTTTCCCTATGCTCATTTATCGATACCGAACACTGCAAAAGTGATGTTATTGCGTTACTTAATAAAGATGTCCACAGTATATTCGATCTTTGATAGATGTAATATGAAATACAATTTAMCGACTTCTTCCGAATATCTTGCAACAATAAATACGTTATCTACCTAAATTTAATTGGGTGTATCTATTTTGCTATCTGATAGTCCTCAGTGTTGAGTTTCCAAATGTTGCATCCATCAAATCACACCTGAGTTCCTGAGCAGCAATGAAAACACATTTACAGTTTACACCTAAGTACCAATCAAAATACTTGGATATCCTTCAAACATGTGTTTAGAAGAAGAATACTAGAACTAGAAACAGTGTGTAATATTATAATGAAAGTTGTTATTCGATAAGGTTGCAAATAGGAGAAAGAATTAAGAGTCATGGGCGACTGATCTACTTAGAAGTACCTACAAGGACCGTTCAGTACCTAACCGCTAGGTACTTTCAGTAAGTAGGTATAATACTAAAAATTGGACACAAAGAAAAATCATGAAAGTTGTAATTTATGAGTAAACGTGTGGACTTTTTTAATACAAGTAACCTAATTTTATTTGAAGAAAAAAATAGCTGAACCCAAGAACGGGTTCGGAATTTGCATACTATAATGATAAGGATAAGCTGTAAGAACTAACAATAAAGAGTCTATAGGGTCCACTTTAGAACTGTCCWTCATTCGMTAAATTCGGTTAAATATTTAAAATAAAWATAGAAAAAAAAACATGTTTAAACAAAATCAATTTAGAAGTAAAAATAAATTATAAGCTTATTTTAAAGCAACTTTGCATTGCAACTTTTTACCCCCTCCCCCCGTGGGCACGCCAGAGTATTGCTAAATAATGCGAGATAGTCGGTGCAGTAATTACTAGGTAGGTATATCAGATCTATAATGAACATGCACTATTTAAAATGGATTTCTTTTATCCCAACATCTTATGTTGTATTTTGATAAAACATTGTTTATTTATCATTTCACCTATGAATGCCTTGAGTTTTGAACCAAAAGTTGTATTTGGTCGAAGGTTGGGTGTTTTGCTTCTTTCACTGTTAGTAAAGCTATATAGCAACAAATAGGTACAATTACATTTTATAAACGCATAAATAAATATTTATATCTGCAAGAGGCATGCCACATCTATGATCATGGTCAGATGGTCACATCAAAATTTTCTGAAAAGTAAATTTCTTATACTATGCACATCAAATACTTTATAAAAGAAATATAATTTTCTATTTTTGTGTACCACTTATACAAAATGCGCGTGGCAAACTAGAAGAGAGACACAGACACATAGACAGCCGTCGCCTGGCGGCAACCGGCAAACGTTTTTTGGACAAGAATACGCTTGAAACCAATCAAATGCTTGCTTTATGAGTCTGGGTAATTTTAGTCGTCGGATTACAAGGATGGGACATATACCTATTGTTTCCTACATGTTTGCTTCAAGGGATATGCCTTGTTCCCCGTATATGTTTTATTATAAAGTATTTGATGCACAATGCACACTGCACAGAACCATTTAGCCACTGATCTCTAAATAACTGGATGTCGCTTACATACCAAAATGCATGTAAATTGTAAATTATTTGTGATAGATTTAAGCCACTTTAGCGCCTAGCCGCTGGTCCTTGCACTAAAATTTTGACACAAAAGTTCGCTTCTGCGGTAAATATAACGTTAATGATTGACGGTTAAAATCGTGAACTCATCATCTGTCTGCAGATTTCCAAAAGATGATCGTTGTAGTGTTTGAGTAAGAAACATGTACCGTACAAACTGGATGTTACGTTTACTCATATCCATATTATATAGTTAAGGATCTAACCTAAAATTTGAACGCGCCGTTAAATTGATAGTACGAGTACCAGCGGCAAGGTGGCTACTTATCACAGTTTTGAATGACTTATTTATGCGACATCCAGCTATTTAGAGATCAGTGCATTTACCCCAGAGAACTAGAGTGGGGAGAACGCTCATGGATCTGCGCGAATGCTAGTAAACAAGGGGGCTGCCATATTGTCCACGAGAACGTCAAACTTTTGGCGCTTACTTTAAATAATGATATCTTGTGCAACAGTTTCACTTAAAAATAGGGTAAATGAGAACCAATTTGATGTATCAGTGTTGAAAAGCTAAAATCAATTTGACTTGTTCTTGGAATGTTCTATAAATATCAATTAAATGGCTAGTTTAATACGGAGAATGTCTGTCTTCAATCAACTATCATCAGTTACACAGCACATAAACAAAGCTCCCAGACCGGCGTTGCCACATGTTATTCTATGCTCGTAGCATTGTTTTGTTTACATTGCGTGGCCCGTGGCGTTAGCTATTGTGATTGTGATTTTGTTCTCTGCTTGCACGACTTATTTGGTAGTTTCATTAATTTTAGTTATAAGTTGTATAGTTAAGAGTGTACATCGAATAAACGTTCGAAGTCGCAAGATTTCTCCCTGCATAAGTAAATATTATAATCCTTAATAAATTTTTTGCAGTAATTATTTGTTATAATTATATATTTTTAAATAATATCTAGTACCATTTACACTGCAAAATAAGTTGCATAAATTTTTCATTTTTATAGGTATACATAAAGTTCTTTTAATTCAAAAAAAGTACTGCCATTTGACAACACTGTCTGATTGTTGACGTTTCGGTGGACAATATGGCGACCATTACAGTGTCCCAGCTGAATTGGGATGCGCGGTCGACCTATGCGTGTTCTACCCACTATATTTCTCTGATTTACCCCTAAACTGGCGCCGTTACTTATCAGTTATCAAGTACTAATACCAGTGATTGTTACTGATACTGCTACTTTGCCGCGTAACGTGGCAGCACTGCACAGGCAACGAATGCAAATGGTGGCTAACTTCGTATTTAAATAAGTCCATTTTCAACAGTTTCCATTCAATATTTCAATATTATTTAATTTTCGTGTTTGTTTGTAGGTAGGTATTACTATTTACTATGTGGAGTGTAAAAAGATCAGTATCGAATAAGTGTTTGGGTGATCGTGAATTTTTAGATTGATTCGAGGAATCAATGCGACAACTTCTGAAAGAAATGAAGATTGCTGAATCGGAAGATAAACATTAATCGGAAATTCGCCTTTAAATTTATAGTGCAGTATAAAATTAGTTTTACAGCTGGAGTTCCACAAATCTATGGCAATTTTAAAACGATGTAGAAGTATATATGTACCAAAAAGTGGCTAAACATACTGCTATTTAAAGTTTTGATTGGGTAACATAACCTGCTTGGCATGTAAACAATCACCCAGTACCCTTAGGTAACAATGCGACACTTAGAACTTATAAATTTCGGTCTTAGTGATCAGGCGGATGCCAAGGAAGAATCACTTGATTTAGGAAATATTAAAGAAGACATACCAAACTTAATTTTGTCCCAGTATGAGGGATTAATTAAGCAGAACCTACAAAGTGACGATAGTATTGCAGCAAATGATTTGGATATACCATTAAGTCCAGCGGCTGAATCTGATGAAGAGTCTGAGTCGTTGGGCAAACAAAATATTGTATTACGTAAGAATAGAAGAAAACCACTGTTGCCTCAACGGGCAGTGCAGTCCGAAACCAGTCGTAATAGCTCGTTAGAAAATAGCTCCGAATGCTCACAAGATGCTATTGATAATTCTGCCTATGGTTTTAGTACTCACTTACTGACTAGTTCGGTGAAAGATGAATTTTTTGATTTAGCTGACGGTGATGACTTACTACAGGATATTGATGAAGAAAACATATTTAAAGGATTGCGTGAAGAAGCTGGTTTGTACCTTGCATAAATTAGTTAGCTTTTATTTAAGATTATTGTTAATAGGAGAAAATGTGGATGATGAAATAATCGATAACGTTAAGGAAGAATGGCGTGCACACTGGGGCGTCAAATGTAATATGTGCGAACGAGTGTTTGCATATAAAGCAGAATTTGATCAGCACTATGTTGAAAGTTACTCGTTGCCACCTGTTTATACGTGTTCCTTCTGTAATAAGACTTCTGATAAATATTCTACTTTTCGATCTCATTGCTACCGACATATTACGGAGGGCCGTTACAAGTAAGTATTAGAAGATATTTAGGTATAATATACAAAGATTAAATATTCTTAAATGAAGTAATAAATATTCTTTTTATAATAATGTATTGGCTTCTTATGTTGTCATAAAATTTTGTCTTTCCAGGTGCAGAGATTGTCCAAAAGGTTTTAGCTTGCAAAGTATGTTGCATGTACATATTTTAGCGAAACATACGAAGGCTAAACCTTTTGCTTGTGAAGAATGTGGGAAAAGTTTTGTCACAAAACCAGGATTAAAAATCCATTTAAAAAAGCACAAAAGTGAGGTAAAGGAAGAGTATCCATGTGTTGAATGTGGCAAAGTGTAAGTATACAGAACAAAAGTAGTACTATGTTCCTTCACAGCATATTTTTATTTACACAGTTTAGAAGAAATGGAATGGAATGGAAGAAATTAGGATTTTTTGAGATTGTTATTGCATTGAAAGAATGAATGATACTTGTTTATTTAGCTTCGAGGCCTTTATAATAAGTTACACTAAGTTTATCAATTTAGGTTGAAATTGCTTCTCGGTGGCTCTGTGATATTGATAGATATTAAACAATATACAGTACAGTAGGCCATTATTTATTCAGAATAGCCAATACTTAGCTTATATATAACTGAAAATTCTATGTAGCTGAATTTTTGACAGTTTTATACTAATTTTTGAAATAAAATATTATTTATAGCTGAAAACTATTTTATTGAAATCTATTCAGTAATAGCTGTTTAACAGCTTATATTGAGAAATGAAGGTGAAATGAATGTGAATATTTGATAAAGAAAAGCCCATAGGTGGTTGTATTTTTGTGATGCCATTGTTATATGAATTAAAATTTATATTGCAGTTAAAGTGGTATTTTCATGCATCCTTACAATTATGATGGCAGATGCCTATATCATTAACATTAAATATACATATAATTATGAACCATATTTAATCACTATCGAGGGGATAATTCTGTTGTATTGTATACTAAACGTATATGTACATGTTACACGCATTATATTCATATACATAATATGGAGTATATTATACATATGTATTTAAAAATTATTACATTATTGACATTTTATCTATGAGAATATCAAGCATTCCAAAACTACATAGTTGTTTTATATAACATTGTACATACAAGAGAATCTGATAAGAAATATATTTTACCATGATATTTCAAAAAGTTATAATTAGTGATATGAACATACTTATAATACAAGTTGCTTAAATTCTACTATACTATATATCACTTCTATGTATGTTAAACCACATATTTTATATAACAAGATGTGTTTACTGGAAAATGTGGTATATTAGTATTCATATATAGTAGTTATTATAATAGTATATTAATAAGCATTTGAAAATCATATAAATTAGTATAGTAACTGAAATGATTTAATACAATCTAATCTAATATAAAGCTAATTTTACAGTGATATTTCAGAAAGTTATATTTAGATATATGAAAATACAAACAGGGTCGCTACTAAGTATGGAACCAGCAGGATATTTCAGGATCTGTTTGACCGATTTTTCTGAAATTATGCATGGGCCTATGGGTAACTAAAATGCATTTTCTGGAATTTTTTAACTCCATGTCAGCTCTCGTCTCCGAGATATGGGCGCAAGTTGCATTTTTTTAAACAGGCAGGAGGGTCAAAAGGCACATCATTGAAAAGGATATTTTTTCCTGATTTCAAAAACGTATATCAAACTTGTACAATTTATTGCTTCTGAGTTGAGAAAAGTGTAAATACAATAATTGAGCCTGACAAAGAACGAAAAGAATGAAAAAAATTTTCTTTATCGCTAATTTTTGTCCTGATTCGTCCTTTTCAATTTTCTGCATTATGTGGCTGATCATCATAAATATGATTTTTCATATACCCCCACAGGAAAAAATCATCAGCAGCATCAGATCGGGGAGAGTTCTGGCCATTCTATCGTTCCGCACCTACCAATCCATCTGTCTGGAAATATCGCATTCAAATATCCATGGACATTGACTGTAAAATGGGATGATGCACAATCTTGCTGTAACCATGTCTGTTCAGAAGGACGCGCAGCATTTTCACGATTAGGGAACAGGCGAATAAGTTTTGGTATAATGTGTTCGCGCAAGAGCTGCAAATACTTGACCGCATTCAAATTTCCATCGATGAAAAGTGCTCACCGATAATACCACACCAGACATTCACTTTTTGAGGGTGTTGTGTGTGGACTTGTTCCATCCAATGTGGATTTGTGTCTGACCAATATCTGCAATTATGACTAATCACATTATCATTGAGGCAAAAAGTCGCTTCATCAGAAAACATAACCCAATTTCAAATGTTTCTATTTTGATCTATCATGTTCATAGCAGTTTCGCTAAATTTCATCCTACAATCAAAATCATCTTCGTTCAATTCTTGTAATAAATGAATTTTGTGTGGATAAAACTTTTTTTTTTCAAAATTTCCTGAACAGATCTTTTGCTAATATGGAGAGAGAGAACGCTGTTGTACAAAACACTTGGGATTCTCTTGCACATCTAAAAGGACATTCAAGCTACTTTCCTCATTCATAGCAACTTTTGGACACCTGGTTTTTGATGATTTTTAACACCTCGGTTTCATCAAAACATTGCAGTGTTTTAATAACTGTTGATCTGGCAATTGGTTCACGATCTTCATGAATTGCATTGTAGAGTGCAACTACTTCCGAATAACTTCACCTTCTATCTCCATAACCAATCATCATCAAACCTTCGATGCGATTATGTTACGCAAATAACAAAGTGAATGAAAATTATCACCAGTCACGAGGAAAATGGAGATACCTTGAGTTTTTGTTCTTACTTAGCTATAATTAATATATGGTTTTTATCCCGAAGTTTTTTGCAAAACCCAATTTTGTTATCACATTTTTCTCAACTCAGAAGCAATAAATTGTACAAGTGTGATACATTTTTGAAATCAGGAAAAAATATCATTTTCAATGATGTCCCTTTTGACCCCCTTTCTCATTTAAAAAAATGCATCTWGCGGCCATATCTCGGAAACGAGAGCTGACACGGAGTTGAAAAATTCCTAAAAATGCATTTTAATTACCCACAGCCACAAACTCATGCACAAKWTCAGAAAAATCAGTCGAACAAAACCAGAAAKATCCTGCTCGTTCCATACTTTGTAGCGACCCTATATAATACAAGTTGCTAGATATTTTGATACCAAACTTCTATGTATATTAAACTGTATATATATCAATATGCGTTTACTGAGTATGTAGGTAAATGTGTTAATATGGAATGAAAGAAAAAAATCATTTAACCATTAATGTTATTATGGCATCAGTTTAATATCGAACAATAATCTGAAAAAAGTGTGTCCTGTAACTGAAACCAGAAATTAAATATTTGTTAGTTTACCCAGTAGTCTATAAGAAGCAGAGTTACAATATTCCATATGATTCTCATAGTACAGAGTTGTGATACAAAGACAACTGAATATATATGTTGGACTAGACATTTATGTTATTAATATTTTTAAAGCATCTTTTATGATTGTATTTATGTTGTATGATTAATTGTAGTTTGCATACAAGAGGAGGACTGACATCACACATGAACGTGCATAGATTAGGGAGAAGATTTATGTGTGACGTCTGTGGAAAAACTTTTACACAAAAAGTCAATATGCAGCAACATGTCAAACAGCATACGGGAGACAAACCACACAGATGTGATAAATGTGGGAAAACGTAAATAACTGTTACACATTTTGCGTAAGAATTACTGCTTCATTGTGATATCTTTTAGGTTCGCAGAAAGATCTCACTTAGCTCGCCATTATAGCTTCCATAGTGAGAAACGTCCATTTAAGTGTGATGTTTGTCAAAAAATGTATAAGACAGAACGTTGCCTGAAAGTGCACAGTTTGGTGCATGCTCCTGCTAGACCGTTTGTGTGTACTTACTGTAACAAAGGTTTTCTCAGCAGCACTAAACTAAAGGTAGTATTAACATATGCAGTTCCTTTTTGTATGATTTTGGAACACTGTTTTTAGCAACATTACAATATACACACAGGAGAACGTCCTTACAGATGTAAGTATTGCGAACGGACATTTACCAACTATCCGAATTGGTTGAAGCATACTCGTAGAAGACATAAAGTAGACCATAAGACTGGTGAACGGCTGGAACCAACAGTTCTAAAGGAAGAATTGCCTGCAACTCCTGCTCCATTACCTGTATCATCTGACATATCAACTGAGACAGATGTCTCAGATCCTCTGCTTATTGACTTTTCCTTGAACAAAACAGAGGAGTTGCTGCTGCAGCAGAGCCTTTTAAATATACCCTTGAATTGTGAAGATAAACTAATGTTGCCACAACAAATAGATTTTGTTCCTGGTAAGTAAGCTTCATTTTAAATATTAATTAATTAATTAATTAATATTAAATTATTAGCTTATTAAAATTTGCAAAATTGGAATTCTGTGCTTCTTGTTACTTTAAAGTACTAGTTATCATCAGTAAGAAGTAATTACTACAGAACTTTGCCATTTATGTGATTCATGAATGGGTTCAATATAAGAAAACTTCTCAACTGCTAATTCTAGTTGGCATATCATCTGGTGTACACAAGAGAAACTATCACTTCTTACTGCTACAATTCAGATTGACATTGGTATTAAAAGCTGGGTTTACTATTTCACCTTTGATAGTTTTCGAATATGTATTAGAATGAAACCATTATCTCTTGCTACAGAAGATATTAGTTTGTCAGCATAGACATTTGTCAAAATTTCTTTTACCAATTTTTAAATTGAGTTAGCTTAATACTTAGATGTGAAGCCTGTGTCTATACATCCCAAGCATTCCTCATCAGTAAATACAGATTTCGTCCATCTACAAATGGATTTTTTTTTTAGTTTCACCATAGCAAGTTTTTAAGTTTAAAGCACTCTCTATATGTGCTTGTGCCTCCAACTAACTTTTTCATCACATACATTTTTTTCTCTTTGAAAATGGTATGAATAAATCTTAGCAGCCCATGATTTGCCCTCTAGTGGAGCTACTGAGATCTATCAGACCGGCTTGTCATTACCAGCATGGTGGGTATAAAATATTTTGTGCCAAGTAGTTGACAGCTTTCGTGGATCTACTGTGCATGTGCGATTTTGAGTCGGATTTCTGTAAGCAGTAGTGCCTTAATCATCATTTGTGCGATACCATTCTGTGTAGTGACCCAGTGCAACAATTATAGAAGGCTAAAAAGGGATTGTTTTACACTACAATGTAAGAAACTTTTGGAGTGCTCTCCAAGAACTTGCCGCAGCCTGAGGGCACAATTTATTTATATTTAATACATATTTCTAAGAGTACATTATTCACTTTAGAAATAGCTTAGTTGTGTAACATTAATCTTGGGTATTGTACAAATAAAAAGTTTACAACAGCTATTATTTAAATTATATTTTCTAAAATTGCATAAAATCCTTTTAGTGAACTTGCCTACAACTAAATAATATCGAAATCAGTTTGTTTGCAAAATTCTACAGTAGTAGTTGCCGCATATATAAGTACTGCATGCACTAAACTGATACACTACACATATTTTTTCTTGTAACTGCAAAAAAAGCATTCGCCAGGAACATCATTCCTTGCTCCACCAGATTTTGTTACATATTATGGGTTGTACATAAATGTTTCCCCACATCTACACTAAATACAATCTTCTATTGTCTGTGCTTTATTAAATACTCAATATGGTAGCTGTATGTATAGCTTAAATGACAGATTTGAAAGCAATAAGATAATAATCTAATAGTCTAATGCTTGCTGTTTCTTATCAACAGCAAGTGTATTATGGTTCTTTTGTAGTTGTAACACACAGTGTAGTGTAATTTCTTTTCTCTTAATTTAATCTGCTTTACAAATGTATTTCTGACACATTTCCTGAAGCGGTATTTCCAGTAATATCTGTGGTTCACAGTCCAACCATATTCTAAGTTTTAGTTTGTTATTTTTGCTTATATCTGTTCAATACGAAGTGCATAACAGAATCTGTGCTAAAACACAATTGTGACTTAACCCAGCGCATGAACATAAACTATATCAAAGTATGATGGGTCACTTTACACAACACTTTGCTACCTCTTTCTTACCCTTTAATTTAAGCGAGAGGAGACTTTTCACTTATTATTTCATGATTTCAAGGACCCCAACTTTATTAATTAATTCCATAACCATGGGTTGGGGAGGTATATGCAGAACCAATTTAATTAATAAGAAGTTGTTTTAATTAAATTGGTTATTAATTAATACAAGGGTTGATCCCTATGCTCCGCCCCTGACCTCTTTCTAAGTGGTTGCCTGATTAATAATATCTGCAAAATATCCACCTTTTATCTGCACAAAGCGTGGTTAACCAGACCCCCTGGTTAACATGTGGTCAGTAGGCATTTATCATAGAAAGATTTCTATTTAAGCGTTCTTCATTGGTGCTGCTCATGGTAATGGCTGGTTAATTGTGTGTTAACCAGGGGGTCTGGTTACCCACTCTTTGTGCAACGGGGCCAAAATGTTGCTGTCATGTGGCTAATTCTTGAACTGTGTGTCTGATTGTTCATAAAAATGAATCCTGTAGAACATAGCCGCAATAAAATACTCCCAGAAAAAGGCATGATGCCAAATCAAATTCATGAAGACATTGTGGCAACTATTGGGGAGTTTGCAGTTTCTTCTGACATAGTCAAACCCTGATGTTGAGATTTTAAATGAGGAAGTACATACAGTGAAAACCCAAATGCTGGTGGGCCTCCCATAACAATAACAACAGACAAAAAAGAAAGTACTCGATATCGTACAGCAGGACCAGCAAGTACACATCAGGAGCATTGTGGAAGATGAGTGCACCACTATCATCCCTAAACCAAAGCACTGAGTAATGAGTGGAAACATTGCGGTTTTTCTCTAGCAAATTCAGAGTCTGCTAGGAAGACTTTGCTGTCTGTTCTGGGATGCTCAAGGACTTATTCTGACTGACTATTTGCAAAAGGGGCAGATCATTACATGGGATTATTATGTACAATTGATTTCTAAATTGTGAGAGGCTCTTAAAGAGAGACGCTGAGGAAAGTTAAGGAAGGGTCTGCTGTTCCATCAGGCTAATGCTGCCAGCTTGTATTGCCATGGCTGCTATACACCAAGCAGGTTTTGAATTATTGGATTCGCCAGATCTCTCCCCAAGTGATTACAGGCTGTGCTCCAAATTAAAAGAAAACTTCTGTGGAAATTTTCTTTCAGTAATGAACTGATGCAAGCTGTAGAGAGGTGGTTTGCAGAGGTCGGACAAAATTTTTTTCAGGAGGCTGTTGACGTGTTTGAGCACCGATGATGCACCATGCACATTAGTGTAGAGGGAGACTATGTTGAGAAATATAATGCCACTGTAGTTTTACTATAAGCATAGGGGTCCACCCTCGTATCTTGATAAACGGGTATTATTTAATAAAATGAAATAATACACTAATTTTATTATATCATCCTCTTTCAAAAAATGCAATAAAAGATTTGCTTAAATATCCCATTAGCAGGTTTGTTGAAGTATATCACATTTAAATTAATTATTTTATGTCATAATCAAATATATAAGTTGTAACTGTATTTAAACCTATTCAGAAAATCATTTAATTGAAAATTTATGAACGTTTTAATTTTAAATTAATCTAGATTTTGTTTACAGGTTCCAATATGAGCTCAATGAGTTTACTAGTTCCATATCTGCAAGGTCCATTACCTGGTCATCACACACTCATGCAACACACATCACAAAACTCTGTACCGGTGCAGCTTAGTGATTTGATTCCAATGCAGTATTTGCAGCAGTCATCAAATTAAGTGAAATTAGTTTTTAACTTAGCATTAAGGGATATTTTTTAGTTTTATGTGTACAGATACAGCAGCAACATTCCGTACTATAGTGAGATTTATTATTTAAAGTAGCAGTGCAGTAACATTACAAGCATGTGTATAATCTGGTGAAACATCAGAGTTTCAAATATAGTCTATGGTCTGGTGAAGAAGCAAAGTTTTTGAGATATATCTCTAATTGGATGCCGGATATCCATGAAATTTGTTTTAGTTTCAGAAGCTCGCTAAGATAAATTTAATTAACAAACCATTTGACCAAGTGTGACACTTGTTTAGAGACCAATACCCCAAGATATATTCGTTCCATTCTTTCAAATTAAATAATTACATTACTTTTGTAAAAATTGAAGCTAAGTATATCTACCTTTACAGCGGCCTGAGGGAATATCTCACTTTTGGTTGCTAACATTGATATATGATTTTCTTACACTCTGTACCCTTTTTTAAATACATTCAGAAGTAAAAAAATACTGTTTTGTAGAATTTTAGTTTTAGCACAGAATTGAAAATTTGCTTATTCTGTTGTGCTCTACAGCTATCATGATTTTAATAGTGATAATAATAATACACTTCCAATCACAGAAAATAGAAAGGAAATAAAATTTTATATTATTTATAGAAAATATAAGGACTGCTAATCAAATCAGTTAATTGCATTATAAAAATATTTTTATTTCTCCTCCTTATATCAAAAACAGTGTCCAACATTTGTAAAAATTCTATCTCAACGGGGCAAACCATGAGTGAGATATACCCTGTAAGGGTATCAAAAATGGGATATGAATTACTGTGGAATTTTTTCTATTGACAATCCCCTAACAAGTAGCGGCAGATATAGTGAAAACCTTGCCAAATTGGATGCTCATTGCAACATGATTAAATATTCCTTACTATACTTTAATTTTATGATTAACTAAAATTAACAATTTTCTTGTAAGATGTTTTGTTGCACTCGTTAGATTTTTTTATTCAGCTACATATATGTACATCACTGTTCTCTATGCTACATGTAAAGAAAATAAAATTGGTTGTGTGAAGTGGACAGTTCCACTATTTCATTCCATTTAAATAGGTTTTAGGATCACTGTTTTTTTGATATTGAAATTGTTCTGATACCTTAATCACCAGAAAATAATGTCGAAATCTTATTATAATGTAATGATTTTGGTGAAATGACATTTGTAATTTTAAGTAAATCAGATCTTTAACTGATTTAACTAATTGGAGTTATGAGGATTCATCACCTGAATTTTAATATCAATTACTCAATATTATTTATACCTAATAACAGTGCAGGGGTCATTTGCTAAAATGGTCAAAAATCTGATGTTTCAACAACCTGTATGTAAATATAACAATGCATTATATTGTACAGTTTAATAATTGTTGTAATGCCCAATTTTGTTTTTCATCTATCATATAACTATAAGTTGGAAACTGGTCTGAAGCAGAATGGGACCATTTGGTTTAGGTGTGAAAAAGTTTGAGAAGTGATGTTTTACTTAGGTTGTATTGATGTGACTGTGAGTACATTGTGCATATTTTTAAATAAATGTTTTGCTACAGAACTAATATCATTTACACATTAAAAATAATACATTACAGGAACCAGAGTACCACAGAATGTTACATTTCCATCTGTATGACATCATTTAAATGCCATAAGAAGCCGTCAATGAGTATTCTAGTTATCACATTTCATTCTGTTCAATGAAGACTGCATTGCTTCTAAATTGCAATGTGGTATCCTACACTGAAGTGACTAGTCATTTTACTTTTTTGTGTAATACGATACAACCAGCAAACATAACATTGTTGTCCATGAGATTCTTATGCTGCAAGCTTGGGATTGTAGCAATGGGCTGGGTCTCCAAAATACAGTTCTATCATTTAGAGGTTGAATGGACCTGTAGCTCACTGACAAGGGTAAACCTTCATCGGTATATACATTTTCAAATTCTTTGACCTGTAAGTAAAAGAATTAAATTTTATTAAAAATTATTTTCTATTCTATAAACAAAATTTTATTATGAAATAACAGAATGGGGTGACAACACATTAAACACTTGCTTCTGTCTTCTGATGTTTGGTGATAAATAGTAATGAATTTCACCCATATTAAGCTTTTAACTTACGGAGGATGGTCATATAGTTTGGCGGGCAATACAAGTCCACTTTAGTGAAACCGTTACTGTGATATTAAAGTTTTACTAATACCAGGAATCTGGTATTTTCAATATTTAATCATAATACATATACTGTTATTGCTGATGGCTAATGCTAGATTGCCTGAGTTTTCAAAACCTATTATGTATTTTTCCTATGGTATGATGCTTGTGTTTTCCTTCATAATCATCTAACTTTGTGTTGGCTTTATAACTACAGTGGAATTTCCCAGTTAGTGATTAGCACAATTATTTAGTTATTTTACTCTAAATATGATTTTATAACCATTTATTTTCAAAAAAGAACATTTTTGCATAAATCCAACACTAGTAATGAGAAACATCTGTTTTATTAGTCGGGTAGCGTAATTTCATACCTCAGCCATGCTCAGCATCTATAACATTTGACGATAAGGGATTCAAATCGCATTGCCGAAATGCGATGGGTCGTTAGGGCATTTGTGTACATGTTCTTATTTACCACAAAATTAAGTTTGTCACAACTTGAAAACAATGAAGATCCAATTTAGGTTTTGTAATCAATAATGTTAAAACTTTTATTCGATTTTATAAAAGTTTAGGGTAATTTAAAATATTCAAAAGTCGCAGCACTTGCTATTTATTTTACATGTTTTAATTGCTTGGCTGTACAAATAAAGTGCATGTGTTAAATATTTTGTGTCATTTAATGCTACATAGATCTGATCGTCAATCTCATCTATGTTAAGCAGTCATATTTTGGGAAGCATACGGTTAAAGATGGAATATTAAAACTGCTATGTTTTTTTTTGGAAATATGCTCATGTGTAAGCTAACAACAAAAGTATAGCCTATTATTTTTTAAACTTCTCTTGAACATTCCATTGTTAACTGCTGCTTGATGCGGAACTTAAAAACTTTTTGAACAGGTCCTTTAGATAAGTAAGTGTAGATTCTAATGAGCAAATTGCTGAAATTTACCTAAGCGTGTGTACATCTCAGTATACATTTTTAAACAAACCAAATATTTTCTTATGTGCTTCTAAATATCTAATACAGTTTTATATACTTAGCTTGTTTTACTCGAAGACTGCAATATCTATACTGTATTTAAGGCATTATTATTCTTATAAAATGAACCTTCCAGGATTAAACAATAATGGAAACAAATTCTAGTACAATGGCTTCTAACTGAGCCAACATTACAAAGAGGAAAGTGATGATTACTCGAATTATAAAGCATTATTTTGAAGTTAAAGCTCATTAGTAAACTTACCTGATATATTGACATTGGTAGATTGTGAGTAAATATAGTCCAAATAACACCTTCATCGCAGGTCGGCGTAGTTAGAGAACCTTCATATCGATAATATCCAGAATGATCTCTAGGCATGAAAATTGATGGCGTCAGTGTGTGATTCGTTATTACTGATTCTTCTGGTGTTCGTTCCACTACCTTCATTACTTCTATGAAGGGTTCAAAGTATTCATCATCATCGGGCGATAACTAAAATAGAAGAAAATACATTTTGACCTAAAACACATTACACATTGAGAGTGAGCTAAAGGAATGCTGTAAAATTAGAAAAAATAAATAAAACTGTGGTGCAATAATTTCGATTTGTGAGTACTTTGTGAGAGTAAATGACTTCCAGCTAGCCACTGTAAGTCCTAAGACTTATTTATTTTACTTTCTGCATAACAGTCTATACAAGTTACCTACCTTAAAATGGGGAATTTTGGACACATTGGATGAATTCGGACATTGGTGTATTTGAAAATTTTTAACGGCAAAAATAGAAACGCTACTAACGCTAATAATATGTGCTTAAGTAATTACAAACCATTAAAAAATTCTTTGTCTTAGTCTGCAAATCACTCCCCAGTGGCACATATGATCTCAGTTTATGTCGAAAATCTTTTACTTTTTCGTTTTTTTGATCTTTAGGAATATATAGTAGCTTTGCGGTGCTAAATCGGGAGAATAGGGCGCATAATCAACCAAATATTTTATCAATTTTTGGTAATGCAATTAACGACTTGTGGGCAGGGCCATTATCTTGCAAGCAGAGCATACATTTGACAAGTTTTCCGCGTCGTTTTTCCACAGTTTTTCCATGTAATATAGTTACTACTMTAAGTAATATGCACTTGTTCCAAGAAATCGMACAGAATTATCCTATCTTTGTTACAGAAAACTGAGGCAAGAACCGYGCCAGCCTACTTTGGTACMCTAAAACTTTTCGGCCGCAAMGACCCAGAATGCTTGCACTGTTTAGAATGTTCTTTCGTCTCCGGCTCATAGAGATGGATCCATGTTTGAGGAATCTTTAAAACGGCGGCACATTGCCACCCGTACACTCTTGATCAGCGTTAAAGCATTTCGTAATCATTCCCAAACCATTATGAACAATATGAAACACATGTTAGTAGGAAATGTACAAGGTTTAATATGGAACTTTTGTATAAATCATTGTTTTAACTTGCTTGTGTAATTTCTGTTTGGCTATGAGGTAATTCGGTAGCACTTTATGGGGTAATTTCGGACAAACTGCGTAAGTAGAAGAGATCGTTAGAAGTAATGTTCATCAGATTGCCAAAAACCACGTTTCACCTATGCGAGTTAAAAGTCATTCAACAATTAAACGATGAGGATTTGGATCAACGTTTATCTACAGTTTTTCAAAAATTTTATTGAGCGTTTCAGTAATTTATATTGAATGCACAGGCATACTCGTCGCCTCAAAAATTGAACGTTCAGTCAAGGCAAATTTAATGGTGATAGTTATTTGTAAATGTCAGGAGACCGTGTTGACCTTTTAATCACTCAAGCATTGGAAGAAGACGTAAAAGAAAGAAGAAAGAAAACCTACTTTTTTCAATAGGACGGAATGCCTTTACATTATCGTATACGAGTACGCGTTCCGCAGATGCTCATTTTCCTGGACAGTGGATAAGCCGAAGAGGTCCAGTCGAATGCCCAGCTACATCGTTCGACTTAACACCTCTGGATTTCTTTTGTGGGGCCGCCTACAACGCAAGGTTTATGCTACGTCATCTGAATCTTCAAATGCTTCAAGATGAACTCGTCCCGGAGTGCCGTTTGATCAAGCCACAAATGTTGCAAAACACTAGACTAGTACTGTATTCCATTTTTTGGATGTTTGAGCAGTGCAATTTGTTAAATTGAATTGTTTCCATAAGCGCTCTTGTTTCCTCTCGCAGTAATCTAGTTGGTGTTCCCACAAAGGATCTTTCAATTTTATTCAAAACTTTAGGAATCGAAAAATTCGTACGAAGGGCGCCTACATAAATGATCCTATTCCTGCACTCAAAATTTTTGATCAACATCGTTCTTGCATAAAAATAGAGAATGCGGAAATATATTCGTTGTTGTTTAAAGGAACGATGCGATGTAATAAATTTCTAATTATAAGTAACGTGTGCTACGAACCTATCGCATTTAGGTTAAACCTGTAACCTAGTGAAAAACTAGGATTTATTCGCGAGGAACTGTGTAGTTCTGAACCGAATTGGGTTGGGAAGTTATTATTTTGACTTTGTGCTTACTAAATATATTTGCACATTTTCAGTGCATAATTATCACCTTCTGATGTCATGTACGAATACAAGAACATTCGTTTCTTCATTCTTGTGATAATCGAATTTCATTTACACGGTTTTCTTGAAAAGTGCGTTTCATAAGGCCTGTTAATATGACTTAAGCTGACAAAAGCAGATTTTTATGTGTCGCAGAATCCCCCACTATGGACAATGCAAATACCTATATCTGAAGTTCTATAGCGAATCCCTGCTGATGTGAACCGTGGGTTGTCAGGTGTTGCGTCCAGCATTGAGAAAATTAGTGTAATTGTTTGACATCAGTTATATAGGACGTCAATAAAAAAAAAGTGTTTTAAATGACGTGACAATCAATTAATTATGCAACCGATTATTAATTATTTCAATTTTGTGTACAATAATTAAAACATGTCCCTTTGACTAGATATCTTTTTCTGTTTCACTATGATGGCAACGCAACAACTGTAATGCGAGTTATATATTAGATTAGTAGGTATGGAAAGAAGCTACCTACGAAGGTCATGTCAAAATTCCTGCGCAGACTAACACAGCACACAAATGAAATGTATATTTAAAAAATTTGCAATAAAGTCGTTCAATATAATCCCCTTGCATATTCAAAACACGTTGCCATCGCTTATACGCTAAATACGCAACTTTTGTCAAGATGTTTCAGCAGTTGGAATGCATATACTGTTGCAGGGTTTTTATCTTTCCAAGTCAATAAATCGGACTTCACGAAATTTTCCTTTCCACTAGAGGAACAGAACGAAATCTGGAGGACTCATGTTAAAGCTGCACAGAGGATGTGGGAGAATACCACAGCAGTTCTTCTCGCAAACTCCTTTGACTGACACTGTTTTATGCGATCAAGCGTTATAGTGCAAGAAGATTAAGCCGCTGTCTTTCATATTTTGTCTACACTTTTGGAATCATGCATTTAAATGCGGTCTTCTTCCATTATTGTAGCCACAATAGCAGCAAAAGTGTTGTCGGTAGCAGTATGAGGTCTCCAACTTCTGTGGTCGTCTTTAACACTACACAACTCCTGGCAAGCTTCTTGTAACCCACCGCGAATTTCGGCAACAGTTTTTTTCGCGCAGTGCTTGAATTTTGATATACGCGCATTAATCCGCTACAGTGACGCGTTCCATTACATCAAACTACTTCGATTTGAGAATTGTTTCCACATAAATTGAGTAAACCACTAGCACTCTACGTAAAGCTAAGTGATGTCCCAATGATAGACTTTTATAATTTGATAGCACTTGTTTTTTCACCATCGCCAGCAGAAATTATGACATGACTCCCCGTATGTTGTTTCTTTGTAATAGATCCCTTATACTAGGTTTGTTATCGTTTCTCTTGGAACAATAATTTTCCCCATTGAATTTCGCTACCCCATGAACTTATTTATATATAAAAAAACAAGTATGTTTATAAGCACATGGACAAAGGATACACTTTAGACTTTAGCGAGACTTGCTACAAAATGTAATCCTCGTTTGGCAATTTTAAATGAGCACTACTACGTCATTTGATTGTTCTCGGTGTTATTATGTCCTACTATTTTTTAAATTAAATATCTTTATCGTACCTATATCAGGACTTTTTAAAGTAGGTATATTAGTCGATCATCGATAGCTAATTATATTTACAACGGAATTATACTTGTAAAACTTAGTTTTGTATGGTTTAAAAGTTTCCTCGGTCATTACTGATTTGAATGGTAGATAACACGAAAACGTATCCCATTCAATAAAAATTTATACCAACTGTTGCAGTGTCGACGGAATCGTAAATCATTTTTGTCTTTAAAACGGCAAGAGTGGCAATAAACGTTAGATAAAATGTCACAATTGATTATAAACAGTGCGTAATAGGTTGTTTAAAGCAGTTAAAAGCTTTTGAGTAGCGGCGTGCTTTGAAACATTTATTACTTCT
The DNA here is from genome assembly GCA_025024175.1 of Rhyzopertha dominica. NCBI lineage: Eukaryota > Metazoa > Arthropoda > Insecta > Coleoptera > Bostrichidae > Rhyzopertha > Rhyzopertha dominica. The sequence continues at coordinate 26,979,046 of QCXZ01000137.1, forward strand.
GTGTACTTGCCAAAACGACGTCTGAGAGAGTCCCGTTCATTAATTCAGTACGTTTCTAATTTTATGTTCAGAGTGAAACTGATTCGTTGAAATAATGAAATTGATTTTTAACACTTACCTCAAATAAAATTCCTAAGACAGTAACTCCGTATTTATATGGAGTCGCTCCTTCCAAGCTGCCATATTTTTCTGCATAATGAACAATATGCATTTCTAAAGGATATCTGGAATGAAAGGACCAGATAATATTACTGCCTTTTTATTTGAATTAGCTTAATACTTCTTAGAAGATATACACCTATTCATTTTATAGTGTTGTTTAATTAATTTGTCAAATTATTGCGATGGAAAATTGGAAAAAATGAAATTTTCATATACTTACCGTAATCCATCTATTGTGTGTTCGGACTGCCAATGAAAATGTACCTGATCTAGAACATATGTATCGGGCAAACCACCACCGGACAGCTTAGGTAATTCCTCAGTTGCTTTCAGAAATCGTATCACCACTGCAAATGTAGTAAAGAATAAATATTCAAAGATCAAATGTGAACAAAATTGTGGTATTTCAATTAACAGATTATAAGGATTTCAGTGCCTTTCATATTGCAATAACAAAATTTAAGAAAATGGGAAGACCATTTCGGTCGCAGATCATTATTATTCAAAGTAATGTTTATCCCAGTCTTGCTCTATATTTAAAATCTTTTTATTATACGAATTTTTAATAACATGTATATAGTTATGCTTCAAATATTTCAGATTTTTTAAGTATTGGTAAATAAAATATATGCGATATGCTTGATGAATTTTAAATTCTTTTTTTTTTGTTTCTCGAATAAAACTGTCTACGAACGCTGATCTTAGTAAACGTGACTTATATACTTCTCAAAATATAAAAGTAGTCACACAGTAGAACCTGATTAAGTTTATTACAATTTAAGGAATTTATTTATAATATTGATTAAATAATCATTCAGTCATTCAGTTAGTCTCAAATGTTTGAACACTGCAAAAAATTGGATGAAATTGAATGGCTTAAGAATAGTAAATCCGATAACCATGATTACCATGGAAAATAGACAAACAATTTTAATTGAAATCTTAGTCTTTTGGGGTTACACCGCGTCTGATTTCGGAATAAGGTTGACGTTTCGCCTGCACTTGTAAGGGGCATCATCAGGACAGGAATAAGGAGTATGGAATATGGTGCAAAACTAATGTGAGAAACACGTCCGAACGGAACCCCATCCCAAGGAAGAAATTGATATCGTTGTACCTGGCGCTACGAGTGGGGGATGCTTGGACGGCATAGGTGGGAGATTGTGAAGGTGGGGATAGCCGTCGGGTGATTGGGCACCAAACGACGGAGAGATGAAAACCGTCTTTGCGGTTTAGATTACTGGAATATTTGGAAATTTCTATGGCTTCTCGGAATTTTAGGGTTGTGAAAAATGGGAATTTCGCTAGAAGTGACCCACCTTCACAATCTCCCACCTATGCCGTCCAAGTACCCCACCCCCGTCGTAGCGCCAGGTACAACGATACCTATTGTTTACATTCTCTTTCTTCCTTGGGATTTGGTTCAATTCGAACGTTTTTCTCGCGTTAGGTTTGCACCATATTCCATACTCCTTTTATTTCTGTCCTGATGATGTCCTTTACAAAAGCGGGCGAAACGTCGACCTTATACTCCGAAATCAGACGCGGTCTATTCCCAAAAAACTAAGATTTCAATCTGGCCGCGAAAGCCTACGTTCTTACAACAATTTTAATGTCAATTAACATTAAATCTGTCATATTCCATTGTCATTCCAAAGAAGCAATGGTTCAGCAATTAACTTCGATACAAGTTACTAGAGCCGTAACGTTACATCAAGAAGGATATTCGCAACGTTATGTTGCCCGCAACAGCTCGGGAAGCTTTGGAAAAGATATAGAGAGACTGGTTCCGTAACCAGAAAAATAGGTGCTCGTAGAAGGCACACAACTCTAAACGATGACCGGTTTTTATCAGCTGTAAGCACTGACAAATCGTACTCATACTGCACAAGACCTTCAAGCCGACCTCCTGAGGGCAAGAGGCACAGTAATTAGAGATCAAGCTGTACGTAATAGAATCAAGGAGGCTAATTTAAGGTCAAGACGTCCCGCAAAAGTGCCCAATTGAGCAGAGAACATTGTCGCCGAAGACATCAAATAGGAAGAGAATACCTAAACTGGCAACTTCGTCATTGGACACCTGTATTGCTTAGTGATGGGTCTAAGTTTGTTCTGTCTGGTAATGATGAACGTGTAAGAATCTAGAGAACGTATCTTATTTGTATTTAAGGATTCTCTGTTACTGTTACAGATATATTTGTTATATGCGTTTTGTTATAGTAACTTCATGAAAGCGTGGATTTGTTAAAAGTATCCTATATAGATATATTCATTCACTGTCTCATTATTTGGAATTTTTAATTTGTATACGGCCTGTATCACCTCAAAAAAGGCTTCAGAGGATAATTCCTTAGGTCAAAACAGCAAAAACGTTCGGAAGTGTTTCCTATAGAAGTTCAAGCCAACTAAACATGACTGCCAAATTTGAGATTTTACAAAAATTTACTTGCGCAGGTTATAAAGAAAATGAAATAATAGACTGGAACCTCCATGACAGAATGGATCGTCCGATGCTGTTCAAAATTTTCGATTTGGATTTCCGCAGTGAATGTGAATTCTGAAAAAAAAAACATGTTACTTTTAAACAGAGGTCAGCAATTTTACCCCGATCTGATGATCTCAAGACTGGCAGAAGTGCTTGACTGAAGCACGCATAACAAAGAATGGATTGCCCGATTTCAAATTTCAAAAAAGTGTGAGCGTTTAGTTAATGAAATGGGCTTTAAAATGAAGCGAAACATGACCATTCTTATTGTTTTATTTCTAGTAAAAACCCATCACCTGTAATAGATGATATTTACGTGGGCGTTTTGATAAATATTGACGAATATAACAATAGAATCCCGTTTCCATAGCCGTATCTATATTTGGAAGTGTCATTAAAAAGATTATAAACCATATAAAAGTTATATTAAAAAAATGATGTCAGCAGCAAGTGATAAAATCAGCATCAGCAGAATGCATGAGACATGTGCATTTTTACAATCCTAAGACAAAATAATAACTGCTAATGGAATAGAAGTGCTCTAACTCTCCAAGACCAAAAAATTTCGGGTCTAAAATTCAATTGGGAAGGTGAAGCTTCAGGTTTTTGGGATAGTGCCGTTCGCTAGAGCATCTAATAACGTTCCAATCGTTTTCCCTCCTTCATAAATTTTTACTGAAACTTTTGTGCTCTGTTCGTTCCAGTATTTGTATTTCTTATAGTTTTGCTTACAATAGTTTGTTATTTTTTAGAAATAAGAAATAAAAAATTGATTTACTAAGCCTACTTCAGTTTTAAAAAAAATTATTCTAAAACAATTACACTTTTTTATTCAACCTTAATATTATCTAACACCAAAAATATGTGAAAACGCGGTTCTCACCAGTTTAATGTGCATTTAATTTTCCTTTTAATTATATGTAAATTTTTAAATCTATATTTAGGTAGAACTAATAGAAAACGCCTCCTTGAGTTAAGTATGTAGACAAACTACATGCTAGCATTTAACAATGCAGTTTAAAAAGGAATAAATACTCTTGCAAATGATATCTTGTCTATGAAAATCAGTTAAGCCAAACTAGAGATATTAGCGACTCCATATTTCAACATTCACCCTCTCAGTCCTTCAATTGACTTTTAAAAAATGTTTCATACAAAAAATATAGAGTTTTGCTCAGAGTATCTTATATTAATTATCGCATTCGCGATTCAAATTAAGTTTCCCGCGTCCGATCGTTAGCGAGTGGCAGTTGTCATATCGCGTTACAATATATATTTTGAATTTTGATATGTGCGATTGAGCGTGATTATTTTAATGCTTTACCGGGGCTAGAAGTCTTAAAGAAGGTAATTGTGTTTTACTTACATTTTATAAGCTTATGTCTGCACCGACATTACGATCGCTTTTTAGGTGAAGCGTTTTTCAATGATAATCATTTAATCAGTGCGTCATAAAGAAAAAAAGTGGTACTGGAGTAAAAGTAGTTGTGTTGCAGACGTTGACATTGTCAGCAAATCCTCAGGAATTCTTAGTCACACATACTTTTAAGACAACACAACATAGAAGTTATTTCACATAAAATAGGTATTTGCTAAACATAATAAGAAGGGAAATCCAAACGAATTAGGCATGCTTTGCTGTTTTACAATAGGTTATTTTAAATAATTCCAGTTATAATTTACAAGTACTCCTACAATATCAAGAGCAAAACACTTCTGAGTTGTCCTTTTTACCATTTTTTGTAGGGAATTTCATTGTATTAGTAAGATACACTAAATTAACTACAATTTCATCAAAAGTATAAGGTATTATACAGCACAAACCCTGCCAAAAGCTGGAAAACACCACTCACGTGCGTGCTGCCAAGCTATGTAAGCTCACTTAAAATAGTTGTAAAAAATGATACCAGCGTGCGCGTTGCTTAGCTGGAATCGCGAAATACATAAAGAATGGAAATAATGTTTTTGAACTAAACAGAAGATACGAATAATTACGATTTATAGCATTAAAAATTGTAAGAGCAGATTTGAAGTTTTTGAATTTTTCCAGAAATACACAATTAAATAAGAAAAATTAAGATTAGGGTCCATAAACTTATTCTTTTAACTAAACTTTAATTTTTGGGAAGTATAAGAGATACAAACTGGTTTCTTTTAAAAATAAGATATTAATACCTGCTAAGTTGTATATCATAGTGGTATCGAAACTTTAGCATTTGAATTTCATTCGGAATGGTTATAAATACAGGAGAATACCTTAAAAGTTACAGCCGGTTAACTTTATAAAGCATCATCTTTTAATTGGGTTTTATGTGACATAACTAGCACGAAAATGTAAATGTATAACTTGATCATCATCTGGACCTCATTTAAATTCGACAGGGGTTTATCCTAAAAAGCACGTGTCGGTAACTGTTAGAGAATTGGAGTCATTCAGCACTTGAAGTCTGGATATTTTCACGAATATCCAAAACAGACTTCACTCACATTTGCTCTATGACTGACGGACACAATAACCGTGAGTTTTCTGATAATAAACATGTGTAATAAATTTACTTTGCGATGAAAACCGTTAGAGTGCTAATGATGTTTTGATTTTTTAGGCGTTTCACATGGATGGTACATTAACAAGCATATAAAGGTAAATGTGTATACCTGAATGGCCACTATTTGTAACAGCTGCTCGATACTCGTTGTTGTAATTGGTTAAGTTGAAGGCTACGTAGTCTCTGACAATTGTATATCGTGGTTCTATGTTTATTGGTGATTGCTCCGTTCCTGTTTGGCAGTATCCTTTCCATTCGCCTGAAAATGAAATTCATGAAATAGTATTTGTTAAATCATGCATGTATGATGTCGACTTTCGACGTTATTTGTTGGCATTTGAGAAAAAATACACCCATTAGTGCATGTGTGCTGAACGCGATCTAGATGGTAGTGGGTGGGAAACTGAAAGACAGATATCATTGTGGGGTGTGACAATAATTAAAACTTCGTTGTTGTAGAGTTGTGGAGTTTGATAACGCAATTAAAATTAGAAAATTTTAGTGGTTATTCTCAGTAATTCTTATTGTAGCACGACATTATTTGGTACTGCACAATGCAACACAAATGATTTCAGCGGGTTCAAAAGTAATACCATTTCGGCAACTGCTCTGGTGCTTTTGTATGCTTCAAATTTAACTATTGGTACTAATATTGCTGTAAGCCTTTATAAATCATTTTATGGTGCTGCCTTTCTTAATGTTAAATAACATACTGTTTAAGAAAGTTTGGTATTTTTTAAAGCACAAAAATTTACAGAATATGCTTATACTTAAAAAATAATCAAAGGTTAGCAAACTAAAGTTATGGACTGGACTTAGTGAATTAACGAAAATAGTAGGTTTTTTATCGTTAACCTATTATATTAGCAACATTTCGTTTTTTATGGGTTTTTGTTTCTTTGTGGCAATGTATAATCAAAATTTAAATTTTTATACATTAATGTATTTTCTGGATACACCTGACAAATTTTGATCAAACATATTTTTTAAAGCCCCTGGCAGACATCCACGTGAGAGCATAAATTACTAAAGCAAAGGGCTCTCATAACGCATAGCGCGTCTGGACGTAAACCAGGAGACCCAGGTTCGAATCCCGGTGGCAGCAATAATATTTTTCATCAAAATTTGTCAGATGTACCCACAAAAAACATATTAATGTATTATCAAATATTGGCAACGACGTTTATACAATTTAATAATGTGTTCATATCTCTAAAATGTAAAAATACAAAGTTAAAAAAACAAATTACAAAATTGAAAATAGGAATACCATACCTTGAAAATGGAAATTCGATTTTCATTTGTTATCAACTTATAGGATATATTTTAAATAATATACACGGTTTCTATAAATGAATTTGCCGCCTATCAGGAAAGTCACGTATACCTATATACGTATACAGGTATACTTGTCATCTGTCGATTTTTTGAATTATTTGATATACTTTAATATGAGAAAACGCCTGGGAGTATGTATCTTCAACATATTCTGTAGTGTTTTGTGGGATAATTAACTTTAGGGTGGCAGAAAGCTCACATTTCAGAGTTGTGGGGTGATATTGATCTGCAACCTACAGTATTGTCGCCGTGCTTATTGTAGTTTGGCAGCAGTTAAAAAAGGCGGCACAAAGAATTCAAAAACCAACGCCCCCCGCCCCCCGCGTTTCATAAACCATTTATAGAAGCCTTGTATGTAGATAAAAATTTGTATTWGAAATAGACGTAATGATTAAATATTGTYAGTTTGTATATTGTCCAAATTAATGTTTCTAGATTTTKAAAAAATAGTGCAAAATATTTTTAACTTTGTGTTTTTACATTTTATAGATAAGAACCGGCCAAAGCGTTCCTTAGAATTTAATTATTTAGGTACTATATATAAACCTAGGAAACATAAAATGCAAAGTAAATTGAATTATAATAAAGCCGTTACAGCTAAAAACCGGTTCCTATACGTTTATAACGCTTTGCTAAGTTAGGCTCAAAATCTTAAGTATGTATAGTGCGCACCAGGAAAGAAGTAGCACCTTAGGAATGTAACATGGTCCACAATTTGAACAGAGCGAACCGCATGGGTGGGCCAAGTCATAAATGTATTCGTCGCGCTAGCCTGAAATTGCGACCATTTATAATCTTTTAACCCCTCGCGAAAATTTTCGTCCCCACCAAGCCTGCCTTCTTTCTTATCATTTATATTACAGAGAATTGTTCTGCAAGCCCTTGTATAGATTTCGTGTATTTCGATTTTCGAGCACCCATATTATAAGGGGTGATGGACAATACTGAAGCAGGTGACAGGTTTCTTCTTCAGTTTTTATAATTTACCTGGTTCGGCACGATAAAATACTGATTTTTGGAAATTAAAAAGAATGCAAATCGTCAAGAATCGGATAGTGACATATGGGGTTATTTCAACTGAAAATTAAATACTGTGTACCTTGTACACCCTGTGGAAGGACAATCAAATTTTACAGTACCAAGAAAAGGATTTTAAATTGTATAGTAACTGACAAAGCATAACTTATTTTTACTTCTCAGAAATGTAATTTTAATATTACGACTAATTCTTTTATAAACACACTAGTTTGTGTTGATATTTATAGACGGTAATTCGTTCAAAACAAATTATTATACCTTCGGTTATTTGTTGTAGACAAACATTGATCTTCCATGTACTAACAAAGTAAATTAAGTTAAATTAAGTAAATTATGTTTTATGAGGGAGCGTGTGCTGTCGGTAATCAATAAAACCTCCAAAACAATTTAATTAACGGGTTATTTAAGGGATGTCATATTCTGCTTTGCTTTTATTATTAATGTCCTCCAGCTTTCTAATTCAACCCACATGTCAGACATTTTAGTGGCATAGTTATAAGCACATTTTGAGGCCTCAAGTAATATTAATTGTGAACAAATATTGATGCGGTGGTCGAAAGCGGCATATTTGTAACCATTTCTTGTCACTTACAGCAGGAGTAGCAATGTCTAGAAAGAAGAACAGAGAATTATAAGTGGTTTTTAAGATGGGTCAGCATTCAAAAGGGACGAATATAGATATGCGGTTATTGTGTCGTCTATCTTCGAAGTGTTGGCGAAGATCCAGATTATTTATACGTTGTGGGTATTAGGTGGAATCTGATGCTATAAATTTACTGGCGTGAATAAAAGATTTTAGTAGTTTTTAAGTGCTTCTGTAACAGATAATCGAACGTATATTAACTATAATGTGTATTTTGGATAGGATCAGACATTACGCAGATATTATGCGGCGTTTTATTACCCAATATTATTGTGTGAATTGTACAATAATTCAGAACACTTAATATAATTTTATTATTATGTTTTAAGTTCTAGCTTTCCGGCGTGAATTCACCTTTTAATTAAAGTGTATAATTAGTTTTTACCTGTTTTGATAATATAAATACTGAACACTATTTGATTAATGGCGGTTTGTGATTATGTATCATTAGAAGCACAATTTAATAATGCACCAACAGCAAACTCTATGAAATGCGTGCAGAATTCGGATTCAAAACTTCTCTGTGTCTAGATGTATATCGTTTTTGAAAAATAAAATGTTATCCTAGGTTTTTTGTACATAAAATGTGTAGTGATATCACTAGGAGCAACTATTTTACCGTATACGAGTTAAATTAAATGTTAACTTTGCACACTCATTTACCATTTAAATGCAACCTAATGAAATTAATTTGAAAAAAATATAAATGGATGTGCAATAATTATACTAATTTGAAACACAAATATATATGCGAAAACGTATGCTCCTAGCGATATCAATATAAGATATATTTTTGTGTAAAAAAGTAGTAAACAGTTATTTATTACTAAGATGTAATATTGTATTTTACCTTTGAGTGTTTTTTAGCGTAGAGGCGTTAGTCGAGACGCTAATGAGGCTCGAGAAGATAATTATGTTTTCTATAGCATTTCTATTTTTACTATACCATTTTATAGAATGCAGTATGTGGAGTACTCAGGGTATCGCTCTTATACTTATGTGACCTACAGTGTTGTGAATCAAGGATCCAATCTGCGTCCAATATTATTTGTTTTTTTTTTAACAATATCTTGTGCCACCTTAATTGCCAGAGTTGTGTTTATGCGGACAACTTGAAAATAGCCACTTGTATAACACCAGTAGAAGATTGCCACTTGTTACAACACGATTTCAATATGTTTGGTGATTGGTGTGGTAAAAAAAAACTCAAAATAAATTCAAGAAAAACTGCTACCATAGAATACAAATATAAACTACAAAATACTGAAATCGACAAAGTTTATCAAATCAGGGCGTTAGGTGTGATTATGGACAGTCAGTTAATTTTTGTGCTTCATATAAATTATGTATGTACTGAGGGACAAAATTGTTAGGATTTGTATTTAGCAACACCTCAAACTTTAAATCGACTGAGGCTATACCTATCCCTTACTTTGCATCTGTTAATCCCAAGTTAATATATTGTTCTTGTAAAATATGTTCTTTTTGACTTTTATGTCTGCTGGACAACACTATTATTAAATAAATCAATTAATGAAAGGTGTAAAAATTATTATTAATCGTGTCATGTTTTAAAATTTCGTTCCTATGACCGTTGCTAGGGTTAAAGAATAGTTTGTTTATTTTGATTTGAGTGCTTTTGAGCAGTTATTTGTAAAGTCTTTTGGTTGTTGTCCAAAATCTACCCTTTGACGTGAAAGAAGAGGCACTACAAGCCGTGGAAAAACTGTTGTCACAAAAATCACGTTTTTAAAAGTGAAAAACAGCAAATAATATTAATATTGCTAGCAAAATTCTGGCATACTTTCTGGAAAATTCAAACAAACTCTATGTTCTATGTTTATGTTAAAATCTACTATGCTTGCGAATGAAAAATGTGACATTTCGAACTAAGTAATTGGTGGGTTTTACAAACATCTCAATGGAATGATTGACACTAAAACCAAGGAAGATCGATCGATTATCGACAAGAAAAGTGTGAGCCTTTTGAATATAGTAAAAAACTACGCCTTTTTGTCCTAAAAACCAGAAGTTTTTTTGTTACTTACCAAGAAAGAAGATGAATCAACCAATTTGTGGGCATAAATACTTTTTATAATAGTATAATTTTAACACTTGGTTATGTTTCAGTTTTTATTGAGTTTAACCTCTTACATGTTTCGGCTTATTAGGCCTTTCTCAAAGAGTTTACAGCGCTGCCATAAGTGTCACCCGCTCGTAGGTATATAGAGGGTCGGAGGGATCTGTATCTAACTTTAAGCAACAGTTTCGTTTGTAAACTCTTTGAGAAAGGCCTAATAAGCCGAAACATGTAAGACGTTAAACTGAATAAAAATTAAAACATTACAAAGTGTTATAGTTATTGTATTATTCAAAAAATGTTTCATTTAACGCCGTCGAATAAATTAATTTATTAATACTTTTATGGTGTTTTTGAATTTACTAAATACAGAGATTTGTACAAGTTAGAATTTGCTAGCATATTCTGACTTGACTGATCTGATAACAGTCAAACGTGTAGGTGGTTGGATATCATTTTTAGTTGCTAAATATTATATCGAAAACCAGTTGTAAAAAGGTTTAGGTATCGAAGAAAATGTGTGGAATAGAAAATTCTTGTAACTGTAATTCAAGTTTTCTTTGTATACAGTTATCACAAGAAAAAATGTTTTCTATGACTTAATATTACAATCATTAACGTAAATTGAACAAATAATGATATTCGACATCAAAATCGTAACTAAAATTGTAACAAAGAAATAAAATGCTTTATTCTTATCCATTACATTTTGATTTAATAGATCAAAGCGCACGTTAACATCTGCTACAGAATTTTTTTTTGTCAAAAGTTGAGGGGCACAAAACAAGTTCCGATAAATTTGTAAGTAAATTTATATTTATTAACCTAAAAAATCAATATATATTTACTCTGACWCTTTATTTACGTTAGTAACAATTTTGGTAATCTCTTTATAATTATGTAGTTTAGTTATTAAGGAAAATATAAGTAATGTATGGATCAAAGGTAAATGCGATATAATGTTTCCTAGCTTTTTAGGTAGGTAGCAGTCAAAATTTACTAACAATGTATGACTTTTTCATTTGGAAAATGGCGTATTGATAGGCGATCTAACTATAAACCAAAAATAAGATCCAAATAAAAATTAGTTATGGCTAGGTACTTCAGTATATTAGTAGGGTAGTAAAATTGGATTTCAATCTAGTCTAGATTACGTGTATTATGGAAACCAGAAAATTCAAAGCTGCACGATTTACCTTATGCTATTATATAACTTTTATGATTTATTACAGGTTTGTATTTAACTTACGGCTATTGTGGAAATGAAAAAGAATTTACTTAAAATTAATATACTTGTTGTGGAATGTKATAGTTATCCTAGACAATACACTTGGCACTGTAATATTTCATTTACCGACAATTTATGTGCAGTCAATTAAATTATTAACATTTTTGAGGGTAAACAAACACATAAGCATCATTTATCATAGTGAGGAATGCTCACAGAGGGTAGACACTATCTCATTTAAAGATTAATGATTTAAATGTTTTTTTCGACGTTATTTATCTGTAGTTATGCAGCAGAGGTGAGATTTAAACATATAGTTAGTAACACTAAGTGTACGCAGTGAAGCCATACGAGCAATTGTCGAATCCGCTTAGAATGATGCCATCCATATTGTATTCTTGTGGGTTTTGTTTACAATGTAAACGACAAATTGTTGCATTCGGCTGCATTTAAAGGCAATTGATTAATTATATACCAGCAGACGGTATCATCATTTATTAGGCGAATGCAATTGTAGACTGGATTTAATGTGTAGTTCAGGACCTCAAGCAAAAATAATAAAATATTTATATTAATCTAGTCTACTATATCGTTTAGGAACATTATGAATATTAGAGGGGAAACGCAAATCTATTAAACACTATATGCCGAAAATATAAGATTTGAATGGTTCAGTTAAATCATAGGAAATAACAAAGCAAGAAGTCTATAGAGCAAGATGTTGTTTTTAAAATGATAGGATGATTTAGAAAAGTCACAGTCAATTGTGTCGGTCTGTATGTAGTTGATTAAAATATCTGTAGCAAACTGCATAACTAAATTAGTAATAGACTTTGTATCGTTAGTACTGTCTAAATAAAGTCTAGAAGATCTTAATACTCAATCCCTAAAAATATTCATTTTGGATTCGTCTTAACATATATAAGGAAGAATTTGCTTCTATATGTATAAATGGTATTTGGAGTATACCATTTGTAACAATTTGCGAGAAGTAATGTTGAAGCTCATCAGGTATGTTTATGAATTATTTATCTACTGATTATGATTAATATTTTTTCTCTTATATATGAATTTTCTTATGCAGACAGTGTTTTATTTATAGTTTTTTTTAACAATTAAGCAATTAGCACCAATGGATTACACACAATCTGGATCAAATAGTTTTCTAGTCGCCATCCTTATACAGGCTAGTCTTTTTTAAATGCACGTGATTTTATACTGAATTAGCACTCGTGACTGTGATATGCAAATGTATTGGCATCGTCTGACCTGTAACAATCACATGAGATATAGTGCTCGATTAAATGACAGATTACTAACGTTTGATGTACTAGCTCCACCAGGAAAAAAGTTACATGTCTATAGCAAAACTTAGGACTTTGTAATAAGGCTGATCGTAATCAGCACTTTAAACAAAGTTATAAGTATAATATACTATCATGTGATTTAAACCGAGTACCATATATTACAAATACTTCTTGGATATACCTTACGATATCTTTTTCAACTCGATCTTTATTTTTGATTGTAGTAACTGAACGCACAATCTTTGAGTGAACTTTTATCAAGATAGGCTCGAATAAGCTTGAACGTAATCAATCTTTCCAAGCACCTGTTTACACGTCATTTATTTAGCAGTAACAAGTACATCATATTAATCAAACTTCATTGCATTTGCTACAAGTAAATAGATACTTATTTCATAACTATCGAAACTTTACCATGCGTATCGAGATCGTTTCATGTTTGAATCTGATACGCTTATTATTGTTTTATTGATATTCTGTTGAGAAATGAAGTGGACGATACAACTTTTTTAACAATCGTATTCCTGTAAAGTGACTATACTTCACTGTCTCGGGGTCGAAAGGTTGCACGTACTGATTAATGAAAACCCAACTTGATAGTTCACATGTACATTTTTTTCAGTACTATCTTTACTAGGATGTAGAGCTTCAAAAACGAACGTGTTCTTATCTTCTGGTCTTAAGAACTTAATTAACTTACTATTTATTAACAAAATCATATACTAAGATGTTCAAATATATCTGCTTAAGATTTTCATTCAACAGTTAGTATTTCCCATTTCACAGTAAACCAATTTATTCTACATTCATATGATTTAATGAAATAAATGGGAAAAAGTTTTGATGGAGGCAATGGACGTTGTGTTTTTTATTTTTCTGATTTATACCTGGATAAAGTTCTGCATTTCAAGAAGCAGATTTTGTTATTATATATTTGAAGAAATTGATATTCAAAATATGGCACACACTTAGTGAGACATCAAATATTTACTAAAATATTTATAACGTCTTTTGAACTAGGCCTTTCTCAACAGATCCAATACAAATTATTGCCAAACGTTTAGAAGTTTAGATGAGGTGATTAGTATATGCTTAGAGAACCATATGGCATATATGTATATATGAACTTAATTTTGTGGATAGAGTTGCAAGCGTATTATTTTTTCATCAAAGATATTTTTATTTGTTGAGTTACCTAGTGGGCGCTTTACATATCTTATTCGTCTTTAAAACTAAGTGAGAAACTTAAAAAAATGGAATACTATATAGGGTGTAACTGGAAGCGAGACAAATTTGCTATTATTTTTAATATTACTCAGTACTGAATATCTTGTTTAGTTGGGTAGTTTGGAAAGAATTCTCTCTTTACAGATTATAAATGGAACGGGTTGCAGTATAAATAGTGAGTAAGGAAAAATATGTTTAAAATGAGCACCTACACGCTGTAGGTACTATGTAGAAAACTGAATGACAGATTGTTCGACTAGGTATTTTAAACCATTCAAGAAGAAATGAACATAAAATTGTTAATAGAATGACTTAAGAAGCCTCAAATTCAGTACTACTTAACCGTTTCTACCTGTGACATAACAAAATTAACGAATACGAGATTCTGTTCAAAATATCGAAAAATTGATGTGTTTGCAAATTTGTGTACTGCTTAATTTAACTATGAATATAAGAATGCCTGCTAAATAGTATATAGTATATAATATGGTATTCATTCAGGTAGACGTGTTACTTGCATTGGATAATGGGATAAATGTGTCAAAGGTTAGCGTCACTTTACATCCTAATAACCCAAATGCAATGCTGCGCCCGTATGTCTATTTAGAGTCCATCAATCAGTTTAAAACTCCCATGCTGAACTGTATATCCTCATTGTGGTCTCAGTGAAATAAATTGCTACTATGTGCGGTTATTTGCAACATTATTTAAAATTTGCAAGGTAACTGGGTGTTTGGAAATAAAATCTGTAACTACCAGTTAAATCGGCAAAGATTAGAGTAAATTAGCAGTGTAGGTGTTATCACACGGACCAAGTGGTTATTTCATTGAACACGCGGTTGTATTGCTGTTACGTTTCCACGTATGATCAACAAGAAATATTGTTCTCTCGAACTGCCGACTTATTCAATTCACGTTAGTTGATCTACATAAATTCTAATAAAGTGACAACGAAGGATGCAACTTCCCATAATTGGACTGTTCCTGTCAGCAACATCACATACCTTCAAGCTTCGTACAGTAACAGTGTCAACACCATATCAATAAGTCTTCATGAAAACTAACATGTGGGAGGTTGCTGGATATATCATGCTAATCTATTGCTTTTTTGTCAAAAATAGATTACTGTTGAAATTTTTAGTTAACCAAAAATAATCGTTTGCAACTCACTCTCTTCTCCATAATGCCATGAGCTTGCCTTGGTTGCCGCAACGAAACCTACAAAAAATACATATAAATTATCGGTATTTATAGTAACTAAGGCTGTGTTAATTTTTTATAGTGTTACATATTCTAAATTGTAAAAAAGTGGGTACCTATTATTTAAAAGACTTCCTTTACTGCTTTATTTAATTTGCTTTCTGTAAATTTTGCCACTGTATTAATTTAAAGAATATTTCTAAATGGGTCAACGGTTTAGCCACGCATATAAGTAAAAAAGGGGAAGCTATCTACATTTTGAAACAAAATAGTTTTTTGTGAAAATAAAAAGAGTTAGCAAATACGAAGAGCGTAATTCAACACTGGCATTCAAACAGACAACAGCTAAGGGTGTTGGTTAACACTTTACTTAAGCAAAAATAAATTACTTTGGATATTGCTTACCTGCAAAAATAAATATGTAAGTACCACTAAACACGGTCATTTTGACTAACCATGAAGGTCCGATGGACTATCACAAATCACGATAAGCTACTGTGTTTGCTCGTCGGTCACACGTATGTATATTGGCAACGCGCCCTTCAATGCGTGGTTATAAACAGCAGACCCCAATCTAATGGGCATCTTCGTCGTCCACAATTACGTACTGAACAAATTTTGTGGATTCACTCGGGGCGTGCATTCATCTTATCGTGCTAAGATAAGGGAAGCCTTTTTCTGTTTATTGAAATCGTTAGTGTCACAATTGCATTCTTTCGTAGCTGATTTTTACTACAGCGACATGCGACACTTAGCTACGTGTCAAGTCTATTTGACGTCTTAGCTGTAGCCAAAAGGTAAGGATTAATAATGCAATACAGCTTAATTACTATCTTAAATAGAATAATCAAGAATTTTCAGGAGAATCATGACTTATATACCATTATTATACCATTGTTGTCTGAGAACCTGTAGAATGGCAGTTCTCACCAAATATCGAAACTCGTGCCTTGTCAGTTTTAACMAAAATTTGACAACGTATAAGGCTAACTATTATTTCCTTGCAAAGTACATTATTGTGGCTACAAGTGTTAGTTATTACTTGTGAACCACATGTGTACATAAAAAATTAAGAATATTTATCGTCCCGAAAATCATTCCCTTACTATGTCCCAAGATCCAAATTCAAATACTTTTTTATGTTTAAATTAACTATTTCCCAAATAAAATTAATTGCACATTTTGCTAATCGAAAATATAGGGTATCCCAAAAAGAATGCCGGATTTAATGTCCCTAAATAGTACTTAATTTTTAAAAAATTGAAAATATTTTTATATGCTAGCATAAGGTTCCGATTCAAGAATGAAAACTGGTGGCATGTATCCTCCACGACTTAATTTGTAGCATTTCACCATCTTGATAAAATTAATAATAACTTTTTCACATAAATGTCTGTTGAAATACCTAAATAGACATTCAATTTCCTCTTTTTTTTGAATCTGTTGGGTTTATTGTTTGCATCAACCCATCATATCAAGAACCTATAAAGAAAATACTCCCAAGAAGTAAGGTCGCATGACTTTGGTCGGTTATATTACTTCCACATCCAACGGATGGGAAGCATTGTATCGCGAAAAAAATTTTCAAAAATTTTTATTTGCTCATTCGCAACTCCGAATATATTCAATATATTAAAAAAATGAAAATACCATCAGATAGGAAATAAAATTTCTTACAAAAAGTGTTTTAGAAAATTTATCCAAAATTTTGGCATTATTCCCAAAAAACCTATTTTAGACCCTGCTCGTACGTTTTTTTTTTAAATTTTGGTATTATATAGAAAATCAAATTTCTGATCAGAAAGCACTCTTGTAATTTTTTGGTTAAGTTAATAATTTTCGAGTTATTAGGAAAAAACCGATTTTAAAATTTATATATTTTTGCTAATATCACAAAGACTGTTTGCCTTAGAAAAAATGTGTAGAGAGAAAAAATGCTCAAAACCTGATTACTAATCGTATAGTATACGAAATAAAAACGTAAATGTCATGTCAAAACCATGTCAAACCAGTATAAAAGCACTGATCTGTAAATAACTGGATGTCGTATGTCATTCAAAACTGTGATAAGTAAAAACTCGTGCGCCACCACGTCGCTGGTACTCGTACTATCAATTTAACGGCGCGTTCAAATTTTAGGTTAGATCCTTAACTATATAATATGGTTAGCAGTAAACGTAACGCCCAGTTTGTGTGGCACATGTTTATCACTCAAACACTTTTGGAAATTTGCAGACAGGTGATGAGTTGTATTGACTGMACACAATTACTATAAAGATAAGAAACACAAGCAGAATGAGAGGTGCTTCGATGTAGTAGATATTTTTGTACAAAAGTCGCGATGCACCATACTTAAGTTACATAATCGCCGTGGGTGCCGAATATGCCATCTAGTAACAAAAACGAACACCACGTGCTTTGCTACTTACTGAGAAAGGTGTATAATGTGTAATGATAAGGTGACCAACTTCCCAAAGCAGAAAAGCCGGACGCCTTCATGGCGCTATTTGTAATATATAATAAAGAGGATGACCAGGCATGCAATTGCGTGCTGACACCACAGAACTAAATACTTAGACCTATAAGTTTAATGTAATAAGATTTTGTGATAAATGATTCTCGAACAGGTATGGAAACAAACAAACAACAGGACCTGTCGCACATTTGGCTAAGCGCTATTCACTTTGTCACACCAGCGAGTTACCGCGCAGACTCACTGCCCTACGAACGAGCAAACTATGAAGTTAGCTAGCTACGCCTACTGCATGAAAAGATAACTGGAAACAATAATGAAGTAAAATACCATGTGCACATTTTTAGCTCAAACTATAAAAAAACCGGACAAATCAAAACAAAATTTTGTAAATCCGGACAAATCCGGATACCACATTAAATACGGACTCATAAACAAAAATACAAACCTGTCCGGGCTAAATCCGGACGATTGGTCACCTTATATAATGACAATGCGGACTTTTAACGATTTTAACTGTCAATCATTATCGTCATATTTATCGCAGAAGCGAACCTTTGTCAATATTTTAGTACTAGGACCAGCGGCTAGAAACGCTAAGGTGGTTTAAATCTCTCACAAATAATTTACATGCATTTTGGTATGTATGTAAGCGACATCAAGTTATTTAGAGATCAGTGTATAAAAGGCAATTGCGTTTCGTACGAGTAATAGGGCCATTATGAAACAGATTTTTTATTTTCAAGTGTTGGTAGTACTAAAAACAAAACGTAAACGTTGGATGCGTGCGCAAAATGGCGCCTTGTGAAACTACATAGGGCTGGTTTCTTTTCTCTATTTTAAGCTAAAATCAACTCTGTATTTAAAATCTAAACCAATCACATACCTTATTTTGAGATATTGTCATGGTTACTGGGTTGATTTTAGCTAAAATCAACTTTAACAAAGGGAAGAGAAACCGGCCCATAGTTTTTTAAATATACATATATAAAATGTCTAACTATTCTAGACTGACAGATGAATTATTAACTTACTCTTAATAATGCATCAACCCTACCATTGATTATGGACAGGTTGCGCTACTTTCAACTTTAAAAATGACAAATTCAGCTTATGGGTGTTTTTTTTTTTGTGGAAAATTTTTTTAATTATATTACCTCATACTCATATCCTGGTAAAAGAAGATGAGTAACTACGTTGAATCTAATATGGGTCACAGAGTCAATGAGTTTTCTGGATAGGTAGGTAAATACAGATTCCAGGAAAGGTTTTGTTGCGAATTGTTTTTGTTTAAGTTTTATTTTGTTATTTCCTCACACTTATTGCTGATTTATTGTTCTAGGGCTCATTGTGCCCAGATATTTTGGGTATCTAGGCGCTTAAAGAACGGGTAAAGAGCACCAATACTTATTGGAATATACACGTCGCAAGAAAATTAAGTGGGTATTTTTCGTTCGCTATTTTGAAATTTAGCAAGCATAACATAGACTAGCATTTTAAGACATGTTGACGGTTCAAGAATTGCTTGTAAAAGTTATTCCATCACTCCTAAGCTTTTAAATGCCCTCACAATTCTCTTAAAATACTTTTATTATGAGGATTACWTTATAATTGAAGTTTAGTAGTATAAGTATAAGTTCACAAAGCCAATTAGCAATTCATTTCAATATTTTTTATAAATTCATTAAGACAAAATCTTGGGGTTTCCTAAAAACTACCCAGGTTTTGCTACCAAACAGGCGTCGTATGAACAGATAAATAATCGATCGTGTTGTGCTAATATCTCAGCTCAATAAATTGCGTCCATGTTCGCTATTCACCATTTGCCCATTTCATCCCAAAAATACACCTGCACTCATGTGAAGGTTACCCAGAAATTTTTGCAAAATTCTAAGCTTGCACTAATAGAAGACCCTTCGTACAACTCCGATCTGGTATCTTGGTATTGTATTGTTTCCACTTTCTAGTTATAAAAAATGAATTGAAAAGAAGAAGTTTAAGAAGAAGTTTTATGACTATGGTGAACTTTTGGCAGCTTGTGATCCGACTTGTCTGAAAAAAATTGGCATATTTGATCATAAGTGAATTAATAACGAAGGGACTTCATTTGAAAGGCTCTAAATTATTTTCCAAAACTTTAGCAATGCTAAATTAGCAGCGACGTTTATAATGTCAAATTGAAGATTATGTAAAGTTTATTGCAAGCTTCATTAATTATAGCTTTTGTTATGTAGATCTGTAGATATACATTACTTTATTATAGCTTTTGGTCTAAAGATGACATAATATTATACCTCTAAATGTGTTGAAAATTTGAGGTTCGAAAGACTTTTACTACAGGTAGGCATATTTAAGGAAGCACGACTTTTGTTTAACTGGAACAAGGCATGATTATCATTTACAATAGTGAACAAGTACTTTCAGATAAATGCTCAGTAAACAAGCATACGATAAAATAGCTCCTCAGTTTTCTGGTTTATGAGCTGTCTTGCGGGACATTCAAAATTCATAGGCAGATACAGTGGCATGTCGGTGGGAATGTCTMTTCCAAGATCCTTAAACTACAGAATCGTGTGAAAAATATAAACGAAAAACAATTACCTTCATACGTTTTAGCTTAAAATAACAATTGCAAAACCGCAGAAAAATAAAACATTAGCAGAATGTTTCTTAAATATATGCAGAAATTTAATAACTGGCATAATTCATTAAAATAAAATATGTTTCTATTTACGATTTTTCAATTTTAGCACAAATGATATTAAACGTTAAAAATCAATAAATTTAATAATTTTTTTTTAGTCCACCGGTTTATCAGCTTATTTCATTGATGTGACAGCGAAAAGCATCCTTTCTAAGAAAATGTTATATAAACACTTTAGGAATTTAAATTTTATTCATTTATATCTAAGAAATAAGATTAATTTTGTGGTTTATGTATTTAAACGTGTAAGCAAAAAATTGCAGTCCCATCCCTGTGAGCAAGTCGTAATCAACCCTTTCCTTAAAATTTTTGGGCATGGCACTGCCTTCTTGCTTACAGAGTATCATTTAAATGTACTATTTCCACTCTGTCCAAGTTTTATGTACACTAGATTAAGAAATGTTAATTTGTTTTGGAATTTGTCATATGGATAGTGTAGGATAATTATTTAAATTCGTTTGGATAATATCTGCTTGCTTGTTGCAATGAAGACGCTTATGATTGGTCAAAATCTAAGTTATAGTTTTAATTCTTGGGGTTTGATTTAGAAGCAGTGTTTCAAAACACGTCGTTAAATTTAAATGTTTTTAGCATTTTTATTAACCTTGAAGTCCACGACGATTTTTATTAAAATGTTTCAATATTTAGTTTTTATACGAGTAATATGTTGAAAGTGACTGGTTTCCGTAAAACCATAAAAAACAAAATTTTGAGGGGCCGACTACAATTTTATGTGTTGAACAACAAAATGGTTTTTCTTGTCAGATCAGGTCATTTACTTATGGCGATAGTCGCCCCGAATTAAAAAAAATGAAACGAATTATATTAAAATTACAATAACAAAACAAATTTCGATATAAAAGAAAAAAAACATTCTTCACTTCTTCACACTTCTGGTAGCATTCGTATTGAATTTTTACAATTTGGTTGCAATAAGTAAAACCAAAACCCAAGGTTTGAGGTGATTATTACCTATAATGTTTAAATCTGGGACTACATCAATCCAACCCAATGGTTATTTCACTTATAGCCAAGAATTTTAAAATCTTATCTTAAGAGTTTGTAATAAGTAGGTGTGATTTTTGAAAAATTTGACATATGGCTTAGTTATTATGGCAATTCTGTAATTATAGTGGTTAAAAACGTAACATGGTTTTAATTAAAATAAATGTCAGTGACTGTACTTTAAGTGCTTCTAAGAAAAACTGTAGACAATAAGTATCCAGTATTGTATAACAATTACATCCATAGTATTTTAGTTTTTGAGTAAGGCGTGAATGTCAGTTTTTTATTGAATGACCAGTGATTTGTTTGTGTGAAATTCTATTTTATAATACTATAGCTGCTTATAAGTCGAATGCGCATTTAGCCTGAAAAAAATATGTAGATCCTTATCAACAAAACAATTCGTCTAAACGTTTTCCATATATCTCTCGACGGACAGCAGCAATTCATCACTATAATCTCTAAATCCCTGTATTAATCGATAAGGGCAATTCATTACGTATGCATTGCTTGTATTGACCCTGAAAGGAGATTTCCCGCTACTCATGGTAGGTACTTATCTTTTAAGTGTGTTATCCATCGCGTCTGCCAATTAAGTCCTTTTAATCCATCTGCCATATAAATATTTGTAACTTCGTGCGAAACAGGAATTTCCTGAAAGGGTCTTCAAGTTTTCTCAAATTATACGGCAAAGTTTGACGGTCTCTAATCTCTAATAATAAATTACTTTACGTCAAGACTTACTGAATTTGTTTACTTTAAAGAATACACAAAATCACACTTACTATAAATAATAAAGGTTCCGTACTCTGGGTTGCTTGAGTTGGTTCAGACTGCAATACTAAACTGTTTTATAAACCTTTAGGTTGAGATGTACAACATTGCACTCGATCTGTAAATTTTTTCTCTTTCTGACTAATAAAAATCTCCAATTTGCGTCCTCATAAACGGTAGGCACTTAAATATAAATGAAACTGAATGGTCTATTTAAGCTTTTCAAACTCAAAACAGTTCGCTTAGCTTTTATTTACATTGACGCCTACTTATGGCAATTTTATATAGCTGTTAACACTTCATGCTATTAAACTGGCACTTGTTCATTATAACGGAGGTCTGGGGTTATCTATAATTTAAAAATAAATGCAACTTAATAAGGAGGACCTAATTGTATAAAAGTATCATTTAGAATGTTCATTTCTTCTTATTATCTAAGCTGTCAAACATTTTTCTTGTACGAGTTAGATGACTTAAAATTAGATAAATATTTTTTAAACTCAAAAAAGGGCCGTTCTATTGGTGAATCTAACAAAGTGATAGGAATGGGTATTGATTTTAGCTTACACTATTATAAGGGAAGGATAAAAAGGGTTTCTTCACTGATTAGTTTACAACGATGTGTGTCATTAATTATTAATTGGTGCTGTCTTTGATATCTCATTATTAATTTAACTCAGTAACACTCATAAAAAACTGATAACTTTTAAAGGAGCAATACTTGTAATATAATACAAACAATAAGTGTTGTAACCGGATACTATTAACATTAATGCTGACGGCAGGTTGGTTTATGTGTTAGTAAGAATGGAATTTTGTTGATTGCGATCGCAAATACTGCACTTTAGATTTTGTCGGTAATCTTTAGTACTTAATGGGCCAATTTTTTAAACTGTAAGACTGTGAGACATCATGCAGTTACAGCATTATAATACCAGAAATAGAACGCACTTGCTACTAAAGTACTGATAATACGGGAAATAGCATTGATTAGATTTATACTGTAGTATGTTGCTTCGGTTATAGTTTTGTTAAACTAATATTCGTAACATTATACAATGATTAGTCTGAAACATGTTCTACACTACATTATTATTAGACTTATTTCTTATTTTATCATTTTGCGCAATCTTAAAATTTATTTCATTTTTATTAAACCTCGGATACGATAATTATATGAATACCCCGTTCAACGTTTTGCTCTTTATGTAGATAGGAGTGTAAATCATTTACATTGATATAAAAACAATATTTCTGCGATGGACCATCAAAAAATCGCACTATGTATTGATTTATATTACCTATTTATAAAACATGTTTGTCATAAATAATTAATAAATCTTAATTAAAGGTACATATGTTGAATGCCACGTCATTTATTACTTAGGTATAGTATCAGTATTAGGATTCATGATTTCTCGAGCTTTTCAATTTCTCGGGTCTCGAGAATTCTCGTGGCTAATTTCTCGAGGCTTCTCGGGTTGTCAAGAAATTCACATTTACGTACGTTTTCTCATATTATTAGTTCCAATAACGTCAACAAATACAGTGGTTTTCCTCTCAAATAAAATTATCAAATTAATTATAAAACTTTTATTGATTATATTCAAAAACATTAATCTTATGAATAAGCTAATTAACTTTTCTTTTTTTTAAATACATTAATAATATTATTCAGACTCATAATTATAATAACAGCACCATTTTTGGCTGGTTATTTAGAACTTATAGACAAAAGTAGCTTTTATTAAACTAAATAAAAAATCAACATGAAAGAAAACGTTAATATCTTAAATTCAGGTAGAAAATAAATGTAAATTATAATTAAATTACAATCACAGCACCATTTATGGCATGTTAATTAGAATAAAAACAAATGAAAACTTTGCAAGATCAGTGGAACATCTCACGCTGTGGAGCTGAACATACAGACATACAGATACATAACAATTAGGTCCGCTTACTCTGCCTGATGAAATATGCCTTTAGAAAAACTAAAAAAAGCTTTATCAGACAGCAGGTTTCTTATTTTATCAACTATATTTCCTAAAATTGAAAACACTCTTTAATTTTCAGCTGAAGTAGGCTTAACTGAAAGCAATGTTTTGTACATCGATTCTAAATTTGGTGACCTCTTCTCAATCTGTTCAAACAGTAAGAACTCTTTTTTTACTATAGATTTTGACAGTGCTACTGCACTTGCCTCCTCCTTTGTTGAAATGCCTATAATTGCTTTTTTTAATTGAATTTCGCAGCTTTCGGGTTCAGATTCTGATGGGCTTACTTCTTCTACCACTCCCGACTCATTTTCGCAACACAACAAACGGCGATATAATTTCTATATAGGTAGAATAGGTACATGATTTCTCGAGTTCTCGACTTTTTTTGAGCTGGTTTTCCGGGAACAAAGCCCAACGGTTTCCCGCGAATTCTCGGCTCGAGAATTCCCGGGAATGAACCCTAATCAGTATAGTATAGTACTACTGCAGAAGAAATTGTTTCCGACATAGAATACATAAATGTATTTTTTAATTGGACGCAAATTTTTTATAGATTCATTGGTTAAAAACGATATTTTGCCACGGATCAGGCAAATTGCAAATAACACATATGTATGAGCAACTCCCAATTATATTCTTGTACTAAAATATTACGGTATCTGTGTGAAAATGATTGAGATTGTAGATTCTCTTTTAAGAGCGGAATAGAGTACATTTATTTTGAAATTACATCTTTAGGGACATTTTTGTAACATTTAATCTATCCCAGTTTTTGGAATTAAAATAGTATTATTAACTTAACTTATTCCGTAGAAAACGAATAGCTTACTGTTACAAAACTTATAATAGAAAATGCTATCTAACCGTCTGTAACAAGTTCATTTCAATGAAATTTCGTAACACCTGTTCAAAATGATTGAGGCTCTGCTCTCGAAAGTGATATCTGTTTTCGAATTCCTGGCGCACTTTTTCAAAGGTCTGTAACAGGTCGGTCTTTGTCAATTACTGGCTTCAGATGACCACAAAGGAGGAACCCGTTTGGTGATAGACCTGGCGATATAGGTGGACATTCAACAGAACTATAACGTAGCGCTGCTTTTCTTAGTTGTTATGGAACTGGTAGAAAACAATGTGTTGTTATAGAAGACGACATTCACAATTCAATCAATATCAATCTACTACTCCAAGGTTCAATAGTAGGACTTACTTTGTCTACATCTATAATATAGGTATGTAAAAAGTAATAAAACACGGCTACGGTTTTTAAGTGATGAATTATGTCACTTCAGTCGTTTTAGATATGATGTTAAATTGAATGCTGACAAAACTGTTACTTCGTTATTCTGTTTTGAACCGAGAGTTAATTTTTCCAGTTAAGGATGCCAAAGATGAGACAACATCGATGTATTGACATCGAATCTCATACGAAAACAGAATTTCATACTATCCATATTATATCGCATAAACAAACATCGATGGTAATCGATGTCAATACATCGGTTAATATAAAAATTAAAAAAACTAAAAAAAAACTATTGTAGAAACAGATATTGAACTAAGCATGTAATCATTTTTAAACGGAACTTTCGAGATGACAAAGGCAAACGTTCATTTCAAAAAATGTTCGACGTGCACTGGCGCCTGTCATTCCTTCGGTGATTTATGGCCTAGCAGACACCAGCCCAGAAACAAATGTATAACACCTTAGGCATGGGCGTACCCAGCTTTTGGTCTAGGGGGAGGGCAAAGCAGGAACATCATGTAGAGTATAATTCAACATAAATAGAAATAATAAATGTTTATAAGATATAGGTACTTAAGTAATTAATGAAGTATTTATTGCATGAATAATCTTCGTGGATTTTCTGCAAGGCGACTTAAAATATCTTCTGTGAAATAAAGACCCAAATTATTTATATGTTTTCTATGTACACTGATCATACAAAGCCCCTTTATTACTAATTCCGTTATTGATGAACTGTTAGGTGAGGCGCATCAGTTGCATCGCTCTCGCGTTTAACAAAAATGTATAATGATATCATACTAAGTACCAAAGGAACATAAATTTCACCTTAAAAGTTCTACTAATAAGAGCACGATTTCTGATTCAGAATTAACACATATCAAAGACTAATGCATTAACCGATGGGCTTTTAGTACAGTTTCAACTTCTCACACCAGAAGTTTTAGAAATTTAAGCTGTATGGGTGCTAAAGATACAATTGCAGTAATTTTTATTCCCTAGGGAAAGAGACTCGATGGATAACTAACATTTTTAAAACTCAGAATGACAAATCTTAGATCGCCAGTGCATTGCTCTTAAAAATTAACCGACTACTTAATATTTTAACCAAATTAAGCTTCATTTAAATAATCTGAAATATATTTAATTGCATTTTTAACAACACACCGGGTTTTAATTCGTGCTGATAATGCTTTTACTGGATTCCTAACACTTATATTAAATCAATTGACTTTCATAAACATGAGTTCGGAGGGATTTTTTATTTTTTTTTTTGTTTCTTTGTATTAATTGTTAAAATGTAATGTGAATTTAGAAATTTGGTACAAAAGTTAGAGTTATCACCGAATATATAGGTAACAGGTTCTGATGTGATTCCATACAACAGTAGTTAGTTGAACAATCTTTATAGGAAAAGGTAGAAGAGCTGAACTAAGCAGAAATCGAGTTATGACTCATCTTGACCAAGATAGTCCTTTAAAGCTATATCCGCCCTAAGACAACGATTTGTAACAACAAGAATGTTGCAGTTACAGCTTCGAAACGCACATGGCATCGATTAAGCTTGAAAACCATTTGACAACGACTTATAAGAGAAGGTCAATTGCAAGGGTCAAATATGAGTTCTGGATGAAAATTGTGAAATACACTTGTCTATAAATTGTACTGTATTTACAGTTTTGTAAATAAGACAATTTTTAGGTGTACACACGTAATTAACCAGCTAAAATTGGATGCCCCCCCTTGCCCTCCCTTCGGTACGCCCATGACCTCAGGTATAGCTCTATAACGTAGGTATTTCGCAGACGCCATATATATTTTTTTTATCAATATAGTGGTTTTGTGTAATGTGCTGTGAATCAACTACTCGTATCTATACTCGACAATAGAGGAAATAACATCATGTTGTGTAACAACAACATATTTATAATGCGTTTCTGCTCAGCTATAAATTGCAGCAGAAACAGATAACAGAAAAATGTTTGCTTTTCCTATATACCCTGCAAGAGCAAAGTAGGTGCAAAATATGCGCGTGACAAATAGTGATAAAGGGCTTTTATTTAAATATTAGATTTCTGGATTTTTCAATACTAAATAATAAGAAATATAAAAAATGTTGCACAGCATATTCAGCATATCCATATTCTCATTACACCTGTCACTTTGGGTCAAAGATGGCGACTATGAATTCTCATCTTGACAAGCCGTTGCCTTAGATTAAGGTGTTGACGCTGACGGTGTGCCCTTTAAGGATGACAAAAGAAAAAAACCTCCTTAAACCAGACACCGCAACTAATGCAGTAATAAGAAAAACGTCAAACGATTTTGCAATGTATCGAGACTTAAACATCGATTGCGTAATTGTGATTGCGATGTAATGCAACTGAAACATCCATGTTTGGAAGCATCGATATATCGTTGTCATCCATAGGTTCTCCCAACCAGATTCGGCGACAGAAATGTTGAGGCCCGTTACTTTGCTTGCCTTGTGGGTCCCCCTGGTCTCTAGTTATTTCTTATTGCATCTGATAGTATATTAAAACAGCAAATAGCAAGGAGCCCACTATCTTCCAGGGCCCGGTAAAACTGTAGTACTTGTCGCCTAACTGTGTCCTAATTGAAATATAACTTATCTAATGTGAATAATGTAAGTGTGTATATTTCGAGCTAGTCAGAAATTTTGTGTTAGCGATTTATAAGCTTAGATTTATAGAAGATTATAAGGTCGTGATAGGTAAATGTTATACCTGGTTGCATTTTCTTTCTATTAATTAAGATATAATAAATTCTAAAATAAGAATAAAATTCGGTTTTCTATTTTTGCTTTGTTAAATTACTGTTATTAGTAAGAAATTAGGATGGCAATGCCATACCATTGCTTTGGTATATAAGCAAAACCAGTTCTATGCCGTGCTGTCTACACTAGACCTAAACTGCACTGATGAGCTGTAATGACAGCGAAATAGATCTATCTGCAGTTGGTTGAGGTGTAGACAGCATAGCATAGACATGCATTTTACTGTTATTAGTGTTTTATTCCTGTTTGGATTTTAATACAAGCCAAAGTATAGACTACGAATAATAAAAAACAACGCTATATTTTTTCGTTTTCAGACATATGCATTCTACTGCTATTCGTGCCAAGAATAATCTGCTTTTTAGCGCAATAACTAAAGGTGGTAGAGCTTATATGATCTATTTATCATCTTTAATCCGTGGATAGTCAGATCTCTCTGCCCGTAATCATCGCACAGACCTGGGTTCTCAAAGTACTGTTGAACGCAATTTTTGATGCTAATTATAATGGTGCTCGTAAAATTTTGATTAAGATTTTGACGGATATGTGGCCCCATAGAGTATACCTGACGAAGGTATAAAATTCGATTGCGCTTCAAAGTTGTGGTTCAAGGTGGTTTTTGATGCTTAGTATGATGTTGCATGTGAAATTTGGATAAGACTATCAAGATTTATTATGATATTAAATGATCTATAATGATTGGGTTGCAATGGCAACACTTGTGTATACCTATTGTATATTACATATTGCACCATAAAAATATTTAGTCACTAAGCAACAGCTATTGCTTGTACTCTCGTAGCCAAGCACCTGATCTTCATATATTATTATATGACATCGCGAATGCATTTTACTGATGTTTCTGAAACGATGTGTTAAGAAAAATCTAAAAAACAAATAGCTAACTGTATTTATAAGGGCTAGAAATTTCTGTTTATAAAGACACTGCTAAATATATTCACATATCACAGAGAACACGTTTATACAAGTGTATAAAAGGTGAAAATAACTACCGTCCCAAGACAATTATAAATCCATTGAGTTGAGTTTTTAAGGTATCATTTAAGAGAGCATATTATTTTTGACTGCGTAATATGCAACTTCTGAGGTTATGCACTGCTTTGTTCAGGAAGGTCAGTAATAACCAATATATTTGTTTTTATGCAATTTGTTTTTGAGGCTCTAAATCAAAGTAATTAACTTGATGTTATATACAGGAATCATACTAAGTCTTTCTTTGTTTTTTCCAAGAATCTAAATCTTATTTACTAAATAAATATCAGGTTTTTAGGTTGAAGTGGATTTAATAAATTGGGGCCACTTTTTATCATAAGAGTTGCCCAAAGGTAAACAATTTTAAAAGATTTTACTTTATACAGTATACAGATAATTTCAAAATACACAAATACAGACTACTATATAGATAAGGAAACTAATAAAGTGCAGTCTGTTTTGATTTTGAATTTAAGTAGTTTTACATAAATAGAATAAATGTTAATAAGTGGAGTGGTCACTTATACTAGAAAGGTTGATTATGTTACTCGCAATTATTATACATAAATGATATATTGTCTGGTAAACAGAAAAATGAAGGTCAGTGATAATCTTGCATTTTTAGACAAATTTGTGTTACTATCAAAACCTATAAGGCCCTGGGATTTGTAGTATAGATTAAATATACTCGTTTAATCTGATTAGGTACCTAAAGCATTTAGAAGGATGTCCTTATCAAAAATCAAAATAGCAGAATGTATTTATATATATTATATATTTTCGTACTACAAATACAAAATGTGTAATATATATATAGGTAGTATAACTAATTTAACACTTTTAAGTTTTTTCTAGTTCAAGATGATTACCTCTAGCTTGACTTTTAAATTGAAAACTTTCACACGCAATAGAAATAAATAAACAAAATACATACTTAGGTGTATGTACACAAAAATAGGAGTATTGCCTAAGATAAWATCGGAATGCATTTCAATTCGAAAATMGTAATGTTATCTAMTCATTTAAGTTTTGTGTCGTTWCTGACATCTTTTAACAAACCGGTAAATAAGCAACAGTCAACAGTAGCGAGTAGTTTCGTGGCGAAGTGTACTTTTACAGCCGTTGCTCGTCATTGCGATATTAGTCACTAGATGGAAGCAACGCACTACTGAAAATACGAAAATTGGAGGATACGTTTATTTCATAGCACCACCATTCCAAAAAAATCAAGACTACCCCGTACACTAAGGCATTCCATGAAGAATCAAAGATGTTTAAGCCTAATATAAACAGTGCCCTTCTTACCAATATTTGATCAGCAAACAAAGTGTAAAAAATGTTGTTTATTTATTTTACCAGTGACCAGACTCTTGAGAGGTGTCAAAATAGAAATAGGAAACCGCTTAAGACACGTAGTTGACAGTCAAAACATCTTCTGCAAATACTGACCAAGGAGCTAGGTTCACACGCCCCAATCTGGAATTCACATAGGCATCCCTTGTTTACCTTTAAATGTATAATTTATTTGGTGTGCGTTGCATGGCAGAAAGAAACTTTTATGATGCACGCATAAACGATAGAACTGAAACATATTTAATGGTTGATTTAAGAAGTTATGGCATGATCTACTAAATACATATTTGCCAATTAAAAAGTAATCGTATACATGAGAGAAATGTTTTTATATTAAATACGCAATATTTTGCTTTAGAAGTATTTTCACATAGTAACGCAATCAGTACTTAGTTACATTAAGCTTAAATTTTGAGTAACATATCTATAAAAGCTCGTGGTGTTTCAATTTCTAATATGTAGTTAGCGAATAAATGTATGTTGTGAATAGTTTTATGAGTATTTACAGTATTTATTTCGTCTATTTTAACACCTTCTATTATATCAAAGCCGAGTTTTCCTCTTATATGTCACAATGTTAATGCGTATTTACGAGTGACTGACCAGCAGACGTCCTACATTTACTACAAAAATAAATTGTAAGAACCTATAGCGATGAAGCGCGTTACCACACAATATAAAAGAGTTTATAATGAATTTTCAAAGGCGGTGTAATTATAAGGATAGAAAGTGAGATTACGATACAAGTAATCGACATTTTGCATATGTTAAGTCTTAAGAAAGTATCTACATTTTTATTACATATACTTACAAACATTTGTACAACTTTTGCAGAATGTATTTCGCACATATTCTTTGAAAGTATGCTCAGAAATGTACGAAATACTCATAAGAACGCAAGTACTAATCATTGTACGAATAAACAATATTTTAATATTATATTTTCTTGAATATAAAAACCACAAGAACGTTAACTTTTGCAATAAGGCAAGAAAAATTATGCAAGAAAGCATAATCAAAAATTATAAACTGTCGAATTCTTGAATACCAAATTTTGCAGGTAATTTTGGTAATGAATGCATTTTCGCTTGCATCTTCTTTAAGTAGATTTTTTTAAAATACGTGTATTGATTAGTATCATTAATGCGATGCGATGGGAAAGAAGGTTCATTGAATACTGCTACCGGCTTTTGCGTAAGGCGATTATCAAAAATTTCACAACAAATATGTTTTTATTTATTTGAAATATAAAATCAACAAGGCTAAAATAAAACCATTTTAATGTTTTTGTGTGGAAAAGGTAACTATATATGAGTCACTAAGCTAAATTTAGTTTGTAACAAATGTATAGTGGAAAATGCTTTAGAGTAGAATATTTCGAATGAAAATTAGGTGTTATACATTGTTACATTATTTCCCCTAAAAAAGTCAGTTTGGTAACATTAAACTAACATTGGTTGCACTGTCATGAAGTTGTTTCGTACTCAGGAACTTGATTTTTGAAATGAGCTTCCAGTGACATCATTTGATAAGGTTCGCTTTTATATACAATTACCTTATCTTTCATTAGTTATATAGGCAGCCCAAACGACAACATGAAGAAACAGATCTTAAAAATGTGTGCATTTTGATTTTTCTCGGAATTACTCAGTTTAGTGACCTAAAAAATTTGCGTTCCATTCCAACATGTGGCTCAAAGTCCAGTTTCTTTTATATATTTTTTCTAAACAGCACATTTATTAGGAAATAGAGAACTAAATTATCTCCAATTTCTCTCAATTTTGTCAAAACTGCAAAACAAGTTTTGTTTTGTTTAGCTTATCAAACCATGCATTTTTTTTACAAGTGGCGTAGAGATTTTGAAATGCCTTACAAAATCTCTTGATTTATTACTAACAAAACATCAGAGAAAAAAGTCAGCGATTACCATATTCGAAAAGGACAGGTTAATTGTGCTCAATAGACCTAGAAGTGCTTACTACAAGAAATTGACCAGCTGACTTCGCCAAGTTGGATAGTGCTGTTGTGCTGTAATAACCCCGACGAAGCCATACATTATTAAATTTTTGTGTCTTTCTTGTTGAATTTAAGTTAAACACAAAATTAATGCAAAAATAATAACATTTTCCTTTTGGGCGTTGCATTACTTTTGACCGCCAGTATAATATACAGCTACTTGTTATCTTTTACAATACCCTTAAGCGACAGCTATTCTAAAATCTTTTCAGCTCCTCAAAATACTGGTATTATTATCGAAACCAACCCGTAAACCAACTGCATTAATAGGTACTTACGTAGGTAATGTTCTTGTTTTGACGCTGATATGTACACAAGCCGTGTATTTTATGTGTTAGAATTAAAAAGAAAAAACGGTAGGTAGGAACATATGACTTCATGAATATAAATATGACGTTGGATCTATCTTTGGTGCATAGTTGATTGAAAAGCGAATTCCTGTGTTGATTATTTTCATAACGTTATTTGAAAACTCCACGTGACGGACACTCCCAAAATGAACAATGTGTGGGTCTATAGGGTGTCTGGTAAAGCTCAGTAAGGAATTTCATACATCTTGTGTGCCCGGCACCTGACAATGAAAGCACTTTGGAATTAATTCTTACTAGTACAATCACATTAAATATAAAATGAACGTGGTTCTGCTTCAGAGTAAAAGTACCTATAGTGYTTTACAAATTTATGATGTATCAATCATTTAATCGATTACTAATGGTTCTTGTAACAACTACTTGTGCCACTACATACACATTATTATATTTATTAATGTGTGTGTACCTACATGATTATCAGCAATGGTTTCGTAAATGGAATGTTTAATTACAACAGTCGTACTGTTGTACTTTTTCACATAAAAGTTCACATTATCTCCTCATAACATAATATACTATTTTCTTCAAACGTTATTAAAGTGGCAATTTTCTGCAGCTAGCATAGGAACCAAAGTGTCAAATTATATCTTAGCAACAATGACACTCACTTTTGCTGCATATACGCAGCAAAAATCATTTGCAGCCACGGCGGCAAATTATTTTTCTGGTTGTTTACATTTCGTCACTAGAGAAACCTTTCCCAGAGCAAACTAAAATAATCACTGAAGCACGATACGCAAATTTAAAATTACTCAAATTTTTAATTAGTGCTAGATTCTTTGTCGACGTTTAAAAAAAATAGCATGTGTTATTTGGAGCTAAAGTGACTTTATGTAGCGCGGCTGGACCTATCTGCCTCGCAAGCTCGGCAGTTAAACTCCAGCCTTGCTACATAAAAGTTCACTTTATCTCCTCATAATATAATATACCATTTTTTTTCAAACGTTATTAAAGTGGCAATTTTCTGCAGCTAGCATAGGAGCCAAAGTGTCAAATTATATCTTAGCAACAATGACACTCACTTTTGCTGCATATACGCAGCAAAAATCATTTGCAGCCACGGCGGCAAATTATTTTTCTGGTTGTTTACATTTCGTCACTAGAGAAACCTTTCCCAGAGCAAACTAAAATAATCACTGAAGCACGATACGCAAATTTAAAATTACTCAAATTTTTAATTAGTGCTAGATTCTTTGTCGACGTTTAAAAAAAATAGCATATGTTATTTGGAGCTAAAGTGACTTTATGTAGCGCGGCTGGACCTATCTGCCTCGCAAGTTCGGCAGTTAAACTCCAGCCTTGCTACATAAAAGTTCACTTTATCTCCTCATAACATAATATACTATTTCTTTATTTTAAATTGTCTAGCGCTGTGATAAGCATCTTAGTCTATTTGTGATCAAATAGTACGTACTACTCATTGTAGTGTAAGAAATTTTCTGGAGACCAGCTAAAAGCTTTAAGTTTCTGGACAATTTAAGCGCAAGGAATCAATAATCAAAAGTAGATACTAACTTTATAGTATTGTAGCATTTGTATTTTATACATACATAAAACTTATACAGAGACGGTTTATTTTCGATAACCCCATCATATACAAGTGTTTAAGTAACTTCACAAAGTTTTAGTCCACAGAGCACTAAGCACCCTAATCTAGTCCATTCAGAACAACAGTTTATCAGACAATCTTAAGTCACTCAATAACTGAATTGCGGTCAAGCAGTCAATGCTTAGCTTATTGCTGTATAAACCACTTTACTTACGTATTTTTATATTAGCCCCAACAAAGGTCTGACTGGTAAAATAGCGATTGTCTTTGCTATATACCTAGTAAGCAATAATTATATAGGTAATTACTTCTGTAACTGAATCACGCCGTAGACTTTAATATACAGGTTGTCCAGTAACGAATAGACCATACATTAAAAGTAACTTCTTTGAGTCAAAATAAGCCAAAATAAACCAACTTACCTTAGAACAGCTTTGTCTCTTTACCAAATTATTTTTTTATTATTTATTTTAGTATATTTTATTCAAATTTGGTACAGTGGTTTACGTAATCAGCTTAAATAAGCAGTATATTTAGAATTGGAATAATTCACAAAGGGCGCTCACAGCGTTTTTTTATTATATTGTTTTCGCAATATGTTTTTGTAGAACAAATAATTATGACTTTTTGATTGCCCTTTAAAAGCACTCAACAAAAAACTTAAACCTAAAATACTAAATATAACGCATCTGAGAATTAAAAAATGCATTTGTTTACGTTACAGACCTGCCTTGCATGTTATTATCTTCTAGTATAGTTTAATTGCAGTATACTAGTGTAAAAATGACTATGCCGGTTTGTCCGGGTCGGCAATTTTCTTTTTTATATTTCTGATTTATTTTATTATGTTCAGATATCTTAAAACAGTTAAGTAGTGGTATTTTTTTATATTGGCGTAAACTTAATAATTAGCTAAAATCACATAATATCATTTTCTCATGAACTAAACAGAAACGCAACCCTGCGCGCATGTCGAATTCTAATTAAGACAATAATCGAGAATCAGCAGTGCCTGATGGTCAGGTAGACCGCATAAAGCGGACTCCAGGATTTATTTAATTTAATTACTATAAGTTATTTTTAATCAGTTATGAACAGTTCTATTTTCTATTGCGTATTAACAATTATTTATATCTAACGAACAACCTTTAAGTAGGTATTTAGTAATTTTTTATAATCATTACTTAATATTATAAATATAATTTTTGTTAAAGTTAATAAAGGCTCTTTATATAATTGTCGGATTCAGATGATTAATTTTGACATGTACATTGTAGCAACAATTATATCTATACGTCTATAATGGAAACATAGTAAACTATGCGAACTTTCTACGAAGTTTTTAATCTTTTTTTAGGATTATTGTAAACGCCGCCCTCCTAAATAAACAATTTTAAGCAGATATAAACATTTAAGAGAATTAATTAGATACATATGTTTATTGTGCTTATAATTTTAGTCAATCTGAAATCATAGAAGAGTTACGTCCAAGAAAAAAATATAACAAGTAACTGCCAATACGCGTATAATACGCTTATAATCGTTTTTCCTTACGCTCCGTACTCTTAGTGAATCATCCTATCTGGGCATCTAAGTAAAATTTAGCAGGAATTTTAACTTCAAAAGTATAGGAATTTTGCCGTAACCCTTACGTGCTGTCAGCAATAAATAACAAAGTAAATAAATAAAACTCTGACGTTCAGTTTGATTTTAGCTACTTCACGGAAAATAACTATTTCAATTATAATATATAATAATAACATTGGCAATGCTGACAGCTATTGAAATATTCGGAAAGCTACAATCGGATGCTTTCGGAGATTTGTGTTCGGTGAAATTTTATAACTCGTGCGTTTTCGGAAACTGTAATCTGTGAGATTCGGCTATCTATGTTCGATGAGAATTGTGTTCGTTGAAAATTACACTATATGAGAATTGTGTCATTTGAGAATTGTGTTCACTGAGAATTGTGTGGTCTGAGAATTATGATCAGTGAGAATTGTGACCAATAGCGTATTGCTGCTTGCGGACCATAAAAAGTTTGTACAATCTAATATACGCTTCTGATTACTGATCAGTTAAAGGCATGTATAATTCATATCTGTGAGTCGGCTACTTATTTACTAATTTGTAAGTAAACAATATTGACCAACTAGAGGGAACCAAAATTTTTACTGCCGAGCCAGTAGATATTGAAACAAGCTGCAACCGCATGGCGGTCTTAAGAGGAGAAATATAAAAAATAATATGTTTGTTGTATGTGACAACTAATATAAATAAATAAAAGCTTACAGTAATAATCGAAATAGCAACTTAATAATGACGTTGCTAATAATAGCAACAAATTTTATTATATATGTAACGTGTCATGGAAATTGCTAATTATTCTTAGCATTCCGTCTAGACGCAGTAAACCTCATACGCCACTAAGCACAGGTGGACCAGGCCAGATAATACCCAGACATCAACTACTGGCGGCGGTGTAGCGTACAACTCCCCATTTTTTGTCCGAAATTTGTTATGCGGAAGTAGATACAGAAATAGTAACTCGATATGCTAACCATTTCCTGGGCGTCTGTTTTAGAGAAAAAATTGGACAAAATCCGTCATTACATCATTTGTGGATAGCCCACATAATCTCTCGGCTCCGAGAATGTTTATTTTAAAGCAGGTTTTGCTCGAACCAAATAATATACATGACTCAATTCGAGTTCAAAATTTTTTCTATCCTGTACAGCTAAGTATGTATGTATATGATGAGAAGAATAGATGTTTCACCATTGAAACAATTTTACAGTCGTTGATAAAAAAACGGGTGAATTCCTTCTAGCTCTATACTCTATCTAGGTATAGAAAGCTAAATTTTATGCTGTTAATTTAAATACATATACTTACTCTGAAACTTAAAAATGCATAGAGATTGTCATACATTATTATCATTAGACCAGTTACGTTGTATACGTAAGAAATAATCAACAACTTTCTTTATGAATTGGAGCAAGCATTGTTTGCTCCCACCAGACATCCATCTAACATCAAGTGCATATCTAACATTCAACTGTTTACAAATTTTTGTTTGCCCAAGGTACGTAAACCCCTATCTCGCTTTATGATTTATATCCAGATTTCTTGTGAGCAATTATGTAATTAATATGTATGCCCGAGGAATGTAAATTTGTAATAGCATACGATAATTATTTTATTAAACTGACATTAATGGTATGTAATGTGAATGTGGTGCCAAGTCCAAGTAAAAACTGTGGCGACTGATCAGATATTGCTTCATTAGGTTTTCGCGTCATGTACTGGATAATTAGTTTTACAACTAAAGTGTTGTGATCACTATCTTAAGTTATGCACTTGTCTCCTTTTTTGTGACGGTTGCATAATACATAATGATAAGCATATTCTCCAATCAGATTATTTTATAGTTATGCATTAATCTTCAACTGACAGCATGCAAAAGAACTTGTATGCATCGGTAAGGAGAACAGCATCAACTGCAGACATAAATAGTGGTGTAGGAAACGATGTAACTCTAGGATCTAAATTGTAAACATCACACTATTCAAATTATGTCATCGTTTTTGATTCATCGAACATGAAAAGGAAACCCTAAATATGAATTTGTTTTACAAAGAATAAGATAGAACCACATAGTACTTACCTTCCATTTTTCATTTAGGATACTGCAGTTGAAGCTGCGATATGCCTTGCGTTCAAAAAGTGAGCTTCGTTATAAAAAAAATAATAAAACTTTGATAAAAAACTATTTTCATTGATTGAATCAGCGTACGATATGCATTTCTGCTGCTCCCAAATATACCACCGGGCCGACCGTCTAGCTGGGTTGGAGGGGTGAAAAGTTCCTTGCTAGTGGGACTCCAAGTACCGAATGAGGGTTGGAATGGACTACATTATTCTTGCTCGTATTAGCGGCTGCCTCTAGTTACATATGTACATATTTAGAACTTCCTTATGTGGTTTTCTTGTCTTTTGCATGTGGCAATTACGATTCCTGTGGCTTGTTTTAGTTGCTCTTGGTTACGTAATGGTGTCGACGCTCCTTTGGTTGATTTTGTGTGTGCTTGTTCGTTTGTTGGAGCTGTAGATAGAGTGCTCTATGAGATACTTCTGGCCTGTCTGCATTAGTTTTCTTTCTATTGGAAATTATTTCCGGTTTTTAGTATTCTACGCCCCTTCAGTGGAACGTTGCTGTGCCCCCTTCTATTCCATGTGGACTACTATTTCTTTGTGTAGCATTTCTATTGTTTCTTTTGTCCTGAAGCCTTCTTGTTCGAGGTCGTGTAGGAGTGCCGTGATTATGTTAGCTCCCTTCATTGCATTGCATTACACAAATTTCATTCAATAAACCCTGCTGACATGAAGGAGAAACACATAACAGCAAATAGTGTAGAAAAGAAGGTAAGGAAACAAAAGAGAATAATAGAAAATAGTAGGACAGGTGGTTGTAAAAAAGAAGAGAAGCGGTTTGAAACACAAAATATTGATGTTATGAGCATAAATCGCTTATTTGGATGATATAGAAAGCTTTTCATTACTAATTGTAATCTAAACAGGGATAAAATAATGAAAAGCCATAGTTGAATAAAGTGAAGACCAAAGATTCAGAAAGTTCTTTTTCTGATTTTAAAATGTAACGTGTTTATTTACAAAATAAGTAATCCTAACTGAATATAACATTTATTAATAATAATTTTGGAATGTTCTCTAAACCTAAGCTTGTCATCCACGAATACAGTTTTGCAATATTCAMCTTTATATTAATTGCGTGAAATATAGTAACCTATACTTTGGACTTGCTAACTCCTAGCCGCAGAACAGAACAATAAAGCAACCGTTTTATCAACATTTAGATTGAGATTATGCACTTTTGAAAATTATTGATCCGCATAGGACTGCAAATGAGAATATATTACAACTTTTGTTGCACCTGACATAAACAAAGGGAGTCCTGTGGAACGGTTGATTATGACTTCACCAAATGTTCAACACAACCCATAAATATAAACATATTGCCTCCAACCTGTTAGGTAAGAATTAAAAGAAGTAACCCTGGCATCATCAAATCCATAATATTTCAGTTTTGAGCGCAGCAATTCGTGATCGATTTTATCAAATGCTTTAGAGTATTCAAGCGAAACCAGTAAGGCAGCAGTCCCCTGTCTGTAATATTTAAAAGAGCTGCGGTGGAGCTAAATCATCTGTGAAATTCAGATTGAAACGATGGTAAGATGTTAAGAGTCCTCAGACCCTTAAAATTCATAACGCATGTAGAGGTTTCCCGGTGCCATTATAACTCGCGATACAGTGTTCGCAGATTAGATTTCTAAACACAGCCAGAATAAGCAAGGTCTAAACTGAATTCTACTCGGGCAGTTTTTCTTTATTGATAAATACGACAAAAATACAGCCTTGTAAAGTGTTAAAAAATTAGTAAACTTTCAAATTTTTTTACTAGTAAACGGAAATAGATATAAAAATTTGGCCCGAGCTAAATGGCATTTGACCATTTTCAAACGCAGCTAAAAAAAGAGAATGGGTTTTTCTTACTCAGTTATTGTTAAATAATGGCACAGCGAAGGATCTGCAATTGTAATAAATGCGCGTGGCTCGTGGTGCCACCAACCGGTTGCTACATGAACTTCGCCAGATGCTCCTCCCATTGTCGTGGTAGTACGGCTCGTATTAAATGCGCGCGGCACATGGCACATGTACTACATACAACATATGTGTGTATTTCATAAATAAGTACATCTACGTTGTCGCGCGGAGTTTAAATTTCCAGGTGTTCTTTAAAATGGGTAAAAGGGAAGGCAAAATTATTAGAAGAACGACTTTCCGATGACATAACTGGAAGAAATATGCCAACGTTGGAAATTTAAAACGCGGAAATAAGGTAATGTGAACTTTTAAGCTGCAGGGTGTGTAAATTTTTTGCTCTAATTTTGATACCGCATTAGATCTTTCTATGAGCTTTGAAATACGCTTCCCGTGCATTTTTTGAAATACCTAATCAATTTCTTTTTCACATCTACCTACCATGATACTAGTAAGGGACGCGCACCCTATGCTTTAAAAAATAGTACTTTACAATTTTAAAAATATTTTTCAAATTCCCATTGATTTAGAAAATGTTCTCTACATTTGTTTTCATTTTATTTGAAAAATAAATATTATAACCATATCGATTTTAATGATTAATGTTCTTACCTGTAAAATAAATAATACGTAATTTTTAATTTTTGTTAAATAATTATGAATTATATACTACTGTAATTTAATTTGAATTATTCATTAGTTAACTAATAATAATTTCATAGAATTCATAGAAATATTTGGTGCGGTATCAAACTTTTAGCGTTGTCGAATATTATATCCAGACAACGGTTTTAGTGATGAAAGGGGATCCTTTTTTTTTAACTTTTAACACTCTATAATATTAGCATATAATTAATGAACACCCTATATAGATAACATGACTAAATACTTATGACTATGTAACGTTTAGATGCCTGTAACAAATACCAATGAAAGCGCAACGAACCCATCTGCTTCTGTAAACTTACAAAATGAGGTAATCATAACAAATTCAGTTACTCTTCACAAATTTTTAATATATTTTTTGCGTATTTTTTTCTCTCTACACATTTTTTTCTACGACAAACGGTTCTCGTGATATTATCAAAAATCTATAAATTTTTTAAATCCGTTTTTTTTAAATAACTCGAACATTATTAACTTAACAAAAAACTTTCAAGAGTGCTTTTCGATTAGAAAATTAAACTTCATTTTAATTGTGTTTTTCTTAATTTTGTAGAAATATTTCGAAAATATCAAAATTATGGATTGTTTTTAATGTTGTGAGAATATTTATATCCTACCTGATAGTATTTTCACTTTTTGAATATATTAAGTATTTTCGGAGACATTCATGATAAACCGGTTTTTTTATTGATGCTTTTTTGCTAATATCTTCTAAACAGTTTGCTGCACCGAAAATTTGTAGGGACGAATAATACTCACACTGATACTATTAATCACATACTAAAAGGAAAAACAAACAAAAATTCGCAAAAAGGGTAGTTACCCCCACATTTCACTTCCTTCCCTATAACTTACTTACCCCAATAACAATAGGTCGCTTTGGGTAGTTGAGATTCATATGTATGCCAAATTTCAAGTTTATATATTATTATGTCTTTTGAAGTTATCTCTTCCACTCACAGACCGACAACCACACAGACAAGAAATGTTTTGCTCAAATTTTGTTTTGGACATTCCCGAGCACTTTAAGCGATTGAGCAAATAGAAATTTTTGAATTTTTTTTTTCACGCTACAATACTTTCCATCCGTGGGATGTGGAAATAAATAATAGAGTTATGCTTAGTAAAGCCATTTTTATCAGACAGGTATAAGAAAGTGTGTACGTACGAGTATATTTCTAACAAGAATGAAAACAACACGTAGCTATAACTTGTTTTATTTATTTCAAACATTATTTTGAAATAAAAATTGTATAAGTCTGCTTTATAGATTTTACATCAATTTAGGCTGGTATGACGACTAGTTTCATCGGCTATATCACCGTTGTCTAAAATACGATGAGATACAAAATCACGATATTCATAGCAGTAAATTTACAGTTTACGATCTTCATAGTATTCAACTTCTTTTCGATTATCGATACGTAACGCTTATCTTAGTAAACAACTGCAGTCAATTCTCTGTACAAGTAAAAATAACTTCGGGAAATGTAAAATAACAATCTTTGCTAAAACCAAACCGTCTAAACGTATTTTTTTGCAAAATGAGCTGTAGATATCTCGTTTAACTTGAAGCATTTGAAATTATACTTGCAGAGAAGTTATTACCTGACTCTACGTAGTCTTAATCCGGATCTAATAAAATCTAGTAAATAGTATCATTTTCGTCATATTACTCGTATATGCGAGTACTACGCACTCTAAATACGAGTACATACATTTAATCCGCTTTAGTATCTGACAAGTTATACATAATTTTTGCACTTGAGTTATTGTTTTCAATACAATTAAATTACATTTATTTTAATTTAGAAAAGCAGACCACAACCTTTTGACACTATCAGAAATTAGGGCATCAATATATCAATGCATAAATATCAGGTATCCAAAAAATGAGATTGTACTTTAGCTTTACTTCAAGTTCTTGACGAATTCTCCTTTACAAACACCCGACAATTAATAAATTGAATAAGACAATTAAATAAATTAAATAGGAAACAGCACGACGCACCACATATTAAAATTGAATAGTATATATCTTCATTATTCGTAAATCAGCTTCAAACTGTAACTAAAAAGTATTATTAAAAAGAATATATTGGTTAGTAGGGCTTTTTGGCCGGAGCTGTATCACTCATTTGCATATTAGCCCAATCGAGCGTAATAGCGATCAAATTTTTTTAATTTTTCGATTATTTTGCTGAATGTGACGGGATGAGAAATATGATTTGAATTTGCATGTTGATAAATAGTATCTTATTATTAAAAAATGATTTGAATTTGCATGTTGATAAATAGATGCATTCATTTTCCCCGGATTAATGATTCAATATTGCTGCTATATTGAAAATAATACTTTTTGAGTTGTTTATAGCCAGTAGGGGGCGTTTGAGGGCGCAAAATTACGCATTTGCATATTAGTCCAATCGAGCATGTGTGTAATTCGCGATCAAAAATTGTTTTAATTTTCGATTATTTTTGCTGAATGTGACGGGATGAGAAATATGACGTTCATACGGTTATTAGCGAATTTATTAAGTGTCAATTATTTTTATTCGACTTTTTTGAATTTGGTGTGATGGAACGAGATGTGAACTGTGACTGACATTTGTATTTTATAGCAGCATGTTTCTGACTGAGGCTTTTACGCCCTAATAATTACCTATGCCCATGTTTTTCTATGGTTTTATACTATTTTTGTCATATTTCATACAATGGATTTTCGTTGTGGCCAGCTGGAGGGTTTCAATGATTATCAGTTATCTGAAATAAGAATAAACAAATTAATATTAAGAGTATTCATAGATTTGAACCGTGATTGTTTGGCAAAAACATCAAATAACGGTTACACCACGACTTAATTGAGCTTAATAACTGTCATTTCACAACCTAGGCTAATCCACAGCAGGTTTGCGATTTCTTAAAAAAAAGCACTAATTAAGAAACTAAAGCCACC
The DNA here is from genome assembly GCA_025024175.1 of Rhyzopertha dominica. Lineage (NCBI taxonomy): Eukaryota > Metazoa > Arthropoda > Insecta > Coleoptera > Bostrichidae > Rhyzopertha > Rhyzopertha dominica. The sequence continues at coordinate 27,022,822 of QCXZ01000137.1, forward strand.
AGCATGCAATAATTATCAGTTATCTGGAAATAAGAATAAACAAATTAATACTAAGAGTATTCCTAGATTTGAACCGTGATTTTATGGCAAAAACGTCAAATAACCGTTACAGCACGAATTAATTGAGCTAAATAACTGTCATTTCACAACCTAGGCTAATCCACAGCAGGTTTGCGATTCCTTTAAAAATACACTAAATAAGAAACTGAAGCCACCAGCATGCAATGATTATCAGTTATCTGGAATAAGAATAAACAAATTAATATTAAGGGTATTCGTAGATTTGAACCGTGATTGTGTGGCAAAAACATCAAATAACGGTTACACCAGACTTAATTGAGCTAAATAACTGTCATTTCACAACCTAGGCTAATCCACAGCAGGTTTGCGATTCCTTTAAAAAATGTACTAAATATGAAACTAAAGCCAGCAGCATGTGGATACATAATGTAAACTCTGATTTCAGATAGCTAAGCAGAACGGTGAATATAAGTTTAAAATTACTAAACTAGCATAAATCTACGACTGTTAGTCAACTCTGTTTATATAAAAGAATGGATTTCAAGTGATTGAAGTTAAATTAGAATAAATGAAATACTTGCTACTATGTCTATCGATAGTCATAGAAGGAACAAGTTGAAGACCAAAACACACACGGTAAGAATGTGTTTAAGGCAGGTAAACTACTAAAAAACACACTATGCTCGTACTTCGTTGTATATCGTGATTTTCCTTTTTTAACTAGTTTATGCAGCTGATTGTAATAAATAATGTTAAAATTGCCAGCTTTTTTAACTAATTCTGTTCATCAAAAAGCATATATTTCATGTAATTGTAATTAAATTGAAATAATGTAATTAATTGACTTTTGTTTGTACTTTATTAAATATAACTCGCATGTCAGTTATCAATCTTGTATATACATGCATATACGCCTGTTTATTATGACTTTTTCCATTAACTTGGATGTTATTGGTTTCTATTTTCTGGCTAACAGGGCATAAATCACATAGAGATTTCGGAATAATAATAAAACACTTGTTTCATCCTACTTCCAAACTTTTATTTTTGGCAAAGCCAAATGCCAGCATTTCAACCGCCAAGCGGCCTTCTTCGGTGGCTTAATAAGTATAACTGTTATACTTGTTAAGCCACCGAAGAAGGCCGCTTGGCGGTTGAAATGCTGGCATTTGGCTTTGCCAAAAATAAAAGTTTGGAAGTAGGATGAAACAAGTGTTTTATTATTATTTAATAACTTCCAAAAAACTCCACTATTCATTATTAGAGATTTCGGATCATTCAATTTTGCAAGTGGGATTATTAAAGATGTTTTCCGCGCTTTAGGAAAGTAATTTAGTTCAATAGACCTGTTGATGATGTGCACTTTATACTTTTTGATTAGAGGAAAACCATTTTGAACATTTGTAAAGAGATATGATAACATCCTGCAGCATTAGCTTTGAGATTATTCATTGCCAGTATTAATTCGTCCTCTTTTATCAATAAAAAAAATTTTGAGGTTTAAAAATTTTGGTGTATATTAACTAATCTTGTTCTCGTAATTATTATTTTCTTCAAAAACACTAATGAAATAACAATATGATCTGGATTCTTCGTAGGAATCTCGCGCTTTCCACCACAGCCGCGCATTTTCAAAGAATCTAGGGTTTTCCAAAATCCAAAATTATCAACATGATTATATGTATATATAAGTAAAATTACATCTATGCCATGACGCCTGCCTCAAAGCAATCTGTCGACTGCTGTTTCGGCTTATTAAGCTTCCTCAGCACAGCTAGAGTCCCAATGCAGACAACACGCCACAGATGCGGCTTCCCTTATATACGCCAAGGTAGGCGAGGCGTATGACAAAAATAAGAATACCCAGTAATAATTGTTCTATTTGAGTAACCTTGGTGTTGACTCATTCCAAGCTACTTGTACAGCCATTAAAGTCTGTGGAGGATGGGTTAACTTTTTCAATCTTTTACCCATCATATTCGAGATGGTGTTTGATCGGGTGATCTTGGTGGGATCGGCAGCAAATTGACATTGCTTAGTTCAAAGTAATCCCAAGTACCTAAGTCGGACTAAGTGTGGTCGTGCACTGTTTTGTTGAAAAATTGCATTGGGGAGGGTTCTGAGGTAGGGTAAAAGGTGCGGTTCTAGTATTTCCTGGACATAACGCTAGGAAGTCATCTTATTTCCGATAAAGACCAAAGTGGTCTGCTGCCTTGAGCAATACCACCTACATCATTAGTTCAGGTGACACTAAAAAGCCAAGCTAAATTCTTATTAGGCGGAAATGGTGCGAATCTCAATTCATTCCACGATCATGCAGCCAGCCAAAAAGCGTAATTTTTGACTATTTTGTATTATTCGGAGCAAAATTCTACGGAATTTGTTTTCAAGTTACGGAGGAGTGGTGGGACACCCAGTATTTAGAACATATATGTTCGGCTTTTCCTTTCTTCTCGTGCTTGTTAGTCTTTTCGACACATGCATTTTATTAGTAAGGCGTAAAATCATAGTGAGTGATCAACGGCTACTATTTTTATGCCTTTATTTTTTTCTAAACAAGTGACGCTAAAGGTGTGCAAATACGCCCCCATAACCAGCACTTGAGGAAAACATGCTGTTCTTGGGAAATTCATTCTCACATGATTTCCGTGAAATATATGTGCGCTAATCTACCAACGCTCTTAAAATTTTCAACCGGTTAGCAGGTATGTTAACCGTCCAAAATTATCTATAGCCGAGAAATCTAAATTTAAACCGCTCTGTACATTTTAATACTGCATAAATTTAAAATTGGTCTATTTTCGAGCGTTATGAATATACACGGTTCATTCATGAAGAGTAGGGCGAAGAGTTTATTTTTCATTCTGCATGCCTGACTGGGAAGTTCAATAATTAACTTACCATATCTATTTTTAAATTGTTCACACAACGAGTATTTATTTTGCATAATAAGGATATTTTCTGGGTTTTTCTTTTGGAGAAGAACATTGGTATATATTTAAACAACCGTCTTAAGCGGAAGTATAACCCTATAGATAGCTGTTGATGCTAGTAAAGCAACTGCAGTTTTTATTTCATCACTCTTTTATTATTAATTTATTACACCACCCCAAATAATAAACGTTATATAATGTGTCTCATTCCGGTGTATTACCTCTGTAACTCCTTTATTGTAACAAATATGAAGGAATGTTTTACATATAACTTGCTTGGACTTGGAATGAATATTTTTGCATAAATAATAAACCATATTTGTTCCTTCGTTACTCGAAGGATAAATATATTGCGTGGATACAAATGATTACACTAATAGATTCATTTTTAATACAATATCAGGTTTGCTTCCATGGCTCAAATTTAAAAATTCGCTATTTCTTTGTTTATGAAGAACTTTCATTGTTTCCTTACGGGAGTTTATAAAATCTCTTTTTGCAAAAGTCGGTATCGGTTCATTTGATCAAGCGCTATTTACTGTATAGAACAAATGCTACAATCCCTGTGACTTCGGTATTTAGAGAAAACTTTAGAAGTTAGTTAAAAGCAGCCCGCATTGTGTAATTCTTTTTTTTTGCCGGCGATAGCCGCTGCGTAATGCCTGCGACAGATATCAGAAGATATCAAATCCTTTATTGGGATTACTGTAATTGGTTTAAAAATATATAAAAATAGCACAGGATTTTTAACTTAATTTAAGACTTAACTTAAGAACATGTTTAAAACAGTATCGTCACAGTTAGTGCAGTAAACAGAAGTGAGGGCATTACAACCAAAATACTTACAGCCTAACATAATTCACAACAAGGAATGAGTGTCAAGTTTTATATGTTAATCGTTTGTAATTTTTATAGTTTGACAACACCTCATTAGATGCTATTGTTTGTTTTTCTTTTTAATTATGTAATTTGTTTAATACCGCTATTGGTCCTATTCTAATCGGAGGATATTTCATGAATTGCATGTCTAATAGTCTGAAAATTACATGTTTGGACTGGCATCTACGGTGATATTTTTGGATCTTTTTTCTTCCGAGTAATTTGACTGATGATATGTACCTACTTCTCATTTGTCTGATGATTATTTGAATACAATGTTAACAAATAATGCAGGGAATGATGAGCGCTATTTAGAAGACCTCCAAGGTCATATGTATTTCTTTTTGTAGGGCAATTTAAAGAGTAAGGAGTAGATAAACGTAATGCTAATCTTGTACGGCAGTTGTTTATTCTGAAAATTCCTCCCACTTATATATTTTGATAATTACGTAAATAATCTTATTCAATTTAGATGCACTGCTTAATCAAAAGTTGATGTGACCGTGCATTAAAAAATAAATATGTTAAATTAAAAAAATATGAATGTACTATATTCAGTCAAGTCCCGATGAAGGTGGAGGAAAAAATAGTTTTTTGTAAATACCTAAACGTTTTATTTTGCTAATGACTGGAATCAATTTGTTGTTTTCTGAACGTTCTTTGAAAACTTTCTGAGATAGTTGGTATTGAGCTAAAACCTTCTGTTTTAACTCTTCACTTTTTAAGGAGTAAACTTATTTTCATTGTGATATAATTTTTAATGTCTCAACCTTATTTTTCTAATAATAAAAAATTGTGGAATGTAACGTTTGGTTATACGGATGCTGATGGTGTAATAAATTGTTAATTATATTATTTGCAAAGGGACAAATTATAGAGGCAGAGGTCTATGCTACAGAATAAAATAAAGCGCAGAAAGCAAAATAAGTGACAGATAAGATATTTTAAATAGACATGAAAAAAAAGCAAAAACAAATTCTAGCTTTGTACTTCTCACATAACAAAACAGGTATAAATGCGCACGTTTTGTACAAAAGATCACTTCGACGAGCGACGATCTAAACTGATCCAAGCGTTGCTCATTGAAGGAAGCAATCATTGGAGAATGCACCACACATTCAGAGGTCACAGCAATGCAATGGTTCGAAGTGAAGTGCAAACCATGGAACTTCTTAGAGTATTACTTTGTAAATTTGTTCTTTTTCGTCCCACAGAATGTCATATAGAGTGGGACTGCGAAGCTAGGAGCTGGGGTTGGAAAAGCCCTCCTCAAGAGATACAGAGCAACACGAACCTCCTTTTTGGTTTTCAGGCAGTGAAACACAAGGTCAAGTAGCTACCGATCGATTGTATAAACATTATACGGATTATATTTGTATAACAAAGCACTTTGTATATTTAAGGGGATAAGACAAAAGTTGCACCACGGTAAAATGTGATCCAGGTCGTGCTGCAGGAGGCAACAAAATGGGTTGATTGAATCTCTCACTCTCACACTGAAAGTTCTTCCAAGGCTGCAACAGTCCTTGCACTTCGCGACACGCTCCAAATTCGCAGCAAGTCGCTCGCGAGACATCTTATCAAATGCTTTGGCACAAGCGAGATAAATTACATCAGATGGGTTTCCTTGATCCAAGTGAAATGTCCTAATAATTACTAGCATCCAGCTTATCCCCATTTTTAAAGATAGGTGTGTCAGTAGGAAACGTCCGGTAGAGTGGATGACAAGAACGAAGAACGAAAAATGACTGATAAGGGATGAGCAAGAGCTGAGGAGCAACTATTGCGATAGCTAGCCGTTGTATCATATTGTAGATTGGGATTTGCATTGTCTGACTCCTAAACGCAAGGAGGTGGACACGGCGAGGAGAATACAACGACCTGGTTTTTCATAAGTTTCCTTGATAGTAAGTGGTCGTGGTCGTTTTCCGAGGGAAGATACGGAGGTGTAAGTTCTACAGCTCTTTACCTTTTGATATAGGAGACGCCGCTTTTTTCGGATACAAATTCTTGCTTTTGCCCACTCTCTAAGGACCAAACGCCATTGTAACATCTTGTAGTTATCTATAATATAAACATCCGCCGGGCAAGGTTGCGAGATTGGCATTTGAAAATTCAAGAACTGTAGCTATGTTCATTTTCAGCGTGTCAGAACTTGGTAGTTGATTCCGTAATTCTTTAAAAATGCGTAAATCGACCGTTTTTGAGATTTGCTATAAGGTGCTACTACGGGGTTTCTATATATGATTCATGCATCCAGGGCGCTTATGGAAATTATCGATTAAATCAGTTTGCCGCCTCTCAGGAATGTGAACACAACAATTGCTTTGCCGTATTGCGTATGCTTGTCTTCTGTCGATTGTTGAATTATTTGATATATTTTAATATGAGAACACGCGTGGCAGTTTGTATTTTCAATAAATTTTTTAGTGTTTTGTGGGATGATAATGTTAAATAATTGTAATATGATAGACTGAAAGACGTTTTTAGCCCGCCGCAAAGATTCACAAATTAAGTGGTAGTAACGTTAGAAAGTTTCCACAGTGCAAGGGTGTAGACTGTAAAGGTTACCACAAGCCTACTATACGAATAATTATTGTCATTTATTACCTTTGAAAGAAGAATAGAACCGTAAATTGTTGGAAAATCTTTATAAAGCCATCGGTGACGGCCGTGAATATTGTAGCTTGGCAGCAATAATAAAAAGGCGGCACCGAGGATTCAGAAATCCACGCCGCCCGCGTTGCATGAATCATTTATAGAAACCCTGTAGTTTATCAAAACTTGTGTGTCGTTGTAGTAAAATGATTAATATCTACTAAATGCTTGCTCTTTGTATTTTTTACATATTAAAAACACCGAAAACCAACTAAACCTTACGATAGTGCTTAGAAAAAAGAAGGTTGGTAGCTTGCTACTTATTTATGTCCAAAATTAAGTTATTCATAACATAACATAAAAATTTGTCTTACCCTGTAGTGAAAATTGTGTAACCAACAGGAAGGTAGGTATTTACGACATTTGTGATATTTTATTATTTGCTTCATGGCATGCTTCAAATTCAATTCATACTACTAAAAAGTCGTACTGAAATGTAATAACAGCACTAAACAAACCCATGTGCGCAGGTATCTATCAAGTAATGTGAAATATGATCTTCATTGTAGGTATCAACTGTTTTTCCTTACATATTGTACTTTGGCCTGTAATCAATTTATTTACATCCTCGAGCAATGTAATTAGTGATAGTAAGTAAACATATTTCTGTAGCCTTAACGTTCACACACGTCACACTTTACAAAACAGTTATTTATATTTAACTCTAACGTTATTTCACACATTGACGATGAATTCTTGTTTTGCTTCAGCTTCTCTGTTTCAGAACATAATTGAACCGATAATTTTCCTCACAGCCTGTCATTTACTTTTAAAAGCAATCTCTTAATAAACGTTTGAGGTGCAATTTGTGAACTACGGCCATATCGTAGTGCTTGTCACTCGTWCTTTGTTGTAAATTGCAAATACCGTCAGGCGTCTTGGTCGGTTCGTAGCGTGAATTTAAACCAATGACGTTTCCATTTACAAAAGATACCGAATGTAAACGATTACAACATACGTGACACATAAAATTTACCCATACAATAGCCCCAGCTTTGTTTCCCACGATCTCACAATCAGCCTCTGATCGTATGCATCATATTACCAGACGTTATCGCTGTTCATGCCCCGCTGTCAAAAATTTCTGCGACAGTGTTCTTTGTAATGCAGCCATTATCGATCCCACACAACCGATGTAACATGCACAGCATTTGTACATAGGCGYAGTTTGAAATATGACTATATAATGTGATGGAGCTTGTTTATATAGTTTTTTTTKAAAACTAATTCTGGTAAAAAGCAATCAAAATATTTATTCAACCTCATTTTTATATATAAAGCACATAATAATGAGMATTAATACAAACATAAGTTACTATCTACCACACTTTAATGCAGAATTGTTATTCTGAAGTTTGGTTTTTCAGACACATTATTTACTAATTTTTTTGAAGAAATTACCTATACGACTGCATCTTTCATCTAGCGAGTTAAAATTCCTATCCGGTTCCATTCATCAACGATTTTACCAACATTTCGTTCGATATCAACAATACAATGACTGAAATTTCTTTTGAGAGACAAAACTATATTGTTATTAACTTAATTAGAGCACTCTTAAGGTGGCCTTTTCTTTGTTCTCAGTCTGATTGAGGTACGTACGCTGAAATCAACACCTTCCAACTTTTCCATTTATACTCGTCTTGTATACTTGTTTTGCCTATCTCCTATCGTTTATGCTCTCTAGATGTCCAAACCTTCTCAATATACCTTCTTCGACACTAATATATTTTCAATCCACAACGTTGCCTAAAACTAACTTTATAAATTGTGTTAAGTCTTAGTTAAACGTACGTTGCATCAAATTAAATATTATTTACTTAATAACGATATTATTTTTTGATGAAATTAATTAGATTGTCCATAAAATTAAATCATGATAATGACCGACAAACACTAATGTGAACAATGGCATTGCAACTCCTTAGAAAGTTTGGATAACTAAGCTAATTTTAGGCACGGTTCCAAGTAAATATGTAAACGCGAATAAGAAAAACTAGCTTTTCGGCTGCTTATGTGAGTCAGGAACAGCCTGTTAAAAATCAACATGTTTTCTTTCTCCAGGTCTTTGAAAGCCGTTCATTTCTGCTCTGATCTAAGTTTACATTATTTGTTTTTCGTCAGTATTTCTATATCAGTACAAAGACGTTCAAATTTTGAGCTCCATAATCCTTTTTTTTAAATCCACCATTTTAAAGTTCCCAATGTTAATTAAAGGGAGATCGATTTAATTCTCTTACAGCAGCATCAAGAGGTTTTCTTTAAGAAAGGCTAACGTACCTTTGCAGTTTTTGAATTCCTGAAACCTGCTGAGAAGAGCTTCCCATATACTCAGAAATATTGCTTTGGAATAGCAAATGCTCTTAGTAATGTGTCACCAGACCAGGACAGTAAATCAAGGTTTGTCTTTAAAAATCTTTAACAATAAAATAATTTCATATATTTTATCTTTTTCGTGGTATTTTATGGAAGAGCCACACTCCAAGGAGCCAAAGAGCCTTGAAAATTAACATGGGGGGGTATTTAGAGACATACTTTGTGTCGCTAATTTTTAAAATTTGTTCTATTATTGATATAATAAGTAGATAATAGTTTGTATCATAGTAATGTATTATATATACAGCCTGATTTCCTATAACACGAATCGAAACCATTTACATATTAACTGCGTTTTACTGGGATCTACTGTACCAACTTGACATAAATAATAACAGAAATTTTAGTGTGCTGTTATACTGCACAACAGTATATTGTTAGAACATAATTAACAATGCTGTAACATAAATAACTGTAATAAATTATTAGTTATGTTATTATTAGCTAAGTATGCTAATTATAACGGATTCATTTTTTCCTAAACTCGACTTGCAGGTTTGAAACGTTACATTTCTGTATTCGACCATCAAATTATTACTTTTAGACGGTATCCAGCTTTAAAGTACAGGGTGCAGCGTGCAGCAAAAGAACCTCCCTAACTTCATTGCGTCCTTGGATAGGGTGGGGAGGAGGCTTTTTGGATGAAGAACTTCTGACAAGAACCTCTCGGAAGCCAGCTAATATCCAGAGGCTGTTGTATCTTCCTTTTTGCAGTCATCGAGATGCTGTGTACGGCGGCTCTTCAAAATTTTGCTGTTGGAGCTATCTGTTTTCAGACAGAAGAATGGTACCACGAAATCATATTGCTCTTTTGAGGATTATGTTTCCGAGGCGACCGATTCCGTGCGCAATGAGATACACGGATTTAAGCACCTGCGATTATTTCCTTTGGGAATATCCAAAGGTCCAAGTTTTCAAAAATCGTCCTTGAACCATACGAGCTCTAAAACACACAATCCGTCTAGAAATAGCTCGCGTACCATAAGTTATGCAGAAATTCAAAATGCGTTTACGGATGTCACCTATAAGATGTTCTTTTTAAATCAGTGAAAATTCAAGCTTCCAATGTTGTTGTTTCATAATAAAAAACCTAAATCTTTTATATTATATATTATTTTATCTATCATGCGATCATGCGCATCATCATGATGGGATACTACGTAGCATGAAGTATACCCGTAAACCTTTAAAGGGAAAGACAACCTGAAATTGTACCGAACTGGCTTCACATCAAAACAATTTTTTTAACGCAAGGTAGTAATATCTATACTATATCTATACTGGAAAGGAAAAAACAATGAAATATCGATAAAATTAAATAAATTTATTCATTTCAACATTAAATGCCCCCTGTATAATTCTTTTAAGGAACGCGTTTCGATCTGTATTTTGTGTAAATTTTATTCTAGCGGCTTGTGGCAGCATATTACCAGTGGTACTGAAATAAGTGCGCGCGCTTTTTTGCTATTGTATGTGATGACTTATCAATATTTGACAATAAAATTTTCTACATAGTCTATATTATATATTATCCTCCAGTAGAATATCCAGCATTACACGAAGTTATCTGTACACATACCTAAAACTATAGGGCTCAAATCATTTCGTGTAGCTGCTCATATCAATAGAGATTCCAACAGGTAACGGCAACTATTGTAATACACATTAATAAAAAAGCATTTTGATGTATCAATTTCATGAAAGCGTACGGTTGCTCTTAAGCTAACGTAATCCGTTCCGGCACCGCTCTCAATCATTTATATTAAGAACTTCTTAAATGTGCACTTAGATAAAAAATGAACCACGAGATGCGGTAATGCGTCCAAACAGACAAAACACGGGCGGATTCCTTCAGAGATAAGTATACCTGAAAGGATCATGCTGTAGATTGCATCGACGAAAATTATTGGCTTCGTATTTATAATAAGGAAGGGACTTTCGTGTATTTGTTACTGACAGATCTTTATATGCAACTATTTGTTAGCGGCGCATGGCAAAGGGTGTAGGCTGATTTAAATTCATCTCAGACATGCTAATTGGGAATGCATTAAGGTATTCAAAGATAACTTGCTGTCCCACGAGTCATTATCTTTTGTTTTGTCGTGGGTGGAAGCTTTTGCAGAAACTTTGAACCGATAAGGTATGAAGGTGGTCCAGCCAATATAGTGCACCTTTTGATAGCAATGCAATTTCGCTCGTTCTGAAGCAGAAAGCGTGACAGAAGTAAATCCACTTGAACGTAGGTAGATACTACCTACAATACGGTAGTTAGATTTGTGAAGTACGGGACATTTATGCTCTTCTATATGACCGACAATAGCAAACAGGAATTTTCGTGGGATTCGAAGGCAATTGCACGGTGTGTTTGTATCACTGCTGTACATGTATCGCAATATGACATCTAAGTTGAACAAATCGACCTTTGTTGAATTTGCTGAAGAGATTATAATCAAGATAATATTTTATAGCCATAATTTATTTGATCTAAATGAATTTTATTGCAACCAGTAATAAAAAGGCAACCTCCGAGTAAATACTTTTACAGAAAATTTTAGGTAACTATATGGCATTTTATTAGCTTCTTTCGTAAGCAAGGCTGTACTTAAAATTTTACAAATACACGCTATAATCAGATATTAAATGTTAAACACTAAACTGAATCAAAATGCAAATAATTGAAGAAATGGTTAGTGGAAGTATATAACATCATATGCTTTTGGTACGTCTTCCCCCCCCCCCTCTCTCTCTTCCTCTCTTGTTAAATAAAATCATCTGCCGTTATTGTCAGTAGCATATTATTGTATAGTACTAATTAAAATACATTTCCTTGATGAAATTACGAGGCATGTTTTTTAAGTAAGTACCGTTTTGCGATTCCGCCGCCGCAGCGCTACGGTCGGCGTTCCGCGCATGCGCGCTGGTTACCTACATCTCTTGTCTATGCACTGACGCCATTACAGTTTGATTCTTTATTGTATACGTTGTTTACTGAGTGTTTAAGATGCCTCCGACAATCGTAAGTCCCGCCGATTGTGAAATACGGGCTGTTATACGATTTCTTAGTGCTAAAGGCGTAAAACCGATCGATATTCATCGTGAGATCTGTGAAGTTTACGGACAAAACATAATGAGTGATGGAATGGTAAGGAAATGGGTGAGAGCATTTAAAGATGGCCGCACAAATAATGTGCATGATGAAGAACGGAGTGGGCGTCCTTCGGTCGTTAATGAAGATTTGGTGCAGAAAGTGAACGAAAAGGTGAGAGAAAACAGACGCTTTACAATTTCATCATTGTGCGACTGCTTTCCTCAATATCCTCGTAGTGTTTTGTATCGCATTGTGACCGAGAACTTGAATTACCGGAAATTGTGTTCACGTTGGGTTCCGAAAATGTTGACGGATTTGCACAAAACCCAACGTATAGGCAGTGCATTGACTTTCCTTGACCGGTACCACAATGAAGGTGAAGATTTTTTAGACCAAATTGTTACTGGTGACGAAACATGGGTGGCCTACGTCACACCAGAATCGAAACAACAATCCATGGAATGGCGACATTCATCATCACCCAAAAAAGTGAAGTTTAAGCAAATAATTTCTGCCTGGAAAATCATGTGCATCTGCCTCGTAATGAGACAATCAATGCAGCGTCTTATTGTAAGACATTGAACAATCTGCGTCGTGCAATCCAGAACAAAAGACGTGGCAAGTTGAGTAAGGGTATCGTTTTGCTGCATGGCAATGCCCGTCCACATGTGGCTAATCGGACCAACGATCTCGTCAAATCTTTTAAATGGGAAACTCTAGATCATCCTCCATACAGCCCTGATCTGGCGCCCAGCGACTACCATTTGTTCCTGCACTTGAAGAAACACCTGGGTGGTCAGCGTCTTCAAGACGATAACGAAGTCGAAACATTTGTGATACAGTGGTTAACAAGTCAGGCGGCAGAATTTTATGAGGAGGGTATTCAAAAACTGGTGCCACGTTATGACAAGTGCCTCAATATTCACGGAAATTATGTAGAAAAGTAGATTAAGGTACAGGCTTTCATGTAAGATAAAATTATTGCGATATCTTTGCACGTCTTTTTTTAATTCCAAAACGGTACTTACTTAAAAAACATGCCTCGTATGTCCTTGCACAATACATATTCACCTACCAACAATATGTACCTATTGAAATAGAATAACTTCTCATGTCTGAAAGCGGAATAAGTCTACTGTTAATCTAATTTTAAGAAAAAAAAAACTAGTCAAATTGGGCATTAAAACAGAATCTTGACCGGCAGAGCTGTTAATAGAAAAAATTGCTCCCTCCTATTTCGTCATGACGTTACTTTAAAATTATGGTTAGTAGAGTTGTTAATTTTCGTTATTTTAAGAGTATCCATGTATCCGTTACTAATCTTTACTTTGACATTAAGTAACCATTTATACTATTCGTTATTTTGATTATTGGTATTAAAACTTGTAAGAATTACAAATATGAACAACCAGTGATGCTATACTTCATTTATCAATCACATTTATACGAGTACATACGTAATGATAGTAAAATACCGTCAAATCCCACTACGCTTAGATATATATTCCACTCTGAACAAAAAAAAATAAAAATATTCGTTTAGGTATAAGAAAAAGCTGCAGTGAAAGATATTGTAACCAAAAACCAAATATCAAATAAAAACAATCTAATTAGACAGTAATTAGAATCACAATAAGCACTTTACGCAAAAATGTTAAAAAATAATCTGATACGGTGTGAATATGGCAGATTTGTTTGGTTAATCATCGAATTCAATACGCTCACCTGATGTCATCAGTAATAGCATCTAGCATCGATTAAATCGTAATTCATTCAAATTAGATGTAATGAGGGGGTGTACTTTTGTTTTTTTTATATGTTTTTTATGACGTGCAAATACGGATACAAACTGGCGTGCTCAGAAATTTTGGCTGGGGAAAGGGTTAACAACTACACGCTTACGGGGAGGGGAAGAGAAAAACTGCAATTTACTGAAAAACAAAATTGAACATATATTTAATAATTTTTGACGTTTAATAATATCGTCTTGGTGGGGTCCTAACCCAAAAACCCAAAATTATGAATACACAATAGTTAAGGACATTTTACTGTTGTGTTCATATTTACAGTTACATAAATAAGCCTGTTATTCCATACTTTTGACTAATGCTGTGCTTTTCCATTAAACTGTTTTGTTATTATTTATTATTGAAAACATATTTCTGATATCATAAACGATTACTCGCTGCGCGCCCAGTGCAAGATCATGTGCACGCCTATGGAGATTGGGGTAACTACCCTGTGAGACCCCAGCAGGTTCTATTGGGAGGGGTAAAAAGGATGTTCGAACAATAAACTAGGACTTCAGAAACATAAATGGTACTGATTATTATGAAATTTTGCTAAAAATTTTGTTATTTGAAGAACTGATAAAGCTTTAAAGAACTTTATCTTCAAGACTTGGTCCTACAACAACAATTTTAGTCTCGGATTGTTACAAATTCTAGCTACTTTAAAGACGATGGTTACCAAAAAATCAGTCCTTCTGGGTCAAGGGCGATGAAACAAATGAAACAAATGAAAGCAAATCGTACGCGTGGCTTCGAAAAACCTTAGTAATCAAAGTAATCGCTCATCGTTGAAATCGGTATTCGTTACTACGCCTATCTAACAGTCACAAGTATTCGAGTAATATTTGCAATGCCTGTAATAGTTGGGGTAATGTATTTTGTCAGCATTCTGACATTATGTTAAATGAACACTGGTTAAACTTTATTAAAGTTTTGTTAATAGAGATGTGACGCTTGACGTGATGTTTTTCACAAAAATTTATTTTTTTTTAACAGGAATACAATAATTATATATTTCACAAAATAATACCATTAAGATAAGTTTGCTAAGAATACTCGTATATGACTTTCCTTCTAATGAAGGGTTTCTCTATGTAGAACCGTCAATCAAAATAAAAATTATATCTGATTCATCTGCACCGTATTCAAAATGCGCCAATTCGTGGAGATTTTCAATTTATTTTGTTTCTGCGGAATACCCACGTTTTCAAGGTATACTCCAAAGGGTTGCCCACACGGTAATTAAAGGATAATTCATGGTCTGTGAGTTACAGTGATCAGCCTCCTGGAATACTTCGCCAAATTCCCAAGAAGTGTATCACTCTGTAATGCAAGTTTCCGATAATTTAGACTGTTACATAAAAACAAACGGAGCCGTAAAACACGCTCAGTTGCGTTCAATAATGTTTATTGCATAAATCGCTAATGGAATTTAAAATATTTTAACACCTCTGGTTTTAGCGGCGAGTTCCTTATGGACGCTATAAATCATACCTAGTATTGTTTGTATGCAAAGGAACTCAGGCGAGGAACTGGTCATCGATATTTCTAAAAGCACCAGCCACCTATTAGGTACGTGTTAAATAAACGTTTAATTAAGAGAATAAATATAGTAAAAGCGTTTGCAAAAATTTAAATACGTTGGAAATTTTCACTCAGTAACTTAATTATTATAAAAAATTACGAAATGTGTTAGACAAATTGTATATTTTAGTGTCTGTACTTTGGTTATGTTATTACCCTAATCAGCAATTCTTAATTGAATTATTTTTGCCTTGCTATACCATGGCTCCAATTAATGCAGATAATTTCATTCACAGTAGCCTTGTCTGAATATTTTAATATTCAGACAACGATAGTAGGTACTTTATTGTTCTGTTAGGATTGTATCTTAAAAGCGGTTATGTATGACGACCAAATTCCGGAAGCTGAAGAGGAATGTGCGATAACAGATCAGACAAAACAAATCTTTGAGTTATCTTATCGAATGAGATTTTTGCCTTCAATGAGCCTTTGATTTCAGGCGTCTTACTTGCATGTAAAATAAACTTACATGAACCACAATTTCCTATATTGCACTTTAATCCCCGCATTACCGACATATATTATACAGGTTAGCCTTTGTACAGACCTTCAGGGCCCTGTGCTTGTTTAGTTTCTTCCACAACATTATATTTTGTGTCTTTATGTTCCAGTTCTTGATGTTCCTGGCTCTAATGTCTTCTAGCATCGCATCTCTCCATCTTCTTCGTGGTCTTGCCCGCCTCCTCTTGTCATCCGGCTTCCTCAATGTTATTGCTCTCACCATTTGCTCTTCTGACATTCTTTCGATGTGCCCCAGCCAGTGCAGCCTTCTCGACGTAACCATTTCTACTATGTTTGGGTTTTCGAATAATTCGCATATTTCCCTTCGGCTCGTTTTGTAAACGTTGGATGCGACAGAGAGCCTTATCAAAAGGGTTTATTTTATACAATTTTTTTCTAGTTTGTATGGTTTCCGTCTACTATACAAGAAAATATGAGGAATTTAATAAAAAAAAATAGGGAATTTTAATCTAATGTTACGAGTTGGAGTTTGTTTAATGTTTCCTCAGAGTTTTTCAGTGATACCAACATTGTAAAATAAACAAATTCGTCTCAAAATGGCTATATTACGAAACGTAAATTGCGTATAGTAATGGCTTCATTAAAAACACAAAATAGAAAAAAGTAATTTAGAAGAATACCGCCACAAAATATATACAACTATGACGAAAAAAATCTCTCCGACAATCCAGGCACAAAAAATGTACATTCAAAAGAGGGACAAAATATCCGGAGAGGGTACCACACAGTTCTAAACCTTAAACTTTTATTATGTTTTGTGGAAGTGCAACCGGCGCTATGATCCCGGCTTATCGGAGCACTTGGGGACTACTTCGTGTGAAGGAGGACGACCTGGCACTTGGTATGGTAGAATAAAAAGAGGTTGGTTTGATACGTATACATTTTTTGATTGGTTTGGAACACTCTTTCTCCCAGCAATCAAGCACCTAGAAGGAACAAGAGTAATCATAGGGAATAATTTATCTAGCCACTTTAACTCGGAAGTTCTACGGCTAGCAGAGGAAAACAAAGTAATATTCTGTTATCTACCACCTAATTCAACATATTTGTGCCAACCATTAGCGCTTTTTATGGACATTAAAAAGTACTGGCGCCAAGTTCTTGAAGAGTGGAAGTTATTATACCTACCAAAAATAAAAAAGCTTATCTCGGGTTTCGAAAAATGCGAAATGTATCCATATAATCCTCAAAAAGTTTTAGACGGACTTCCAGAACATCCAACAGAAAAAAATACACAAAATGCACATTAATTAGATCGTGCGAGTAGTTCTGCACTGATAAAGGTTTTAAAGGATTTAAGGGATGCTAACACACAAAAAACGTTTTTGTACAAGCAGAGGAAAGTATGTGTGCTGCACACATTAATGCAGCAGATAAACGGCAAAATATCGGGACGAAGCTCCACAAACTCTACTGATGACAACGAAGTGGCCGCTAAATTACTTTTAAAGATTTAACACCCGAAATGTTTGTTTTAGTCGAGACTTGGCGTAAACAAAGAAAATGTCACTTCTTCAATTAAGGATTTTAAATGCTATTTTCGGTATAATTAGAAGTCGGCCATATTTGGAAGCACACTTAAAACATAAAGTATCGTTGGTTATACATAAAGTATCGTTGATTATCATCACTGAATAAATAAATTCAGCTATATACCTTTGTTACAATAAATATTATAGCATCATATGTAAGTAACTGTTATAGCTACTACGATTTATCCATGACTCGATCTGTATTTAATCTGTATGTTTGTGGTTCATAGTTTTTAACTAAAGCAATGTTGCACACATCTATGACTGTGTCCCCAGTTGTCTTTAAAACCACAAATTTTCAAGCTTTTTACGATTACTGTGTATATACAAAATGTGTATATAGAGGGTAAAAGCAGGTATATGGTTTTAATAAATTATGCAATCTCTTTGGTCCTTAGACTATTGCTCAGAAGTTAGTAATTTGTCATCAGAATTTGTTATTTTCCAATGAGATATGCACGAGTCACTGAATGTTTTAATAGAGTTTTACCAAGTAGCGGAGTATGAGCCACAATCAAGCGAATAAAAGACGACATTGTTATTTCGATGACAAATCTTTATTATATTGCAGGGTACCGAGAAATACGTGGACAATGCTGAAAATACATTTTACCTAATCTTATCACATTAACAATAGAATATTTATAACTGTGACCTTTTTATTGTAGTATAAAATTCAATGAACGTAAGTAAAAGCATATTTACTTTGAAATCATTGAAGTTCTGATGTCGTCAAGCCATGAACAAACAGTAGTAAAAAGGTAACATCCGAAAGTGTTTACTCAAAAAGTGACATAATTAATTATACAGCAATGACTTAACCACAGAAAAGATATGATCTCGCATTAATTAATTCAATTTAAAATCAATTATCTTGGAATTTTTGTATGACCCATAACATTCTTAATAACTGAGTTATATCAAAACTTTAGACGTCACAGCAGCATAGTTCACAGTACAGAGGTTTACAGAGGTTTTACTTTATTATCTGATCAAGCAGCAAACAAAAATATGTTTCTGTAACGAATTTATAGAAATGTGTCACACGTACAAAAAGCCAGCTTGGCAATAAAAGCATAGTTTTGTAATTCTTGCCTCTTCGTTAAGTATGAATTGTTAAATCAGACGCCCAAGGTGTATTTATAATTTTGTGAAACCAGATGCATGTTACTTAAGCATATTAATATACTTACCATAGCGAGAATCATTAATGGCAGATGTTGAAAATAATGGGATCCATTATTGTGTTAAAAGCTCACAGTTGTTTTCACGCTTATGATTTATCGAAATACATATCTATGAAGGAGGTGGTCGTGATGTAAAAATAAGTCCTTCGTGCTGGTTGTAAGGTCATGTAGAACATCCTTCTTAAGTAGAAATAAATTCTGAAGATATGATACAATACTTTCCTTTCTAAAGATGTAATCTAGTCGTATATAAATACGTCTTGGAAAATGCTGACAATTTATTGAGCCGGATCTTGGAAAAATTATATTTTAAGTGAGGCTTTACTGGAAATAGTTATATTTGTACAGGGTTTCTATAAATGATTCATGCAACGAGGGCGGCGTTGATTTCTGAACTCTTTGTGCCTCCTTTTGGTAACTGCTGCCAAGCTACAATAGCACATGTAGCATCCAAAATAGAGATGGGCGTATGTTAGTCGTTATTGGTTAGTGTTAAATAATTTGTATATTATTCTTATATCACATTCACGCCCTTTCTTACCACTACCCCACTCKAGTTCCGGGTGACGGACAAGGCTAGCACGTTTAATTAGACCAGTCGGGCAGCCAATCAAAACGCAACATGGAAATACAAATAAATGACGCATTAGCAAGATAATTACACAAGGATGGATAGTTAACTTACGGCGGGTGCCCTGCACCCTGGCGCTGGCCCTATGGAACCGGATGAAGCACACGTAGGCCGGCAACCTGKAACATGTGATTAGCAGGGATTGCCACCCTTAGGCCCCAGTCTTTCAACCAGGCATTCCATACATTGGCCGAATGTACGGACCCACTAAACCACCTAAAACCCCTGGTGGAATAACGGTATACAGAGGTTTCTGTTCCATCTGCGAGGAACTCCTGGCACTTACACAGGCCAGGTCACTGCCGCTAGCAGCAGGTCACGGACAGGATGGTCGAGACCACGCCGTCCAGGACTCCTATAGCTATAGGGTGGAGGAACTGCCATAAACCTCCGCAGCCACTTGCTGCACAGACCCACTTGGTCTCGTGGCCACTGCCACCGGACTACTAAATAGTCCTGCGCCCACCGGCGCACACACAATTACAATAATGGCCAATACACATAGTACCCCTTTCAATAAGCATATACCTCTATAAATACCTGTCACATGCAACATGCAACTTATCCATAATGCTCACGTGGACACACTACTACCATTGGGCACTACATCACACACACTTCTACACAGAGCCATACTCTCGTGCTAACCTCTAGCACACTCTATGCCCGACTGTCCCATTTCTTTTACAGCCCTTGCCTCTTGTCCTAGCCCTTGCTGGCCTGCTGTTTTCTTTAACATTCGAGTAAGACACACCTCTCGTTCGGAGTAATGGCCACATGAAGTGACAGATTTACCCATTTTCATTAATCTAAATTTTGGGTTGCTACACACAATATAAATATACTGCCAACTGTCATATACTATATTGAAGGTTGCGGATAAAATTATAGCCACAAAATTGATGGTTTTATAAAGATTTTCCAACAATTTAGAGCTATATTTTCCTTTCAAAGATAAGCAGTAATAATAATTTGACTGTACGAAGCTACACAGCATAATTTAATATACACAACTACGTCCCTTATAACCCCCTTTCGTTGCGGTCACCTCCTCTCAGACATGGCTTCATAAATTCAACTATTTTTTACAAATTTAAAAGCGTACGCAGTCAATCTTTTTTATTTGAATGTTTGAATTTAGAGAGTTACAAAAAGTTTAGAAAATGTCCTCCTAAAATACCCGGTACCCCGGTATTGCTGCTAGTGTCACTGTCACTTAACCTAACTGTGAATTTTACCATTACGACACGCTAAAAATATTTTTTAGTTCATCACAGTACACTACAGCATATGTTGAAAACACACACTCCCGCGCGTTTTCTCATATCAAAATATATCAAATAATTCAACAATCGGCAGATGACTAGTATCTGTCAAAACAAATTCATTTAATGGATAATTTCCATAAGCGTCTGGATGCATCAATCATTCTCTTTCTATCGTTATCTCGGATGCATCTTTCCTCTCTATCTCTCTCTCTCTCCAGGATTGCAGCCTTAAAGTGTAAGTATTACACGATCACCAATTTTTAATAGATTCATCAAATAAAACGTTCTTTAAATTGATGATAATCATGTAAATAGTGTTTAAAGAGACTTGTGTCCTTTACATAACGACAAAATAGTGGGTAACCAATAGCCGTTAATATAGTAATAACGAGGTCCAATATGATTTATCGCGGCATACACATTTTCCACATCTATTTCAGATTTGAATTAATTTTAGAACGTGAAATAATAATAAGTTGTATTTCAGAAATTCAAAATATAATTTACGTATATTTCGCGTTTATTTGCAATATAACATGGAAAAAGCTCGCATTCTTTAATATTAGTTGTTCTATAGGTACAGTATTGAAATAATGCGTAGTTTTATGTGACATATCCTACATGTCTTCAACAATTTGTCTAAGAAAACATAATTCGCTGTTTTCCAATTTTCCACAAGTGCTAATAATGCAATCTACGCGGTTCACATTAAGATGAAATGCCTTGTTTCGCTTTATTTTCATAGCTCATCAGTAATTACAGAACTAGAAAGTATAGGTCAATTTGAACGCTCGGCAATGGCGCCCATTAAGTCACGTGATCTCTGACGTGATAGCTTCCATCATTTGTAACAGCTGGAATTGCACTGAAAGGTACTAGCCAGACTGGGCGACTTATCATAAAAAATTTTGCAGTGGCGACAGGCAAAGAAATAGGCGACTTCCTCCTTCTGTTATGTCAACAAAATATACACTGGTCACTCACTGCAGTTTCTAGTTTTGATTTAACAATGAAAGCATATCGTTTTGAAGGTATTTTGAGCGATTTTAAATCATTTTAAAGGATTTGCTTCATAGTGAGACAAAAGTTCCTAAAAAGTCTTACTGTGCGCACCATGTACGATGTGATATTAACGCATATCATACGTTTTTAAATAAATGGCAAATGTTAAAGAAAAGTTTTGTATCAAACATAGGTATATCAGTACTTTTTTGGAGAGCCTATGGCAGCGACGTCTTTTAGGTAATTGACGACATTTTTGGGAGTAGTTTAGTTCATTCATACAAATATGACAACCCTGCTGACACATTGAAGCATTTGTTTTCGCTTGTAACAAATAATAGGCTAAAATAAATTTTGCTGATTATCCAACTGAGTGCTGAGTGTAAGATAGGAGTAATATTTAATAATATTGCTTTGTGCTCAACATAATGACAGAGAAACTTGAAAATCAGTGGAATTTTGTCCCTGTGTGTAAAAACACATTCAAAAATTATTTTAATAAGAAGTTTGTTACAGTACGAAAGCAGAAAGAAAGGAGATTAATAAAGTTGTTTAATTATGCAAGACGTGAAATGACAGCTTCTAAAACTGTTTTTCTGCTGTGAGGAGCATTTTACACAAAAACTCGACCGCTCGGTTTTTGCAAATCATGTATACACACCTAATACGAATTAAATACACGAGAACAAGAGTTATAAAAAAACTACCCGTAACTAACAGAAGGTAAAACTAATAATCAACGTGTTATTATGTTATGAATGCCAGGCGGGACACTTGATACGAACTGTGACGTCAACAGGAGCCAACCATTTAGCAAGCGTATCGCGGTCCGAAAATCGTTTGAAAGTTTATATCTTTGTCAATTATTTCTTAGGGTAAAACAACAAGTTTTTATGTTAACTACACATTATTGGAGTAGTTCCTGAGCATATTAAGCATCAAGCTAATAGTAATAGTTACGCGCATTACTGCGATTAGTGGAAAACACCGAATTGCTGAAGAGGAATAGACTGACAAAATGAAATATAGTGGAATGGAGTTATCCGGAAGGTAAACCAAGAAGTCGTATAGCTAAAGAATGCATGTTTACAAAACATTTGTAAAAAGGAGAGGTAACCTCCTAGGTTGTATAATGATGAAATTACTGATTATTCGGATCTTACCTGTGCCTACCAAACATTATAATTTCCGGTCTCGACAAACCTGGTTCAGATTCGTAGATGTGTTTGTGGGGCTATCTTTAGTTGTGTCCTCCTGAAACATCGTGGCCGTACATAAAATGACCTAGGCTAATGGCGTTGCATCGTTACATCACAATAATAAAAGTGAGATGTATTTTTGGTGCAGTGTGACGTACCGCCGAGACTTGACAAAAACAAAAGTAGTGCTGTCGGCGCCCGCTGTTTCAGCTGCAGAACGTCAGCGAACGCTACGAGGACGGCCGCGTTCGCAATATTTAACCTGGAGCTATGGTGTCGGTTGCAACCGCGATCAAAAGCACCGGCTGGATGAATCTGATGCAGACACTTCACTGTTTTATTTTTCTGCTATATTTGTACGCGAAGAGGTATTCTGTTGTAATACCTACCGTTACAATACCGACCCGCAGAAGAAAACAAGCCGTCAGTGCAGTCGTCTTATAAGGAACTTACTCGTAGATTTTATGTTCGAGATGAAACCGACTTAATACTTCTGGAAATAACTGGACTGAAGCACAAAATCCTCATGGGTATAAAATATATTCGTAGGTAAAGCAGAACTTTGAACTGAAACTAAACCGAGAACAGAAAAACAATGTTATTTTTGTTAAATCAGACAAAATAAGGAGTTTATTTAGTTTAGAAGCATATACTTAATTTTATCTGATAAAGAAATTTTGCGGAAGTGAATCGAACGGCAGAAACTATAAACTTAGGCATTAGTAGGTCCCACATTGAAAAAATTAATATTATTCGGAAGCAGGGGATGATGCAAAACGAATATGTTTATATTTATGATATCCGGTCTTCGACTTGGTTCCGTTCTTAGATGGGCATTTAGCGCATACAACGAGCGGGCGCCATTTCAACGGTGACTGACAAGACGCGTCAAGCAATATTCTGCAATATTAAAGGATTTTTCCCAAACCGAAGCAGTGATGCAAATGATTTTTGGGGTAGCTTATAAATTTAAAAGTCGAATAAGCCAGCCTCTACAGGAAATAACAGTATTCAATTCAGTTAGTAGCGTAGGCCAATGTTCCTTATTTTTGCTAGCTAGATACCTACCCTATATGATTGGTGATTGGTGTCAATTTGTAACGTTAGGTTTGTTACGTGCAGCACTTATCTTTATACCTTTTCTAAGGACCTAATGATGAAATATACTTATTCGTATGAAATATTTATATCAAATGACGAGGCATAAACGGCAACTAAAATGGTGACTGGAGTATAGGATATTGTTTTTACGTCCATAATCTACATATGGCACTTAATTAAAATGAAGCAGCAAACATTTCATAGATAGATTCCGAAATTATCGACTTGAACTCAGCTCTTATCGTAGAATTGATTAGGGAACCAAAACCGTTAGATTAATTTCGAAATGACACAAAAAACTATCCAGCTTTCCAAGTCTTTGTAATCCTCAAATCTGAACTTGTATTCGTTAAGTCGACGTTCGCCTTTAATAGACACATTCAACAAAGATCAATTAAATTGAGACTAGAGGTCGATTTGCAGTTATTAAATTAATGCTACTGGTACGACCAGCTCATCTACGCGCAAAGGATATATGCATTTGTTATGAGCATTATAAATTTTCAAATATAGTTATTCAGAACGACAGCCTTCCGCTAGGTGTACTTAGTAAAGAAGGTATGTACGTTCAAATATAGCTGACAAAAATAGACGTAACTATTAGTAACGTCTGCAGTGACACGGAAAACTGCAATCGTTGAGTGATGTAGAACAGGCGCCATATTAATCAGTTGTGTGATTAATTAACCATTAAATAAGTAGGCACGCCTTCGGGATTCTAACGAGCTGTGAACAGACTCATAAATGTTTGAATCCTGTATTTTTTCGGCAAGTTAAAATTACAGGGAAAAACATTTTTGCAGACTAACCTCTAACAAGCTGTTAGCTGTCGGTTTGTGAAGCTAAGATGCACGTGTACGTTTCTAAGTAATTATGTAATTATAAGTGCTAATAAATAAAGCCTTTTAGAATCTGTTTATGTTAATTATATGCGTCCTCAAAATTACCGTACCACAATTGAAATTACTTTTTTGCACTGATTTCTTATAACAAATATTACACTATTTTAGCCCTTAACTGCAAAATTTCAAAATCATCCTCTTCGCCTTCGAGTATTACGTTGATTTTTATTATGATAATACAAAGTTCTTAACCTGAAGTTCTAAACCTCATGTTCGAAGTTGAACACACTACACACTGTACTTCGCGCCCAGGCAATTGAAGAAGAAACGAACAATCAACCAAAAATAGGAATAAATGAGTAAATCACAAATAATGAAAAGAGAAGTGGTGGCTCAGACGTACCAAACGTCATAATTCCGGCTCCAATGGGAAACGTCCTTCTTCGACGTATAGCAACGCGGTGATTTAACGATTCAAAATCAAACGAGTCATTTGTCATTTGACTGATATGATTAACATTCTACACTACCGATTCTTTCAATCTTTAATTTTTACGGTCATTAATAAATTGGTTTACAGATTACAGTACTATACCGTATGTTATCGTGGTTTTCTGTACCTTTCTGCACGCTAGGAGCCATTAGACCGTGAAACCACATTGTTCAAAATTACCGTATGTGTATGTATGGCAACCTTAGCATCGCATGGAACTGGTTGTTGCTATATACTAAAGCGAGATGCAAATAAAATTTTGATCGCAGGGCTACCTGTTGGTTACAAAATTTAAGTGAGATGATAAAGCCATCTAGTTTCCTCCAGGGAGACTACCTGTTACTGCATGCAGCTGTATGCCTAATTGACCGATTACAGGTCACTTCCCTCAAACCAGGTATATTACCGCATTATATTTGCCTTACGTCAGGTGAAGGATGGCTCTGTCATCTAGTTCAGTTAGTTTTACTGAAATATGGCTTTACCTTCTAAATCTTCACTTATTAAAAATACGCTTTTTATATAGATACGCATTAAGCGTAGTATGCATAATATTTGCCTGAATGTTTATATTTAAGAGAGACTACGGTCCTTTATTTATTAAATTGTCTTTAAACATATTATCATTTTTTTAAACATAAAGTGTTCTTAATTTTAATACCAGGTGATAACGATAGTACTGGTATGGTAATCTCATAAACCAATACATTAATATACTGTAGCTTTCGACGTAATTTTCATTACGTTCTATGCGCTTCCTCTACTGCTTTGGAAGTGATTCAGTACCCGCTGAGCAGCCACTCATGTACCGCCTGAATCACATCATTATATTACTTTGAAATTTTTTCCGACCCAATGTCTCTTTATAGGTTAACCAAATACGTGATAATTGGTTGGGGCGAAGCAGGGGAATAATGAGTATCAAATCTTGGATGGTCGCCGCAGTTGCAAAGGCAGATATCTATTTAAGGAGCAAATCTATCTACATAATGATATTTTAGTTTTTATCTTATGTTAATTAATCAACTCCTTAACTGAACTCTCCTCGCAACATTAGTTGTACCCAACAGACTAATTATCTGTTATGGGAATAATTTTTCAGTTTCAGTCCTTGTACAACACTCAGTTGCACTATTTTCCTAAATGTCTAGTCTCTAGTGAATATTTTGATATTTTGAGACTGTATTCGACACATTGAACAATCGTTCTCACCTTAGCTTCAATCTTACCCTACATTCATAAATCGGTTTAATTATATTTCGTACTCATCCTTTGGACAGTTGACTTATTTGAATAACCTTCCTAACTAAAAGCTCAATGTAACTTTAAAAGACTACGTACTGCAGAAAATAGCACTGGTGCCCAGCATCAAAGATCCACACAGCTTGATTCAACATCGTGTATAACAATTGGGTATTTGCCATGTATTTATATTTTATTAAATTGCATATTAAAAGGCATGTTCATTGTTATGGAATTTGCGTACAGCGACAAAAATGCTCTTGCGGCTCGTTTCCGTCTGGCTAACAGTCGAATATATGGGAAACAACGTTGTTCTTTATTATAACATTTCCCTCTATCAACTTAAAACGCATATAATTTTTCATATCCTCTTCAAGCTATAACAAAATGGAAACTGAATAGTAAACACTTATAACCCCAAAAACAATAATAAAACTTACAGTAAGAATTAAGATGATCTTCACAACAGAAAAACAAACTTTGCGATTTCGGCATATCACGTCTAGGGGCCTTAAACAACTTTTTCATACGTTGATAATCTCGAGGAAAGGTTAGAAAAATTTTGTTAGCTGTACTGACTGAAGTACTTTTATAATAACTATATACAAAACAACACTTGTTTTGTTTTCCATACATAATAGATGCTTGTAAAACTACACAAATCACTTTTTGGTGCGACCTCTTACACCGTTCTTTCAATAAACACCACACAAAAGCTTTTCCAATACAAGAATGATACTACACCTTTAAACAGCACGCTCCTCGGTAATGTTTACATGACACTTGACGTCACGAGTTGAATAACCTACCGTTTTGGCGGTGACTCCTAATATTCGAATTTCAGACCTGAAATTCTGTACCTACAAATATTTTTTGTTTTTTTTTTAACATGGCGTACGATGTATATGCACTTCAAGATTCATACTACGTAATTGAAAAAAAAAGTGATAATACCCAATTGGATTTATGTCCATCCGTTTGATGCAAAATTTTACATAAAGGCCTTTCTGCTTGTACAAGAATTGAAGCCAACTGATCATTGATTGCTTCGTCAGTTTGGACAATTGAGTGAAAATCAAATTAAAAGTTGATCGACTGTTCTATTGAAAATCACCCATAAAGTTCGTTTTATGCTTAATTGCCGGTATCAATAAGCAAACCAATGGCAAATGTTACAGCAGCATGATAGGACATTTCGTTTTGCAACTGTGTGAGATGAATGTTGAGGCAGTATGCTGCTTAATGCCAAAGATTACTTTCTGTACGCATATGTAAAGTTTTTGGTGTATGTAGAAGAACCAGAGAAGTGGAACTATTTAGAGCTAACATTGTGAAGTTTATTTGTCCAGTAAGGTGAGGAGTGCTCTCAAACGTACATATAGTATAAAATTGGGCCTCCATAATGTACTATATTGTAAAACCAGTTATGAGTGTCAGATGCACGAAGCAATATTTAAACAATAAATAACATAAGACTTCTTCAACAATAAAACCAAGATTCGGTTCATTTGAACAAAATTGTATGTATTTTTTGGTATTTTTCCATCACGCTAGACAAACATAATAAATTAAAAAACGCTGTAAATTTAGATATATTATTCAAGTTAGAAATATAGATACTAAGGACACTTGGAGTATCTAGTACACTTGTTTCCCCTAGAGCAGTGTTTCCCAAATTGTGAGCCGCGGCTCACTGGGGAGCTATAGCGGTTGTACACGGGGGACGCGAAATGTTGCAAAAATTCATAATTTTGCTCCTGTTTTCAATTCAACTAAGACAAGTTTCTAGCGAGTAGAGATTATATTACTTCAGAATTAAAACAGATAAGCTTTTTTGGTCAAATTATAACTTTGTTAGATCTTAACAAGTGGTTTGAGAAAAACTCTAAAAATGAGAATATCGACAAGCTTACATGGATTTAAAATCCTTTCAATACCGGCGCTGCACACGAATTTACTTCTGCAGAAGAAGATAATCTAATTGAGTTATCCTGCGATAACATTTTAAAAACGAAATGTTCCAGCGCGGAGTTGACCGAATTTTGGATTTCACCAAAAGATGAATTGCTCTTTTAAGCGAAGCTAGATTTTCGGCGGTTGTGTTCATAAACAGCATGTATGTGGGGATATCAAGCAAAACGCGAATAAATGAAACGGTTTATTAAATGAAAACAATAACGATGGATGTTAACTCAAAATAAATGTCCTTCAAACTGCAATGCTGCCCCTCGCGTCCTCCACAGCACTGGCACCGTCTTAACGTCTTTGAACAAAACTCACTTGTTTCAACGTCTTCACCTTATTATTACAACGTCTTCACTTTATTATTTATTACGTCTTCACTTAAGATCTTAACTGTACAACTGTACCCCTGTATGTACTCCCTGCGTCACTCGCGCCCGTGCAGGTTATATGCGTTCGCGCGAAGAGTCCCGAAGTTACCCGACGCTTCTACTCGCGCGCGCAGATTTAAATCGCGAGACGTAACGTTTCCCACAATTCGGCCGTCCTGCTGGTCGCCCGACTCGGGAGACAATGTTTCCTCTTCCTCCTTCCTTCCATGCTCTGCGAAATCTCCTTGGTCTTCTTTTCCTCGATCTTGTTGTAATGAGATCCACGACTTCATGAATTCGGCACAAGTGGAAGTTTTTTCTGGTCCTTCGTGTAATCCTTGTTTTTGGACGTCATATGTATCATTTCCTTTTATTTTAGTGATACGGTAGGGCCCAAGGAATTTGGATTTTAACTTTAACCCTGGTCCGAACTGAGTCCTCTTTATAGCAACCAATTCTCCTAGTTTGTATTTACGTGCATCGCGTCTTCTAAGGTTGTAGGTTTTCCTGTTTTCTTCTTGAATCCTTGCAATATTTTCCTTCGCCTTCCTTCTTAAGTTTTCTCTCTCTTCTCCGAACTGGCGGCGGATTTCTTCTTCAATGAGGTCACTTATTCTGGGCAGTGACCCATTCTTCATCTTAACTCCTACCAGCAGCTCAAAAGGTGTTGTGTCCACACTTCTTTGGTATGTGCTGTTCAGAGCTCTCTGAACTTCATCTACATGTCGGTACCATTTCGTCGGATCGTCAAGACATAATTTAGTAAGTACGGGAATTATGATGGAGTTGATTCTTTCTATCTGGCCATTTGCTCTTGGAAGTCCTGTTGTTACACAGCAATGACGAATCTTCTCTGCATCACAGTAGTCCTTAAATTCTTGCGACGTAAAAGCGGAGCCTCTGTCAGTAATTATGTTAGTTGGATTCCCAAATGTTTTTCTTTGAAGTTCTAATTTCGATATAACCTCTTTTGTTGTCGTCGACTTAGTGGGATAGAGCCAAACAAACTTAGTAAAGGAATCTATTACAGCTAAGATGTGTTTGTAATTTTTATTCGTAGATTCAAGCGGTCCTAAGTGATCTAGATGGTAAGTATCGAGCGGTCGACATTCTTTTGTCAAAGGATGAAGGAATCCTTCTTGTTTTCCAGTTTTTCGATTAGCTAAAATACATGGAACACAATTACGAATGTATCGCTCAATCTTCTCTTTCATCTTGGGTATAAAATAGTCACGTCTAATTATTTCCTCAGTCTTCTTAACGGAAAAGTGTCCATTTTCATGAGCCATTCTGATGATTTCTTGCTCCATCATCTCGGGAATTAGCAATAGTTCATTTTCACCAATCATTTTATAAAGTAGTTCGTCTTTCAGTAAGTAGTCCTCGTATGGTTTTTCCTTCAGAACTTCTCTAATGGTTTTAATCCTTTCATCTTCATCTTGAGCCTGCTTAATTCTTTGGTGTAGTCCGTCAACAATCATCATCACGGGGTGTCTGCTTAAAGCATCCACGTGTCTCATCCTGCTTCCCGATCTGTGTTCTATAACATAGTCAAATTCTTCAAGAAGAAGTGCCCATCTTGCCACCCTTGTCGTGAGATCTTTCTTGGCCATGGTCTTTTGGAACGCTGAACAATCAGTGACGATCTTGAATCGATTACCCAGCAAATAAATCCTCAATCTCTTCAAAGCTTCCACGATCGCTAAAACTTCTAGCTCATAGCTTGAATATTTCATCTCGGCAGGAGTAGTTTTCTTACTCCCATAGTAAACTGGATGAAAACAATTATCTTCATATGATTTTTGTAGTAGAATTGCGCCATAACCATCCTGGCTTGCGTCAGTATGAAGTTCTGTTTCAGCACCTAGCCTGTAAATGCTTAATACTGGTTTATCTGAAAGCGCCTTCTTAAGCCTAACGAAAGCATTACGTTCGACTTCTCCATATCGGAATTGCATATCATTTTTGAGAACATCGCTTAGTGGTTTTGCTATAATTGAGTAAAATGGGATAAACTTCCTAAAATAKCCAGTAAGACCCAAAAAACTTTGAATATGTTTAACAGTTGTTGGTWCCGGAAAGWTTAGTACTGCTTTCGTTTTCAAATCTGATGGACAGATCTTGCCTTCTTCTATACGATGTCCTAAAAATTCTACGGATCGCTTAACGAATTGGCATTTCTKCTTGTTTATCTCCAATCCATATTCTTTAGCAGTTTGCAACACCACAGTCAATTTTTCAACAGCTCCTTCCTCATCTTTTGCTGGAATTATTAGGTCATCCATGTAGGGTAAAACAACATTTTTGGCTGTCAAATCCCGAAATATATGATTAATAAATCGTTGGAAAACCGCCGGCGAATTGCACAGGCCAAAGGGAACTTTAAGAAATTGGAACTGCCCTTGATGCGTCACAAAACTGGTGTATTTTCGGCTGTCCTTTTCTACGGCTACATGAAAGAAACCATTTCTTAAATCTATAGTGCTAAATACTCTAGCCTCTTGTAATCGGTCTAATTGATCTTCAATAAGTGGTAGTGGATACCTGTCTTTAACAACTTTCTTGTTGACCTTCCTGAAATCCACACACACTCGCGGTTGTCCATTCTTTTTCTTCACCACTACAACCTGGCTGCTATACTCAGAATTGCTTGGTTCCACTATCCCATTCTGTATCCACTCTTCTACCTGTCTATCAACTATTTCTCTTTCAACGAATGGTAAACGCCTTGGAGTGTGGTAAATTGGTTCGTCGTCCTTCATAATTATTCTCATTTCAATAGGTGCCGTCTTAATTTTCTCGGGTTTATATTCATTTATCATCGTCTTTATTTCTTCTTGCAATTCCTTCTTCACGTTTTTGCCTATGTCTATATCTTTGTCAGTTTCCACGTCAATCTTCATGATCTCTTCAGCATCTTCTAACGGATCCGGTGCTCCTTCGGTATCAACTTTGACTTTAGTAATTCTAACTCCGTCCAAATTAATCGTCACCTCTGCTGAATCTAGCAATTCGTTACCAATAATGGCATCCACGGACATAACATCATCTGGGACAACGTAAATTCTAGCACCAAAAACATGATCATCTATGAGAATGGTAGAATAGAAGTAGCCTAACACCTGTACCTCTGATTTACCAATACCATTTACAGAAATACTAGTTCTTGAGAGATTCGGAGAGCCCAATTTCTGGTATATCCGTAATTTTATCAAATTTATAGTGCTTCCAGTGTCAATTAGCGCTTCAATGTCGACACAATTAATTTTTACCATCTTAAGCATCTTGTTTCGCATAACAGTATTTAATTTATGGACAGTAGCACTGTCTTTTGAACCTGAGCTTTGCTGTTGCTGCTGCACGACTTCAGTTCTACACTCGGTCGATTTATGCCCAAATCTATTGCATTTGAAACACTTCATACCTAAGCTTCTTGACTTACATTCTTTGGATCGATGACCTTTGGATCCACAATTGAAACATCTAAAATCGGAAGCTGACTGCTTATTTTCTGATTTAGACTCAGATTTCTGTTGTCGTGAGGCAGTAGCATTTGTAGACATACGTGCAGAGTGCAAAATCGTTTTGGATTGAATGTTACTATAGATAACCAACTTTTCTTTAAAATCACGTAGAGTTTTGGCCCCGTAAAGAATAATTTTATTGCTCTGTTCGTCTGGAATACCGTCAATTATATACTGAATGAGAGCACTATCTTCGATGTCACCACGACAGGCCAGTTCCTTCATTACTAGAAAATATTCGAAAACATTTTCATTCCTCTTCAGTTTTCTTTCAGAAAGTAATTTATGCAACTGTGCACTGTTAATTTTTGAAGCAAATTCTTCAAGCAATGCCCGCTTTAATGACCTCCATGAATTTATGTTTTTCTCGCTTTGAATAAACAACTTTGCCAGACCACGCAATGATTTCTTAGCAAAAATAAATAACTGCAGATCATTCCAACCTAATAACGTAGACATGTCCTCTAATTCCTCTGCCCATTTTTCTATTGGATAAGAACTAGTACCATCAAATAAACGAATTGAATCCTCTATATCGCGAAAACTCATCGAAAAATTTGGAGATGGTAAAGAAAGTTGAGCCACAGAATTTCTTAAAGATTCTTGTTCGTCGTCGTCATCTTCTGTTTCTTCATCTGGTTCTTGTTCGCTACTTTCTTGTAAGTCTTTTAAGTTCATCAGCGCCATGCAAATATTGTTGATTAAATTTTTTCTGTCTAAATCGTAATCCATGCGTAAAACGTTTGCGAAAGAAACTAAATCGCTATCCGAAAACGAATCATCCGTGTATTTTAGTTTATTTTTGAATTTATCAGAGTTTGAGTCAAATTCAAATCCAGCGAATTCGCGCAACCTTTTTCTATTACCGCGATCACCTTCGTGTTCGAAAACCAACTTATGCAGTTTTTTAATGACATTAGCTGGAGCAGTCTTTATGTTATCCGCGATACCGGCAATTTGTCCCAACTTGACTTGCGAAGCCATCTGTTGACGGTTATCACAATTAGGCACGGAAATACAGTAGTTCAACTATCACGGTTAGATACTACCTACTACGGTATTAGTTCAACACGCGCACGAAGCGGCACGCCGTCGAAATTCTTAGAGCGTAGCGTCGTAACGTAACGTAAGCAAACAAAGAAAGGATCACCCACCTCGTTTCGATGCTAAGGGTTACCTTGCTACCTTCTCGTCCCCACGTCTGCTAATGGTTCTCCCGTCCTTGGTGCTTGTCCGTCTTGCCACCTAGAGTACCTCCTTCGTCGTAGCGTTGCAGTAGTTGCGACGTAACGGATGTCCAACGTCTTGTTTACTCCGGCACTTCGTCCTTTGTCGTCTTCTTGGTTTGCCGTTTACAAATAAATCGCGATGGATATCCCCGACTGCAATCCCGTACGAGCCCCCAAAATTATGTGGGGATATCAAGCAAAACGCGAATAAATGAAACGGTTTATTAAATGAAAACAATAACGATGGATGTTAACTCAAAATAAATGTCCTTCAAACTGCAATGCTGCCCCTCGCGTCCTCCACAGCACTGGCACCGTCTTAACGTCTTTGAACAAAACTCACTTGTTTCAACGTCTTCACCTTATTATTACAACGTCTTCACTTTATTATTTATTACGTCTTCACTTAAGATCTTAACTGTACAACTGTACCCCTGTATGTACTCCCTGCGTCACTCGCGCCCGTGCAGGTTATATGCGTTCGCGCGAAGAGTCCCGAAGTTACCCGACGCTTCTACTCGCGCGCGCAGATTTAAATCGCGAGACGTAACGTTTCCCACATGTATATGTAAGAAAATAAATGTTGAAAAGGAAGTGAAAAGCTGTGTAGTAAGCAAGCCCATCCAACTCATCAATTTAATATCTAATTTTAATAAAATAAATTTAATTAATAATTTTGATCTGTAATAGTGCAGCTTTCATATGTCTATTATATTTTTGTAGTGTATGAGTTTTATTTAGTTAATGCTAATGACTAAGCCTGTTTGTACTTTAAACGTAGGTTAGGAAGCCGTAGAAAACTCTTAAATTATTCAAGGGCGCCGAGACTTCAATAAGTTTCGGAATCTCTGCCCTAAGGCGTGCAAAAAATGGTTATGTTAATTTTGGCAACAATAAGGAGAAATCTATTGATATTGTGTTCCATATTTGTAAGTGGAAAATTGTTAACAATAAAATAGAGAAATTTATAAATAATCCATGCAATTTAAAATTATTTTGTAATTATTAATTAATGGTTTGTTTTGAGGCTTAAATGGGCGCATTTGCTTTAATTTCTTCATTGTTACGGCTTATATCTATTGACATTGCTTCACAGTAAATAATTAATTTATTTTTATTATGTATGTACAGGTATATAAGTGATATAATAGCAACCATTCCAAATGTCTTCAGTATTACCAAATTTAATGTTCTACTCGAATGTTGCCTTCATAGCTTATTAAATAGTATCAATCACCAAAGCAAGTATCCAAGATGTCTAACCAGAATTAAAAGAAATGTTGGATTGCTGATAAAATTTTGATTTTTTAGGATTGCTCTAATATACTAAATATTACCGAATACTGAATAGGTCCGTCATTCTCTCCTGCCTTTAATATCTTTATTGTGGGTTGAGAAGCAATTTTTTGCCACCTACTTGTATTGCTGCTATAAAACTCATTGTATTTTGTTTTCTATACTTGATTACAACAAAGCTAATTTAATTTATTTAACAAGGTACAACTTTTACTGTGATTTGGGATTTTAAGCAGTCTTTTCGAATAACTTGAACTATAAAGGCATTGTTGGTATTTACGCATATTTATCCGTATACACCAACACACCTGTAACTGCCATAGAGAAATCGTTATAGGCTCATCAATCATTTTATTTATAAAGCGATGTGTAGACAAAATTTCCACATGATATAGGTAGTCAAACAAGAAAAATAAATTTAACAGGCGGAACCTCCACGTTGGCAATCCGTTAAATTGTAAAGCCCACCCTAATATTAGCCATGATTATGCGGTCTAAAATTGGATGCAAATTTGCAGTAAAGATTTTATCCGCCGTGCAATATTAATGGTTTATCTATACATACATCGCTTTGGGCAGCACAATAAACAACTTTGGGGTTCTTGAGAAGGAAACGGATTATGTTCCGTTAAGTACTTGAAAATTGTGCTGCAATACACCAAAATGCGCAACACGTGTTTCGAACCTTCTCTTTGCGTTCGGTACGTTTAGTGCTCTGCGGAACGGATTTTAAATTTATAGGTGCCCAGTTAAAGGAAATTTACATAGCAATTTTGAAACATATTTTTCAAACTGTGACGGCTGTAGTGATTCGTCATACATTCTCTCTTAAGCTAAGTAGTTTTGTTGTATTTGAAGTGGCAATTTCACATAATCTTTTTTTATAGGTAGCCGGTGGCACAGTTGTGCCAATTTCTATTCTATTTTTTGTGGATTGTCTATTATGTTAGTACTTAAAAGTTAGCATTGTCATGTTTTGCGAATGTGTAATTTGCTCAGCTACTATTTACACATTAAACCTTGCAAAAACATCAAAGTTTGCTTGTAAATAGATTTATCCACAATTACAATAAATTCAAAATATGATGGTAACTTATTAGTCGACGAAGGTTTTGAATACCTTGATATTATAATTGGCGGTCTTTTGTATATCTGCCTCAAAATTAAGACTAAGACTGCAATGATATAATTTTAATAAAAGAACGATCTTGTTCTTGTTAGTTTTAAAGTATACAGGATGACTTAAATTCGAAGCTCACCATTAGGATCTCGGAAAGGGTGAGAGATAGGAAGACGGCTTAATGAGGTCAAAGCATAATATTTTAACGGTATTTGATGGTTTAAAGAAAGATAATTAGTTTATCTGTAAATAGTTTATCTGCAATGTTTTTTATGAAAATTTAGAAGTCTTGTTTTTTTTTAAATCCTTTGTTTTTGTTTTTTATGACCAACTTATGGGCGGGATATCTTCCGAATACACCAATCGATTGTATTTATTTTTCCGAGTAATTTGATGTGCTACACATGTAGGTTACTTTTAGTTTAAACAGTAAAAGTCAAACATAGCAAACATTTAAAAATTAAAACAAACTAGATGGCTATGAAAAACAAAAGCTGTTCATAAATTGTTTGGCAAGTGTTCTGCTCATTTCCATGGTTTTCATTGTTAGCTAAGCATGAATATCACCGTTGCTGAAAACCATGAAATCCTCCAATTTTACTGCACAAATAACAGAAATTCTGGAAGAGCAACTGAAGTTTATTGCGAACAGTATCCATAAAGACATCAGCAGCTGTATAGGACAATATTTAACAGACTAGACAGTCACATTGAAGTCTATGGATCGTTCTCTAAAATGCGGACGAATATGGAGATCGATTCCGTCACAATGAAGAACGAGAGGTGTTACAAATTCAAATATAGTAAGCTATACTGCAGTAATTGTGTTTCCTTGATGTGTGTTACTTTTACTTTAACCTTAGTTGAGTGGTAGAGAGAAGTTAAGTTTGTAAATTAATAAACACAAATAGAACTGGTTAGATGTAAATTTTATCTTTCAAGTCTTCCTTACAAAAATTGGTCAAGTGACGTTAGCTCCCGCGTTCTTGCACGGCAGAGCATTGCTACTCTATTACCAATCCATTTCCCATCCAACTGAAACCATAATCTTGCACAGATTTGAAAATTTATGTTTTCTAAATAACCTGGAAGCATCCTTTTCATTGTTTGTAGCTCTTTCCATTTAAATTATTTTCGAATACAAATGGGTATTATAGGTTAATCTCCTCTAAGTCCTACCTAGATATTAAGGCCAAATCTTACTTGATTTATAAGTGGTCTGTGTTTACGTGGATCTTCTACGCACCAAATGTGCAATTTTTTCTATTGTAAACACCAGAATAAGCCTGTTAACTAATATTTCATTTAATGCATTCTATGGTATTTAAGTCGCTGATAAGCTTGCAGTAAACGGAAGTTCATTTGCATTCGCAGTTTACCGCGCTATCCCTCTGTGGAGGCTAATATATGTCGCATGCACACTCGCTGCCAGGTATTGCCATTTACTTTATACAGGGGGCGTGGCCGACGAGAGTGCATGTGACGTATTACTAGCCTCCACACAGGGAAAGCGGGCAAATTTCAGATGGTCATAGTTTGAAAACGAGAAATGCAAATGAAATTTGGTTTTCAAGGTGTTTACTAGCGACATCCATACTACTTAATTCTTCGTAAATAGAAATTTTGTGAACAGGCCCTTTGGTAAATTTACTTTCGTCAGTCAAGCCATCCGCCTGTCAAATATATATATATATATATATATATAACATTTGGAGCATTAATAGCAGAGGGGAAGTGACGTTTTGAGAATAGTCAAGATTCAATAAAAAACGTGAGAATACTCAAGTGAAGCAGTTTGCCAAAATCCTCTTGGCATGGAGAATCAAAAATCGATGTTTCGAGAAGTCATAGAACATTTTGGAAAATTCATCAGCAGACCACCCCTAAGTGTGGCACATTGACGTTATCTTCTTGTGTTGGAGATGTCAAGAATCTACGTTCTATTCTATTTTATCCTACCTTCTGCGGTGCGACCCCGCAAACGGGCGGGGCGCTGCACTTAGACCTTTCGATCCATTGTGCCAGTACCGTAGCTCAGAAGAGTTCTCCCTTCTCAAAGAAGTGCAGTATCTCATTCCAAGGTAACCTGTAAAGATCTTCAGACTCAATAAATTGAGACCAAAATTCTCCAAACCTTTCGCCTCCCGGCGGTCCGCAGTTGGTAAGAAGGTGAATTGGAGTTTCCACTTCTTCCGAGCAAACCCTGCAAGTGCTACTCTCCACTACACCCATATTATATAGGACACCCTTCATTAATCGCAATTGAGAACGACTCGGCAGGCTTAAAAGCCATTTGCGTTCTTTAGAAGGCGTAGGTACAGTGATGAAGGACCTAGATCGCCTCAGTTTACTGCGTCATCTCAATACAAGCAAAACTCACGACCAAGCTACATTGTGATCTCAGCCCTCAGTCTGCTTTATGGGACAGAAATTGAAGGTTGCGGTCCGAGATAAGGTACAGACGCCGCCCTTTTCGCTAACCTATCGGCCCTTTCATTGCCTTCAATGCCCCTAAATCTAATTAACCCGATTAGGCTCGGCCAACCTCATTAAGGTATTTCGACAGTCCAGTAGAAGACCAGAGCGCACCCTAACAAGCGCCTGAAGTGCCGCCTGGCTATCGCAGCAAATGTAGATATGCAATCCGGAGTACCCTCTACTGAGGTTCTCATGAGCACATGACAGGATTGCATAAATTTCCGTTTGGAATACGCTAGGGTACTCTCCAAGTGGCAAGCTGAGTTCTACCCTCAGAGATGTATCACACACTCCTGCGCTTGTGCCTGTATACATTTGAGACCCATCCGTGTACCATGTGAGTCCTTGTGGTGCAAGCATGTTTTCACCATTCAGAAACCACTGCTCCTTATCGGGGAAATTGATTCTGTACGGTGTATCAAAACATATAGTCATGTTAATTCTATCTTTCGTCATTGAGAGAGTAGCTTGATCTCAATTTGGTACAGAGAGCGCCATACGGCTCGATTCTCGCCCTTGCTTGCCACCACAGAACAAAGAGCATCAAATGAAGGATTGTTGAAGGCTCCTTCAGTATCCAGAACGGCTGCTAGAGCCCATTCCTTTCTGGATAGCGCATCCTCAGCTCGGGAGGTGAGCTGATGGAATGCCGTTTCCGTAGACATGCCTGATCTGTAGGCATGCTGATTAGGGTGTAAAGGTCAACTAACACCTGATCCCTTAGATAACGCTCAACCAGCCTGTCGCTCTCCTTCAACAAAAAGAGGCCAGACTGATCGGCCGAAAATCCTTAGGCTGACCATAATGAATTCGACCGGCCTTTGGTATAAACACAACGCGACAAGGCCTTCAGGACATCGGTATGCGCCCCAAGGCTACTGACCCGTTTATTATGTGATAAAGCGACCCTACGATGATGTAATAATAATAATAATAATTATAATAATAATAAAAATACTAATAATGGTTTATTTTCCACCCACAAATAACAACATGAATATAAAAAATGTATGCAAAGTATAAATATGGGTGAGAAAACGGGCAAAAGTCCGAGAACTCACCAGTGAGTGCTCGGCCCCCGGTCTACCACTTCCCCCTGAGAAGCGCGGGAAAGATGCCATCAGGTCCCGCCGACTTAAATGGGTCAAAGGATTTTATTATTATTATTATTATTATTATTATTATTATTATTATTATTATTATTATTATTATTATTATTATTATTATTATTATTATTATTATTATTATTATTATTATTATTATTATTATTATTATTATTATTATTATTATTATTATTATTATTATTATTATTATTATTATTATTATTATTATTATTATTATTATTATTATTATTATTATTATTATTATTATTATTATTATACAGAATTAGGCGGCAAAGCCGTTCAAATCTGATCGAAAGTAAATAAATGTTGCAATTTCACATGTCCGACTATACATAAAAGTGTAAAAAGAAATTTGTTAACAATACTTGCATAACAGCACAAATACAGTAACCAAACAGATGGCCCCGACAATGCACACAACACAAAATATCACTGTTGCTGCGCAGTACACCACTCATCGAGCAAATTCTTGAACACATTTGTAGAACGCGCACTCACGACTTCTGCAGGCAACGAATTCCATGTTCCGTGGATGCGGTTGTTCAAAAAGTACTAGCGACACAGCTTGTGGAAACGTTCGCGTACCAGCTTGTACCCATTACTACGTAACCTCGTGTCACCACTGATTTCAAAAATACGAATTTCTATTGAATAACAACCATGAAGAATTTTATATGTTTCAATAAGGTCACCTCTCATCCGTCTTTCAGATAATTTGGGCAAATCAAGAATCTGAAGTCTGATCATAAGTTAGATGGCGAATGGCAGGTGACAGTTTGGATGCTCTTCTCTGCACTCTTTCCAAAGCATGAATGTCGCTTACAAAGTATGGATTCCAAACACTAGCTGCGTATTCCACAATAGGACGAATAAAAATTTTAACGATTTTTTAAAGTAACTCTGACGAAATATTTCTGAATGCTGTAGAAACCAAATAAATGATTTTATTGGCACGTTTGATAATGTGTCCAATGTGCGAAGCCCACTTTAAATTATACGATGTTATGACACCCAAATCTTTCACACCGGTAAGATGCCTTCCATTGAGTGTGTAATTTCGCATAGGATTATTGTGATCTATATGGAGTACAGTGCATTTTCCGGCATTTAATTCCAAACCCACGTCATACACCACGCTTCTAGATTCTTTATAGAGCTGCAATAGAGCTGCAAATGGTAAGATG
This sequence comes from Rhyzopertha dominica, assembly GCA_025024175.1. Taxonomy (NCBI): domain Eukaryota; kingdom Metazoa; phylum Arthropoda; class Insecta; order Coleoptera; family Bostrichidae; genus Rhyzopertha; species Rhyzopertha dominica. The sequence continues at coordinate 27,063,458 of QCXZ01000137.1, forward strand.
GTTCACTAAGGGGTTTCCAAAAAACTTTGTGTCGTCAGCAAACAGAGACACTCGACAGGTAATTTCGTGCTCCACGTCACTTATAAACAAGTTAAACAGAAGTGGCCCCAAGACTGATCCCTGAGGAACTCCGCTACGAACATCATATGGCTCTGATAACCGATCCTTCACCCTCACTTGGCACACTCTGCCCATTTTAGTTTGTCAAAGGTCACAACATCCGGGGCCACGTTCCAGGCTTTCTCAGCTCTGGTTTCTCTGGCCACGTTGTCATCCAAGCCTGTATCGGATCCCGGAAAAAAAATTTTAGAACATTCAATAGAAAACGAAGAAACTCTCAAATGTCGCACACTGCCGTAATCGCCTAGCTGTGAAGATGTCGGATGTCGACTTTTCGAGAAGCATAGAACATTCTGGATAATACATCAGCAGACTTAAGGACTCTCAAGTGTGGCACCTTGCCGAAACCGTGTCGTGATGGATAAAACGTAAACAATCGACGTTTTKAGCTCATGTGCAATCTTCCACAAATGTATAGAATGTGCTACAGTCYTTTAAGGACTACAAAAAGGAAACTGACCTAGCSAAGCGGGTCCGTAMCAGCTAATTTGTAAATAATAATAAAACATARACGTGCATTTTAAAAAACTTGTTTGTGATCCTATTTGCACATTATTCATTTTGGCATAGCCAAATGCCAGCATTAGGTGACTTAACAAGTTAGACTAAATTAAAACAGTAAAACAGGTTAACAAGAATAACAGCATGCCTTAACACCCTGATATGAAAAAACACCTTGATATTGAAGCATAATCCCGGATCTATAAAACTGTAGTGATACCTGTAATGACGTTCTGCATCAGAGAAGCTCGGTCTGAGACGGCAAAGATACGAAGAGTATTAGAAACTGCGGAGATGAAAATAGTGCGCAGAATAGCTGGAAAAATATTAACGGCTAGAGAGAGAAGTGAAGATATTAGAAATATGTGTAGAATATATAACAACTATGATTGGGTGCTAAATAGAAAAATAAAATGCAACAAACACATAGATCGCATGGCGGAATTGTAGGCATTGGGTATTATCACTTTTTTCGAAAATTACGTAAAATGAATCTTGAAGTGCATCGTACGCCATGTAAAAAAAACAAAAAAAAATATTTGTAGGTAGAGAATTTCAGGTCTGAATCTTAGGAGTCACCGCCAAAACGCTTCTATCCAAGGTTATTCAACTCGTGACGTCAAGTGTCATGTAAACATTACCGAGGAGCGTGCTGTTTAATGATGTAGTATCAGKCTTGCATTGGAAAAGCTTTTGTGTGGTGTTTATTGAAGAGACGGTGTGAGAGGTCGCACCAAAAACTGATTTGTGCAGTTTTACAAGCATCTATTATGTATGGAAAACCAAACAAGTGTTGTTTTGTACATGGTTATAAAATTACTTCAGTCAGTATAGCTAACAAAATTTTTGTAACCGTTCCTCGAGATGATCAACGTATGAAAAAGTTGTTTAAGGCCCCTAAATGTGATATGCCGAAATCGCAAAGTTTGTTTTTCTGTTGTGAAGATCACCTTAATTCTTACTGTAAGTTTTATTATTCTTTTTGGGGTTATATGTGTTTACCATTCAGTTTCCATTTTGTTATAGCTTGAAAAGGACATGAACAATTATATGCGTTTTAAGTTGACAGAGGGAAATGTTATAATAAAGAACGACGTTGTTCCCTATATATTCGACTGTTAGCCAGACCGGAAACGAGCCGCAAGAGCCCCGAAAATAAATGCCAATTTATATTTATTCTGACCTCTAAAATAAATGTCAAGTTTAGGGTACAAATTATCAATGCTATGTTAATTTGATAAAAAGTTCACTTATGCTGTCATAACTCATAAGTGTTTCACTTTTTCTAGGCGTATTTTAATTAGCTTGTCACAAAATGAACGCAAACAACAAACTGATAAATTGACGGGTTGAGGCTGACGCGTGACGCGCTGACCCCAGATGTAAACAAGCGGCCATTTACAAGACACCTGACGTCGCGGCCAATATGTTGGCGGTCCCTTTAAATACTCACATTTTTAATATTAAAAATACACCTTACGATCCATTTTTTCGAATTTATAAGCTGTCACAGCAGTTTTGTAGATTAGATGCTACCTATTAATATGCAATTTAATAAAATAGAAATTCCTGGCAAATACCCAATAACAAGATACGTGTCACCTTCAGGGAGAAGAAGTACTGGAAGACCTCGAAAACAGTGTGACAATATTCCAAGGGACTGAGAAGAAGTAAAGCAAGCGGAGAAAACAGTTAACTTGTCCATATTATAAGCAATAAGAAGAAGAAACAGTTAAACATTTCGTGAGTATAGATGGGAAAAATATGTTTATTACATATTTAATTTTACTATTGAAATAAGTGGGTTACTTATTGTATCTAAATAATTTGGAAATAGGGTCACAAACAAGTGTTTTGTTCAATAACTTCCAATATACTCTACTATACGTTTTTAACTAAACAACAAGGTGATCGTCATACTTCGATTTTCAGTCTGAAAACATTCTCACCCCACCCCAATACAAATTTTTAACCCCGTTGAGCTATAATCGCGTTTAGACTGAACTGAATAATCCATTTGAAAGTTATTTTGTGCGTAATATGTAATGACAACGTTAGATACTTTTGATACTGATAAGGTACTTGTCTTCTTGCTTGTATCTCATAAAATGATTAATTATAATGAGAAGTAGCACGGAATCATTGCAAAGGACTGAAGACAATAGCAAAATTGTTTTATAAACGGAAGTACACGCTAAAGCTGCAATGAAGTTTAATGTCCCGTAATATACGAGGTAGTAAATCTAACTTTATGCTACGGTTAAGGAGATTGAAATTTGAGAGGCGATATTTATTTGTGGATGTTGTTGCGCTACCACATTAAATGGAAGTACGTCAAAGTTTACAAAATTCCCGCTTCGAGTGGGGTGTTCACAGTGTGATTTATTAGAAAGCGCCACGTTTATTGCCGTTTAAATCCGTAGTGTTTGGTGGGTCGAAACGAGCGACTATTTGAGKCGAATCACATCATTAAAACACCCTCAAAACGAGTAGGTTTTCTAAAACAATGGAAAACTATCATGTAACATTAGACTTTTATATTCAATCATAATCGTAAATTGTGCCCACCCTCGTATAATTTTATCTCTGTTCCAACACAAAATTAACTAAACAAGCCGTTGATTAGGAGAAGCAAGTGATGTCATTGTTACACGTACACCTTTACAGTGTGCAAGATTATTTATTGTGTGTAATTATTTCATCAGCAATATTTCACATGCGTGAAGTTTACTGTGGTGGCGGTGTTTGCACAGAAGGAAAAATTTGTGTTAGGCGTTGTTCCATTAGCGTGCTATTCCAGAAATAATCGAAGAACAAAAGTTACTTGCAAACAATTGATTTGATTAATGCTAACTTGCGGTAGCCTGGCAAATTCCTTGCCCACATGTAGTTCTTAAACACCATTTGCACATAAATCATTCTCGTATATTATTTACATACATTTTGTAAGATATATCGTAAAACGTACTTATTAAGATAAATTAATATTCTTCCGCAGTCCCTGCATCGTGAACGTGATTTATGGCAATTTTAAATTTTACAACACAGGTACCTTCGCTTACTCAGTACATATGCACATGTTTGATACGACAATTTATATAATAAATGCTGATTTCAAATGCTCAGGTAACTCATTTTAGGAAAAGTAGGCTGTCGTTTGCCAGGTATTATAACAGAACCAAGACTTCAGTTGGATGACTGTTTGAGAGATAACGATTGTTGGTGTACATACACAGAGTGTCTCTAAAAGAGCTGTTGACTAAACCCTACCACATGTTCCTTGGACGAAAATGAGCCGATTTAAGTAAATTGATGAAAAAACTGAAAGCATCTTTGATTTGTCAGATCGAGAAGACGTGCAAGTTTTCCTCAAACAAGTATGATAGAAGGTAAATAGTGGGTTTACGGGAGGCCGGTTTGATCTGTCATGATACTTTGGTTCTAGAATGCACAGAGCGTGCCTTTATACGGTAGGAGGTTGTTGTCTGATGTGGTTCCAGAAAAACCCAACACAAAAAGCGAGAGACGTCGACGAAGAACTTTCTAGCCCGATGATTCTAAGGGATGCCTCAACCCCCACGAGGGCACTTGCAGACCAGTGATTTACGGAACATGAATGAATACTGGGATGGGGACCGTTTACCATCGAATAAGAAGTTTTGGCTTATCTAAATATCGTCCTTATTCTTGCTAACCCCCACCATTGAGCATCGGCGTGTCCTATCGCAGAAGAGTACAGTACAGGAATGGCATATTGTGCTTTTTAGCGTCAAATATATCTGGGCACAAATAATGGTAGAACAAGTGTGAGAAGACGACGTGGCGAAGGACGATATTTTCTTTTCAGAAGCCGGCCAGCGTGATATCCAGGAACCACACCTACCAGCTTACATCACGACTTTCCCCAATCCACATTTTCAAAAACAAATGCACGACCACATGCAGCTAGAGTTACTTTGGACTACTTTGGACAATAAATTAATCTTCCGATCTTTTATCTGTTGAGAACTACTGCGACATTATGTGTAGCTGATTGCGAAATTTAGTCCAATTTAAGGGTATTTCAAGAGCTGTATTAGTGACCTCTCAGGAGAAAATACATCTAGATGAGTTTATGACAGATGCTGTTTAAAGGTTTAGTTAATTTACCCGACTATCTATTGTTACTGGTAGCTCTTATTTCTGTGTGAATCGATGGACGTAAAACCTATTTGTTTTATATTGGTACATTTCATACTTTTGTGCCAAAGGAAAAAAGCTTGTTAAGTGAAAGTATAAAATTTAGATTAGGTAACTTATTTAGCAACTATAGCAAGGTGCTACCAACTAGACTTGATTACCTTTAACGTTTGTTTAGAAATTTGCATTTTAATGATAAAATAATAACTTGCCAAAAGTTATTCAAAATAGTACCAAATACCTTAGTTACAAAAAATTCCTTATCTACTTTAATAATTCGTGGACCAGTCTCTTTATTCCTGAAACGCTGATTATGAAATATTTGTCATAGTTACTAGCTAAAAAAGACAATTTAGAAAGTTGTTGAAGTCTCGTAGAATATTTGTTTATTATCTGTACTCGTATATAAGGCGAAGCTTTTCGACAGTAACATGACTGTCATTTTCGGGGTGTCTAAAGTCAAATTCTCAAACCAACATCCATCCAGGACAGGCAAAATGGAGCGACTAAACTGTTAGTCGCTCCATTTTGGATGAAATTCTTAAAATCCTTAAGAATTTAGTGTTCAATCCTAACTGAAGTCCAGAATCTCTTTCCGTGTTATCTTAAACGCACCTGCGTTTTTGTTCATTTGTTAAAGGCAAAGGGACCTATCAAGTATACTTTGTTTATGGATCAAGATTGTTTCACAAGAGGATGGTAAACTAATTTCCATTATGAACACGCTTATGTAGATGAAAATCCGCATGCGATTTGAGATCAGCGTGTAAAGTGGAAAAAACTTTTTTCGATACCGTTATTCTTCTACAAAGACTAATGGAAGAATTATATTTGCAACATTTACAAGACACGTTATTAGACTGAATATACAAATTAGGTCGTACCTTTATATCTTCAGAGAAATATGTGGTTAACGTTCATTAGTTCTATACCTTTGTCATTCAATGTTTTAAATAACTTAAATTAGCAGTACGCAAAAAAGGCAAGGACGTCCCTGTAAATGGCCTGCCACATTCTGCTGACAATTTAGGCACCCAAATCAAGATGCAATTAATAATATTAGAGATCATAAAGAAGTTAAGCAAGCAGTAGTTTTCTTTGTTGTACTAGGTATATAATTAAAAGAAAACAGATTTTATGTCATTTTGTTAGCATTTCTGTTGAGGCTCGGCCTATTATAGTTGTTGTTTAGAGCATAGCAAAGCGAAAATATTGATGAATCATCCTTTTTTTAGGGTTATATTTTTTTCTTACGACAGGACACCGCGACAGCAGGAGTACAAAATTGCTAGACATGAAATGGTTGCTCGGCCCGGTAACGGCGAGAAAAACCATATAGGGTTAGGCATATTAAGGGAGTTCCTATTGTTGTTTCTTTTAAACATTCGATTATGGAGCCATCAACAGATTTCTTTGTCAAAATGTTCGTAAACTCAGTTCGAAAGTAATTTGATTTTAACGTTATCGCTTTAACCGAGTTATCTGTCAGATGATACAATGAGTTGTGCCCTATTCCCTTCAGATTTTTGAAGTATGGGTGTTTATTTGGAGCTATCACGAGGTTATGAGCAGACATTATTACTTAACTGCTTAACTCTTTGCATATGGCGATTGTGACGATAAGATTTTTTTTAGAATGTCCTTAATGATGCAATTGATTGTTCTTGGTCTTTTGAACAATTATGTTTTGCTGTTTTATATCTGAACTCAAGACTGGATTCAATCAAATGTCTTAAAAAAGATCTTTCATTTATTTTATGGCAGATCTATTTGACATGAATTTGTTGCGCTGTGACATCCAACGCGAATGGATTTCACCATATATGTATTTTGAGGGAAGCGCTGGAGGAAATTTGTTATGAGATTAAGTGTTTAAATGTGTTATACAGGTACGTATGTCTAGCGAGATCTGACTGTTTGATTATTGGTTATTATTTAAATTTTTGCCCAAAAATACTAACAATTATTACAGTATATAGACTTTTTTTAAATAATAAGAGTACCTTAATAAATTAATTGATATGAATTAAAAATCCCATTGCTTTGTCATTGGTGTAAAAGTTTGACATGTATCATTTTTATCACACACAATTGTGCCATCAGATTACTAAATTTTAGCAAAATCACATAAGTTTTTCAATAAAAAACAATTCTGAAAGCTTTTGGGCTTTATAGAATCCAAACAAAAAACTTTATACTTACCTGGGTTGGTCTAAGCCACAAGCGGTAAGATTCTGTAATGACCCTTACGAAAGACTGMATGTGCAGTATTTGGTATTAAGACCGTACATATTTCATCAAAATCAAAASTTATCTATGAAATGTTTTGAATTCCTWTTGGATGRTATATAGGGGAAAGTCTCGTTTAGGCATCGCTAAAGAACTCGGCATAAATTAGGACAGCATTCCCATCTTAGAAGAATTTGGACAATCGAAGTCATTAATCAGAAACCAGGAATTACTGTACTTAACACATTACTGGTGCATTCAATATTCAGTCTTTATTTCTTCGTTATTTCACTATACCGACCGACACTGACAAAGAAACACATTCAATTTGTAAGATTTACACAGACGCTTTTAATTATGCGATTTTTACAATGTAAATAAACACAGTGTTATTTCCGATACTTGCGATGCTAAAATATTTGTATATACTTTGGTTGGAATTCACTTCTGAAAGGTTCATTAGCCATGAGTGTTATCGCCGGGTTCGCTAAAAACACCCAAAAATATTTGCTTGCTTTAAAGTTGCTGAAATGCACGTTAGCTATATATTTGAGGAATATCTAATTCTGGACTCTACTAGTACATTCGGTATAGATGATAAACGGCCGTTTTAGTGTATTACGAAATTTTTCGCATTGGGCAGTCTGGGGGTGTTTTCAGACTTCGCATTTGAAGTTTAATTCAGAGGGTTGTTAATATAAAGATGAAATACCCTTGGTAAAGTAGAAGGCATTTACATTTACTGCTGGTTATGGACTTATTGCTGAAAACCATGTGGTACTAATAAGTAATGAATGATCATAAGCCTTGTGATTAGCAGTATCCTGTATCTTATAGCTATTACAATCTTCTCAATTAATTAATTGACATTTTTACTTAATAATTTTTTAATTCAGCTTTTGTGTTTTACCTACATCAACATCGTATCTAGACTAGATTATGTTTTGGTTTCTGCAAACTTATCAATAAAAATTAGTTTTGAACTAATGCACAGCTAAAGGTATTGGATAAAAAACTCGTGTTGTAGAACCGTTTCATCTTTTTGAAATTAGAGAAGTTTGTTAGGGGCTTCGTCATTGATCGTTCGTAATTAAAAAAATCCAGGCAATCGGAAAATTATTATAATTATCGCAGGAAAATTAATTATTTTTATTTCATTGCAATTAACCGTGTGGACTTTTTTTTGCTTTTATAATGTTCTTTCAAATATGTGAACCGTATGGGTTAGTCAAAAGTGTATGATTTCCATGGCAGAGCATTCAATTTTTTTTTAACAGCAACCAAGCTTTTTTGCAGATTTGAATTTTTCTATCCTTGAAATGACCTTTGTATGGGTGGATAAAAAATTTTGCGCGAAATCGTATTTTCAAATGAACGGCAAGAAGCGTTATCAAAGCAGATTCTCCAGGTTCTTTCGATGACAATTCTAATGTTCATAATACCTAGTTTACTTAAATAAATCCTTACATCATGTTCAAACTCAAGACCTTTTGCAGCTTGGCAATAACCTAGTCAATCACGAATTTTTCACCCAGTTAGGCGGCACTTCTTGAATTCCGTCTTTGATTATGGCTTCCAGCTCGTATTAATGTCGTTGTTTTTCTTTGTACACCTGACTTTTAAAATGACCACAGAGGATAAATCCAATGGACTTAAATCAGGCGACCTAGCAAGCCAATAAATAGTTCTCCGATGTTCTATCCACCCACCTGAGAAGATGTTATCCATATACAGGCGAACATTATATATTTTAATTGTGATGGAGCGCAGTCTTGTTGAAAATAGACATTACAGTTTGGCGTTTCACGTCGATTTTCATCGATAAATTAATGCATAATGTCAGGTACAATATTATCAAATAGTATGTTCGGGTATAACGTTTTGCCCAATAATACCAGTCCAAACATTTAATGTATGTGGATACTGTGTATGCCGCATTTATGTTGTATGCTGTTTACAAATTCATTTAGGCAAATAAAATAAAATGCAAAAGTTTCGTCATGTCCATTGCACAAAACTATATTCTGCTGTCAGGATCATCCTCATTTAGCTCATGAAGGAGTGTAATTTGAATGATTTGCGTTTGTTTTTTCGATGACTGACTAATATTACTGGACAAAGAAATTGGATGGTTGACGTAAATGAGTTATCCCTGACGCTAACTAATACATCAAGAGTTTGATCTTCATTTATAGCCAATTTTGGATGTCCGTTCTTAAAGTTTTTTAATTTACTTGGACACCGTGGATTGGATATCAGGATTTCTTTCCGGATGAACGCTATTAAATAAAACATCTTGGTGCGAATGTTGTCGATCTCCATAGCCAACCAATCGTTAAGATTTTGATTCGTTCAATTTCACTGAGGTTCGTTATACTTGCTAATTAAAGTGAAACTGCTGTTATTATATTAACCTTTTAATTTACTGAAAGGTACTTCGAACTGACATGAAAAAGGACAAAACCAGAGACCACTTTATCTTTTAGTAGAATTGTAATCAAATTAATAAAAACCTTTATTAATAAAGTTTTTTGTTACTATTTAAGAACAGGATTTATCATAAAAAATTTATCAAACCACATAAAAATCGCTTAATTTCCATAAAAAAAATACGCTGTAATGGACGTGCGTTGATATACAGAAGCAAAAATGAAATGAAAAACAATTAGTAAAAAAACTTTGCATAGGTTTTTAATTCCTCATACATATGTATATTAAGTTGAAAAATCTACCAACATTTTTCAAAATAAAAATGCATTTTCGTTGCAGTTTAATAGTTTTATTTCATTTATAAGTATCTTTTTTTATTAATAAATTAGTTTAGCTTTAATTAGGTTTTCGGATGTTTGAAAATGATATTAATAAATGTGTTTATGAGTTATAGTTTTGTACCTTCTTTACAATCTAAGAGAATTTTAAGGGATGGGTAGTAAATATGCTGTACAGGGTGTCCCATTTGCGTTGTAATTGTAGGGTATCTCGGTAAACTATGAATGCTAGAGCGTTGCGGTTTCGACATTACTGTATTACTTTTTTGTTGAGAGTTGAGCTGCACCGTCGCCATATTTGTATCGCCTTTTGTTTTAAAGCTATAGCCAACTTTCTTCAGTTCTCAATATCGCGATTGGCTAGGTAGACACAAAAAAAATTGTTAGGACATTTTTTATAGATATGTTTATTCTGAATCCAGTGGCGTACTCAGATTTTTTTATGGGGTCACATTTTTGAGATATAACAAAAACTTGCATTTTTTAAAATGGAAACCATAGTTGATTTTGCTATGGTTGAAAAGAACTATTTTTTCTGTTTAAGAAAATGTACACATTGTTAGGTTTATCTTTACTAATTTTGGTATATTTCTAATTTTTGTAATAATGAGATTTTACGTTTTTCGTCAATATGGATGTAAATATTTGATGATAAACAATGCACAGGTAGTTATCTCCAAATAAACAATCATTTTCATTATTTACATGGCCTCCTAGATTTCGATAAAGAAATGCTTGAGCGCTCTTAGAAGTTTTATGTATGTATTCAAGTATGCATATATTATTTTTAAAGGATTAAAATTTTTACTTAATAATATAAATTATATCGTGTGTTTTCTTATTCCATTGCCTCCTGGATGTAAAAGTAAAATATGATTAAATTATTTTAAAAAATTTTAATAATTCCAAAATTAGTAAAAATAAACCTAACAATGTATACATTTTTAATCAGAAAAAATAGGCAAAGCTAACCACGGTTTCCATTAAAAAATGCAAGTTTGTGTTATATCTCAAAAATGTGACCTCCTAGAAAATTACGGGGTACACCACTGAAAGCAAAATAAAAATATCTATAAAAGATGTTCTGTATCTACATACCCAAACGAGAAATTGAGAGCTGGAGAAATGTAACATTTTCAAAAAGTGGGCTATGGCTTTAAAACAATAGGCGATACAAAAATGGCGACGGTACAGCTGAACAAAAAAGTAATACAGTAGTGTCGAAACCGCAACCCTCTAGCATTAATAATTACAGAGATACCCTACAATTACAACGAAAATGGGACAYCCTGTACAAGAAACGCAGATAAASTACTATAACAGGACGATGCCTTGATACAATTGAAAAGGTTCTCGAATGAGACACGGTGCTGGCGAATCAAATTTAAATGTTTTTGATTCTAAATTATGTTAAACTAGCGCAACAGATTAAAAAATCTGAAATACTGTGCATGTACAGTGATAGGTTATTGAAATTCTTACGATGACAATAATGAAAATATAAAGATTTTCGGCTGGGAAGTATTATATCAGGTGTACCTATACGATAGATTATAACCAAAATTAGAAAAAATCAGCACCTAGTTTGAAGTTAAACTGAGATAACACTTTAATAATTTAACTAACTAGAGTTGTATTTTATAGCATTCTCAAGTTTTATCATGAATGTCAGAAGAAGAAAAATGGTAGAATGTATCGATTAATTACTAAAATTTAGCTAAAAAATCATTACAGTCGTTAAATACTTACTAAAATTGTTAAAAGTTTATCATACTAAAATGGCTATGTTGAAACCCGTTAGGTATGAATGTTATAATGAATGTTTTAATTAGTTTTTCCCGACACTAACATTTTTCTTAGCGATTAGTTGTACGTAACGTTTCGCAGTTTTTCGTCATCTGCAAGCAAGTGATAATTTAGAACGCCTGCCTATTGGGAGTTGTCCTGAAGTGACAATATTTCATACAAATGACTCTATTACTATGTCGCCAGGCCATAAATATCGTTAATACATCTCTGCTTGAAATTAATTAAGACGCACCTAGAGCAGTTCTCGGGGGTCCAAGGTTCTGCAGCTCAAATAATACCTCAAAATTTTAGCTATAATTGTAGCCGATCTGGGCCGTGTTGCGGCGCCTGGGTAGCGAAAATAAAAAAAAATTGACGAAATATATTTTTTTCACGTGCATATTACGTACATGTGGGTGGTACTCAAAAGTATTGGCCGCGAGTGGTGGGAAACTGGGAAAGATGACTGCGTATGCCGTGGCTCTTAAGCGTCGTACAGTCCGCGGTTGCTGTTCGTGGTATCCAACATGCTCCCTCCGCCACCAAGAGGTGCATGTTTATTAATACGAGGCCCGTACGCTCTTTCAGTGTCCCTAAGTCGCCTTCCGTTCGACCTCTTCACCAGCGGATTTACCAGGATGCGCCCTTAAATATCTCCAAGGCTGTGCTTGACGTGCTAATTTCCAGTGCCAAAATTTTTGCCATTATCGCTTTCGGACCCGGAGAGGATTGTTTACTGCGACTCTCTCTCTGTGCAGGCACTAATTAACCGAACGGGTCAACACTTTTTGTGGGAAATTCTTCACAATCAAAGCATTAAAAAAGGTGAATCATACTTCATCGAAGACTACTGACACTTATCAGTTGGCGCCGGAGTTCGTTCAGCACCTAAATATCGTGTGCACGACTAAACAAATTCACTACTAATCGATTTGCATTACTCATCTTGTACAGTTAGCTGTGTTAGTTATTGTTCCTTTGAAACAATCTGGATCTGGTGCTGTGTATTAGTGAAGTGCTCTTGTTGAAAAAAGACTGGAAAATGCAGGCGCTCTAAGGAACTGCATCTGTGATCTGTCTTTTCTTGCTTACACCTCTGCACGTAGCCTCCCCAGCATCGGTAAGCTAAACAAACGTATTTATTTCTGCTTTCATCTGATTGTAAATATCTTAATTGGGCTTCTTCGTCTATAAGGGGGCGATATTTTTATAAACTCCACGGATTCAGGGTAATGCAATTAACTTTTTTAACTATGCCTTTAGGGCAAACGTGTGATGTATCCTTAATTGTTGACCTTTTATTTCTCCGACGATCCGGACGAAGTAGGCGATGTTATAGTTAAAACATCGGAAGCGAATTGTCTCACGTGCTTGTTTATCCTCATAAATTTTCTTATTTGTACAAGATCAGCGTCTGTTTACATATAATTAAGTTTTAAAAACAAACTGCTGTGACTAAAACAAAAACGATTTACATTAGGTCTTTGTTAAATTGATTTGTACTTGGGTGATTTTCTCAGTTTTGTCATAAATGAAAAGTAATACGGGTCACTAGAGCAACCAATGCTTATTAAACATGTGACATGACTAAAATTTTCACATGAGGATTTTCGGTTTAGCAAGCTATAAATAAGTAATGGGCTAATCTAGTGAATAGTAGTGAACAATTGATGGGCATAATATATGATGCAACATAAACCCGCATTTGCAAAACACCAACAATACTCGTCCATTTACTAAACATGGCACGAACGACTTAGAAATAGTAGGCGCCGCGATAATATCCAGTTACAGCAATCTCTGGCAAAGATAAAATGATTGTAATTAATCGATAATGCAAATGACCTTAGTTAAGAGAAACTTGCATACTTATAATAAAGTTTCATAAGTTTGCTGCATTAGATAAGGATATGGCACCTTCTGTACGTTACGGCGTTCCGATTTATTTATACAAGTCGCGCTGCAAGCAATCGACGGCATATACTTAGCATTTTAAGCGCAAGTCTAGTTACACACTGACTTTTATTTCGTTCGAAGTATCCCCGGCCAGTAATGGCCCATAAGATTCCTTTTTACTTTATGTCTTAATTTATTCAGCCGTAAATTCGTCACCTTGTAACGGAGTGTCGCTAATGAGGCTGTATGGAAACAGTTATACGGAGCCGATGCTTCAGTACATCCTCTTTCGGATGTTGTATGCTATGCGGTAGTACCAGACCACCTTCTGGTCTTGATAAAAAAGTAGAGCAGTTACCGGAATTCATTTGACGTGTAAATAACTACCGAACGGCGTAAATAACGAATTCAGAAGTTAGATATTTTACTAAGCTCTGCTGTAATAACTTCAACGTTGATGGATGAAAGTGTACATTCGAGTTTTACGGCTTTTCTGTTTATATCGAGCTGTAAACTGCTATCACAAATAAACAATAATTACGAAAAACGTGTAATTTAGCTTTTTTAAAGAGTTCCTCAAATAACATAAATGTAGGATTATTACTTAATTAGTAATTTACTGTTAATCCTTAAATGCTTGCTGTTCAAATTGCTAGTTATTTATAGCGTGCCTTTTGGGATCTCCGATGCGTTGGTTCAATAACTGCTGTGTCTATAAATGCATAGTGCACATTTTCACAACATCATTCATTGATATCTACTACAGTCCTCTTCAAATATTTACTGTTTTGTACGGCATGTCTAAAAAATCCCTAAAGTGTTATTTGACCTCATATGCGGATCAATACCTGTGGGTTGTATTCGTTACTATCAAAGATAATAATACAGACGTTCTTCCAGGAAGCAACTGTTACCAAGCAGGTACTCAGATAGTATTGGAGCCTGCTTTATATATATTTATGGTTTGGTTAGACTGGCCGTTCGGTTCGTTCCTCAATAAAATGTTCCCATTCTTTTTGACGTAGAATCTACTGATATATTTATCTTACACCTGATTAGCATTTGTTTTAGTAGCAATCCCTTTTTTGAATAAAACAAATTATTCCACTTTGAAAGATCAACTAATAACCACTACAAGAAATGGAAAGAATTAAGATCCTGCTCATACAATGAAAAACCACAAACATAACATAACCCTACCATACATTCCACCCGTTGCGCAAAAAAATAAAAAACATACTAAAACTATATAGGTAATATCTAAACTACCTATAAAACAATATAAACATATTTAAATAATTCTACACACCCTTAAAAACAAAAACACCGCACGATGCAAGAACATACACAAAATACAGTAGGTATACGATTTAAACAGTCATGTATGACAAACGGAACAACACCTAAAAAACAGAATACAACAATATATAACTAATTACACACACTTCCACATTTACCATTCACATTTTATATTAATATCAAAATTGTAACTGTCATATTAATTTTATGTCAAATTGTGAATTACAATTTAAAAAATATATTTTAAAAAGACCTAAATTAAAGGTCGAAGCATTGTATTAATACAAAGCTTGTTTAATTTAATATAATTTCAAGTCTAAACCTACAAAAATACACACGAAATGGGGAGGTACACTGCCTTATTGGTACCATACCATATTATTGACTACATTTTGAAGTTCAAATCAAGGCAAATATACATCTAAAGAAAAAATTGTTTTAGTCGTTTTGAAACAAACCTTGTTAAAATCAGAGAAAATAATATCCGTTCAAGTCCTAATTAAAAAATATTATAAAATGTTCACACATTGTTGGAGGTTGACGATAAATGAATAGTCGAACTGGGAAACAAATTATAGGTAAGTACTATTATGCCCAATCAAGTGAGGAGTGAGCCAGTTTATAAGATCACTGAAGTTTTTTCACCAACAAAAATATTAACGAGATAACATACTACAATAAATAATTTGAGAAATCATGTACTTCTTTTCTCTAAGCGAATTCTAATGAAACTGCTTTGGAAGTGAATAATATATGCTGGAAGTTAAGAAAAACATTTTAGCACAAACAATTGTAGCAATTTTATCGTTGCAACTTTAACTATGCAAATTGTTGTTTTTGTCTTACTGTACCTTTGAGTATAGAACTTTACAGGACTTTAACTGAGAGGTATAATTCCTCCTATACTTTATGAATACATTAATTTTATTTACTATATAATTGCCGACGTTACTCAGATAATTTTGAAATTTAGAAGAGAAGTATACAGACTGGAATTAATGAACCTGTCGCTCAAGTTTTGGTTAAATTATTGCAGCGGCTTATATTTTGCTGCCGTTGGTAAAAACAACGAATTAAAAATTGCATTCTGCTTAAATATTCACTGGCCAGGTGTGCGACATCAAAATTCGTAAACCAAATCTCCCTCATTGATTTCACTGCATTTTATTTATTAATGGGAATTATTTGCACCTTATAATATCAGAATTTCCACATTCGAGTTACACAATGATTTTAAACACGCGAACTGACGCAGTACATGTTTGAGGCTACGAACACGTGTCCTGTTGTTGCAAACATGTAGTTACGAGTAGATCTGAACAATCTTGGAAAACGCATAATGCGTTACACACGTTACACATTGTGTCCTGAAATACGTCATATAAGCAGCTGAAACGTCCCTGGCTGAAAAAAGGACAGAGTGCTTGCTGCCAGTTAACATTAGGAGTGGTTATAATTTAATTTAACTTAAAAATGTACTTTTGGCGGTTCCTTAATAACAATCTGGCCTGTGTAGTTGATAGTGTTTGTATAAAAATTTCAGTTCGCGGAATTAGTTTAGACTCTCAGATAAAAAAGTTAATATTTAATTTGATTAGTGGTGCATAAATCATACATATTGGAGCTCTTCGCGGTAGTAATTGACACTTTAACCGATCATCACAGCACTAATTACGTCAACAGGTTAAATATTTGACCTTTGCTAGGTAGCGCATATTGAGTAGCACAAATTTGTTGGGGCAGCTTTCAGCACAGTGAATCAGTCATAATACAAATCGATGTCCATCGGAATGAAACTAAGACATATTTACACGATAGGTGGGTTTTAGAAAGATTCCTACAAGTGCAGTCCACCCAGTTTTTGCCAAGTAATTACTTTAATGATTTTTTTAGTCGCGCAATAACTTTGTTTTTGCTGGATCGTTTTTTGTTTTCATATTAAAAGTATATGTGGAGCGTTGTGCAGTATAGTGCTTCAGTCTGATTACGTTAATTTGGAACAAACGATAGTAATGGCAACAAAAGAATATGGTAGTTAAACCAAGTGTTATTTACAATCAATAAAAAAATCATTACAGTACACAGTTTTTTCAAAATTTGGTGTACAAGATATAAAATTTATTTAGCCAAAGTAAAAACTAAGAATTTTCAGATCAAGTTTTGAACAGAATCAAAAAAATAATGAAGAATAACTATACAGTTTTTAAGTCGTTATTAAGTTATTTTTACATTCTTTTGTCAGCTTTTAGCATCACTTTTGCGTAAGCCATTTGATATATTCTGAGGTTGGTTTTTTGACATGTTGAGTGTTTTAGGAAAATATAATTATATGGTTACAAAGTTTTATGTAATTTCTTCAGTTTTGCAAAAGAGGCTAAGCTGAAGAAGCCGACAGATACAGTTATTAGCGAAATCTTCTTCAGTTTAATATTTTACATCTTCATTTAACACTTGGTGCTCAAATATAGTCCAGATTAGGGATTTTGAGACAGTATTCTCTTTCTGTACTAGAATCTTCAGTACACAGGGTATTGCAGAGTTTGGAATTCGTACAAGTTTTATATTTGTTTGGTGACTCCAACCGATAAGCTTTCATCATAATGGGAAAATAAATTTCAACGTGAAAGAACTTTCAACGATATTTCTGAAAGGTCTTAATTACTCACTGTATTTACCTAATTGACGAATGGACATATGAAAGTAAGTTATTCCATTTTTTATTTAATACATAAATTTTTTTGAAGTTGTTTATTGATGGGTTATTAAAAAATGCGAAGGTTTCATATTAACGTGCATTTGACTTTTCAGTTAAGAATTTGGCTTTCCTCTATTCAATTTGTATTTAGTGGTTAGAAAACATCATTACTTAGTTGTGTTATATTTGTACAAAATAATTGTACCTAAACTTTTTGCAATATTGTACGGCCATGATTTTTCTAATTACAAACTGGAAACCGTATATTTTATTAAACTTCAGCCTGATGTCTACAATTTATAATTTTAAAGTAAGTAAGGGTTGACGCCTGTTTATTACAAAATAACTAGACTTAGTTTGAAGTTGCCACTCGAATAGTCCTTATTAAAATCATGTTTGCAGTTTAAGAATTCGTTTTTCAGTTAAATTATGTGAAATATACATGAAAACTTTTACACTTATAACTAAAGAATATCTTGTGGATTTTGTTAACAACTGATATACTAATAATTATCGTTTTTTGAGTTAATTTTTTTTACTGAAAGAGCACGCGTTTAACGGTTTTGACAATATTTTAAGACATTGCGTTTTGCGATAAAAGAACATTGTAACTGCTGTCATATAATTTTCGCAGAAACACTGATATCTTTGTCGATGCCTATTTCAAACTTGGAATCAATTTTAAGGTCAAGTTAGAGTGTTTGTTTACGTAGACAGTGCCGAAAACTATATTAGTTGCATTGCATCAGAGCTGTGGATATTAATTAACAAACGTACTAGAAGTATCGAGTATAAAGTTTGACGTACTGATCCTTTAGCTAGTTGAAGTAACAAATGTGTTGTAGAGACAAAACTATTTCAAGTACTAAGTAGTACTTGTACTTAAAACTGAAGCACAAATTACATTTAAAAAATGTAAATGCTCTAAGAAAATCAAACAACGTTACTGTGCTTCTGCAAAGAAAATTACTCCGAATTATTCCTTCAAAATATGTAAAATCTTTAATAGATGATAAACGACTGTTCGTTGTCAATGACTTTTCTTGCTGATTATACGAGGGTGAATGCTTTCAGCGTCCATAAATATAAGATAATATTTTGTCGGATAGATCGCTGTCACTTGAAAACACTGACAAAAAGTTAATAGTCTGACGTTTCGATTGCACCTGTAATCTTTGTCAAAGACGAAGAACCTAAAAATTTGCCTGACACAAGTTCAAACAAAATTTTGAAAGTAAATAAACAAATCACCAAGGATGCTAGACGTCATAGAAACAACGTGCCAACCTGATAAAAAAGGAACCTAACGATGAAAAAGGAACTACCTACCTACTAGATATACACGAACTACTTGATAAAAGATAACTACAAAATAGCCTTCCAAATGTCACCTAACTCATAATTTCCACAATCCCTATTAAAATTATTAGTATTCCTACAAATTTCTATAGCTTCTTTTATTAGACGTTTGTGATAATATTTTTCTCTATGTCTCTAGGTCAAACTAAAAGAAAAGTAGGTACGCGTTTGAAAGAACACATACGAGCTACTAGGTTGCAACAGATAGATAAATCTTCCGTAGCTGAACACTCATATTTGACTAAACACATGATTGATTTTGATAAAACAAAAATTTTACATAGAGAAAAATATCACAAACGTCTAATAAAAGAAGCTATAGAAATTTGTAGGAATACTAATAATTTTAATAGGGATTGTGGAAATTATGAGTTAGGTGACATTTGGAAGGCTATTTTGTAGTTATCTTCTATCAAGTAGTTCGTGTATATCTAGTAGGTAGGTAGTTCCTTTTTCATCGTTAGGTTCCTTTTTTATCAGGTTGGCACGTTGTTTCTATGACGTCTCGCATCCTTGGTGATTTGTTTATTTACTTTCAAAATTTTGTTTGAACTTGTGTCAGGCAAATTTTTAGGTTCTTCGTCTTTGACAAAGATTACAGGTGCAATCGAAACGTCAGACTATTAACTTTTTGTCAGTGTTTTCAAGTGACAGCGATCTATCCGACAAAATATTATCTTATTTTCTTGCTGATTCTTTATTTCTGTTTTTAAAATTAATGGTCCAACGGGTTTTAGAATGACAAACGTAGAAAAAATTGCTCTTATATCTCCTTCTGAATGTAATTCGAAATGCTTATTTACAATACCAAGGCTAGTTTTAAAGAATACATAAAAGTATTGCATTCGGTACTTGCAGTAGTTGAAAGTACTATCTAAATACCCACAAACAATTTGAAGTGGTTTACATGTACAGACAAGTACAAAATTAATTGTTAAACGTATAGAGATAAAATTGTTTTCACAATTCAATAAAAATTTGTTTAAACAAAGCGCAATAATTGTAGTTTTTAAAATATCGATAAAATTCTCGACGAACGAGCATATAGGTACTGCGTTTGATGATTCAAAGCACAGGTAGAAGCAGAGACGGATGTCAACATCGTTGTGAAAGTTCAGAATAGCGCCTTTTTCCTTTGTACATTTGCTTTGCTAGTTAGCACTTATTGTAAAAGAAAGGAACGTTAAAAGTCATTAAGCACTCTTATTATACGAAAATCCTCTTTTATTGAATGTAGCTCTCGCACTCAACCGAAGATTAAACAATTTCGTTTTAGCTGTTAAATCTTGAGAAAAACAAATAAATATGGATAGACTTAGCACAGAAATCATTATAAAAGTTGTCTTTTCTTGAAGAATTGAATTTAACTGCGATGTTGCAACAACGGATCAGTTTATTTATTTGCGCACGTCTTTTCATAAGTCCGTAACCTACGCGTATATTTTACAAAATCTTGTTGAGAACATCAGAAAATTAGTATACTCATTGCGGTAATCGAGAACTCCAGCTATTTCGCGTTTGTCACACTGCCAAGTAAAATTGTAGATAATTGAGTTAAGAGTATTTCGGTTACAGGTTGTTTTGAGTAGAACGGTTTAAGTGGGTGTGGGAATTCTTCGATGCTTGTGTGTTTTATTACATCTTTCATGTTTCTCATAGGGAATTCCGTTAATTAGCTTATTACAGCGGTTAATATTTTCATTAGGCTTATATTAGCAGATGGTAAACTGCTTAATATTACTGTTTCACAAATATAATACCCAATATATGAATTTGGTAAAGGTTTCTCATTAGTCTTGAGAGCAAATGACTATTTAACGTTTTATGTGTGCTATAAACTAACTTTATATTTGACTCGTAAATATTAATTTGCTGTTTTGTGCAGCGAATGTTGTTTCGCAACTTTGTTGTCTATTTCTGATTTTCACAAATTAGAGAATAAGTGAGAATACGACTTTTATGAAGGTGATCGTAAAATTTATGTTAGTAGGGTACTGCACGGCTTGCTAAGTTTTGCTAATTTAATCTTGGCGTTTGCCTCTAACAACTAACCCACCGAAGTGACATATTAGCACTACTCTGTTTCACTTAACTAATGCATTTGAATTTGTGTAGGTGCAATTGAACATTATTATTCAAATTTGTGTTAGGCTATACATGATGCAAGCATAACGATGACATTTCATTTTAATAATTTTGTCAGTAGCCAATAAACTACACTAAAAATTAAGCGAAAGCTTTGAGAGGTGAGAGAATGTGTATATTGCATTCTGGAATGGGCGATGGTAGACGGCTAAACATAATCATTTTATAAGCAGCAACCCATTTGCCTGGAATTTCATTTGCAATAGAAATAAAGCAGCCAATATGCGAATTTATAGATATGATGTAACCTGCCCAGGATGCAAGCTTCGGTATACAAGACGTACCAGACTCCGAATGTACCAGTTAATAACCTGCTTAATGGATATCAGATACCATCGAAACGGAGCAATATTTCAGTGAGAAATAATTATTACGATTACCATAATATGGCTTTACCCAGTCATGTGCCTAGAATGGTGTCGTTTAATTTGATTAATAGATCGCGGCATCGTTGTAGCCTAAGTGCAAATCGGTGTAAACATTGGCGATAATTGTGTACATACCTTTTTATTTAGCTATGCATCTTGTATATTTCCGTGTTACAGACATAAAATATCTATAAACATGCAACTTCAAGCGTTATTCTCTTAATGACTGGTGTAGGAGTAAATGATGGGACAATTTTTCAAAAATTAAAATTTACATTAGTGAAATATTGTAGCAAGGAATTCAACCGCTCCAATAAATTAGAGTGTGTAGGTAGTGTAGTCTGTCTAGTACAATATTTCGTTGCTTGGAGTTACCATTCGTCAACCATTATAGTCAGTGCTAGGAAATGGCCTCCCAAGACTTTCAGGGTGCGATTATGGGGAAAAATGTGGTCGTAAACCTGAAAACAACCTTTTCTCTGGATTCTCAAAAAACAAATAATTTAAAATCTACCCCAGTTTTTAAGACCTTCTATTCAGTTTGACTCAACTTCAATAGTTACATCAGATTCCATTGCATATTTCGTAAAAGTTGCTAAGTTTGCATTTTTTTATCGAAACAGGTTAACCAAGGCTTTTACAAAACGTATGATACCTATCAAATATTGCTAGAAWCAACTTCAACTGAGATTATCGCAGGAAGAATGATTTCATTTCTTTTGTATGAAACTGCATTGAAAAAAAGTAATATCTCAATAATAAACACAGAAAGCAGAACTATTAAGCATCCATTATTAGAAGTGTTAAAATGTACCCAACGTCCATTCCATCGGCGTCCTTAAAGAATTTCTTACCGCCAAATTGACACTTACACAATTGAGATAGTTTTCTCCTGTTAATCTGGCTGGTAACGCAGACTGTCGTACAAGATGCCTGTCAATATTACTTACCTACACATTTATTGAAAAGCTCATGCTGAAAACAGCCTTGGTGAATAACGTTTCCTTTAACTTCTGCCCAGTGGTGAGTGTTGTAGAATTTAGGATATGTCCCTTGTATTAACAAAATTGTCGTATAGTAAGGAAAATCATTTGAGTTTAAGCTTTGTACTCCTGGTAAATGGTACGAATAGGGAGAATGTGTTAAATGATCTTCTTCGTCTCTGTTCAAAATTTCCTCCTACATTTAGCATTCCTCCATTTGGTTCTATTCTATTATTTCTATATCTATGGTTCTTTGATGGTAAAACTGGGCCGGTTGTATGCAAATGTGCTATACTAAGAATAGTTTGCTTATCTGGGACTCTCCTTAGATGAAAGCGTTGTCCATACCTGTAGACAGCAGTAGTATTGCTGGTATAGTCCCCATACAAATACTGCATATCTGCATATTCTTCAATTGAATATTCAATCATTGCAAAACTTTAAATTGAATTTCAACAATAAAGTCAATTTAATGCTTTGAGTACGGTACTAGTAAATGTACAACAGTTGCTAAGCAACAAAAATCTTTAAACCAAAATATATGTGATTTCTTTGTGCGATTTTAGCAGTCTCAAAACTATTTAAAGGTATAAAGGTTTTCGTTTCAGTAACCCGCACTCAAGAAGATGTAAACTGCCAAGCATTTTTAATCTATATTATTTTTGAAAACGTTTTTATCTTGTAACAAAATTTAGATGTATACGCCAGCACAATTATGACATATTTTCGAAGAATTGAAAGTGCACTGACAACAAGAAATTTTATTATCAAATAGAACGACAACTGAAACTAATGCAGAGTATAGCACTTAATTCAGTTATTATAGCAAGAAAACACGAGTTTCAAGGATGACGTGTGCCTCTGTAGGGTGGAGAATGTTTTGTCTATCTTCCGTGTACTTATTCTGCAGTGTAAACATTAAAGGATACCGTAATGACATTAGATTTTTCTGAAATACGATAGGACACCATGTAACAATATCTATATTGGTCGGAGCGAAGGTGCATTTTGCTTTTATATCACAACGATGAGCTAATGCAGACAGCTCAAGTGTGGTGTACAGACCTCTTATCCCTGTCTAAAAGTAGCATATAGCAATGTAGATATCGCAGCTCATCATGTGATTATGCAAGAAGCAGCCTATTGCAATTTACATAATTTTAGCATTAAACTGTTCGGCAAACGTCAGGAAGACTACCTCCAGTTATAGTTTACGAAGTGTTTCTCCATTTACAGTTAGATTACTTTTGAACGTCTAGATTGCCTGTCTAGTCGGTTAGTTCAGAAATCTCTTTCAATGACGATATGTGTGATTAAATTCGCAGTTTATGAGATGTTTGCTTGATGATAAATGCATATGGTTCCAATATTGTAAAAAAGGACATTTTTTTAGTTATTTAGCACACCGTTAGTCTAATCAGTGAGGACTAGTTATCAAAAGTTGTAAACGATGTTTTGTTTATGTTACGACAAAGCAAGCAAGTAAGTAATGGCTGAATGTAGAAGTCCAGTGGTGGTAAAGAGGTAAATTAGTACTGTCGAGTACGAGCTAGTGTGCAATTTTGAGCTATCGGAACATCTCGTGTGATAATTTTGCAAAAATATAACTTAAACATGGATCCCTCTTTCAGTGTTTGTTCACGTAGGGCTCAAAATGAGCTCCGTTAACGCTTACCAAATGACAACAAATCGGCTCAGGCACTTACCTTAGTGTAAGATGGGGTGAGTGTGAGGGTGTGTTTGTTGCATGCGTGTGTGTGTGGACTTGATGCACTAACTGGCACGTCTATAGCTGCGAAGATGCGATCGAACGATGTATACGTGTGTGCTTCAAAACAACTCAAAACTAACTAACTTCTTGATGCTCCGTGATTCTTCGCGCACGACGAAGGAGTCAGGAAAAAAAGGAATGGAACTAGGTACCCTAAATAAGTGCCCGAAAAACCAAACTAAATAAGCCAATTAATTGAAAAATAACAAAATGTTGATCCTTGTTATCGAACAAATACGAAAAACTATAAAATTCTCTAACATACCGCCCACCAAAATGTGTACATTTTAACAACTATTGCAAAGGTAACGGGCATAGTTTAACTATAGGCCGTTTAAAGATACCCTGTTGGGTTTTGACAGTAGCAACTCGCGATACTCCATCTTCACCAGAGTGCAATTCCATGACGCGAGCTAAAGGCCACCGAAGTGGGGCCGTCAATTCATTTTTAATTAAAACTAAACTTCCAATAGAAATAGGTGAACCTGGCTTGTTCCATTTATGACGCTGTTGCAATGTATGCAGATATTCTGTATGCCATCGAGACCAGAAATCTTGCTGTAAACGAACAAGCAGTTGCCAACGATCGAGTCTACTGATATTCAGGTTAGTCAAGTCAGAGCAAGGAGGAGCAGTTAACGGTTCCAACGTCAGGAAGTGGCCTGGCGTTAGAGGCGTCAAGTCATTAGGGTCCGAACTTAAAGGCGTTAGGGGCCTTGAATTCAAAATGGCTTCGATTTGCGTAAAGACCGTGTAAAGTTCTTCATAAGTTAATATTTGCGAACCAACCACTCGAATAAGATGAGTTTTTACTGCCTTAACTCCTGCCTCCCAGAGGCCGCCCATGTGAGGACTGGAAGGTGGATTAAAATGCCAATTCAGTTTTTCATTCTCGGACGCCCCTTGCATCAGCCTACAAAGCTCAGTGTAGGCTCCTCGAAAATTTGTGCCGCAATCACTGTAAATATAATTACAGCGTCCCCTTCGAGAAATGAAGCGACGAAGAGCCGCGAGAAATGATTCCGAAGACAAATCAGATGCCAGTTCTAGGTGCACCGCCTTTGTAGCGAAGCAGACAAAAAGGCACAAGTAAGCCTTTGTAGTTTTAGCTCCACGCGTTTTGCTCATAGTAATGGTAAAAGGTCCAGCAAAATCTACACCGCTACAATTGAACGGTTTCACTTCACGAATACGAGGAGAGGGCAGATCTCCCATTAAAGGTGTTGAAACTGAAGGCTTAACGCGAAAACACCTTATGCATTGTGATAAACATGATCTAATAGCGCGGTTTGACGATAAAATCCAAAATTTTTGAGCAAGCAAATGTGACAATGTTTTCAAACCGGGGTGACAATTTTGAATATGAGTTCTCTCGATTATCAGCTCTGTTAAACGAGAGCATCGAGGAAGAATGGCGGGATGCATACTCTCATAAGATATATCCGCATGTGATAAGCGCCCGCCCACCCTAAGGACTCCCCGTTCATCAAGAAATGGGTTTAACTTACGAAGAGGCTTAGGACACAATGATTTTGAACGAAGAGCGTGTATTTCCTTTTCGAAAAAGATAGCTTGAACTCTTTTCACAAGAAGCATCAATGCCATATACAATTCTTCTTGATGAAAGTGCGCTGTCAATTTTTTGTTACTCGGTTGACAATTACGAGCAAATCGATAACAATAAGCAATAATACGTTCTATTTTATCTAGAGATGAATATCTTACGAGTAATGCATCCAACGATTCTAATGATACCAACGAACACAGTGTAGTTTGTTTATTTTCGATCTGGCAGTACTTCTCTGTTTGAGCCGTCATAGCAGGTTCTTGAGAAGGCCAGTTTTCGGAATCCAAAAGTAACCATTTAGGGCCATTCCACCATAATAAATGTTCGACCAACTCACTAGCGAATAAACCCCTAGACGCACAGTCCGCGGGATTATCTGTAGAGGGAACATAGTTCCATGAGGAAGGATGTAGAACTTCTTGGATATAACTAACGCGGTTAGCCACGAATGTCTTTAGACGGTGGGGAACTGTTTTGATCCAACTCAGAGATACAATCGAATCAGTCCATGCAACAATTCTCGTGAAGGTTAGTTCATCCGAGTAAATCTGACGAAGTGTAGCAACTAATTTAGCTAACAGGAATGCACCACACAGCTCTAATCTTGGTATCGAAATAGTTTTTAAGGGCGCTATCTTCGATTTTGCCATTAGTAGCTGTACATTAACTGTAGAGCCGCAGTGAATGCGAAGATAAGCTACGGCAGCATATCCCTTTTCAGATGCATCGCAAAACAAATGAAGCTCATAGAAAGCAAGTGAATTGAGGTTCAAATTTCTGGGAATTGTTAAGTGAGATATTAGCCACATCTCTGACTGAAATCTGGCCCACACACGTTCTATGGCTTCAGGGACCTTGTCATCCCAATCGAGACCCAATGACCACAGCTGCTGTATGATAGATTTGGCCACCATAATTAAAGGCGACAAAAATCCGAGGGGATCAAATAACCTGGCAATGTCCGACAAAAGTGAACGTTTGGTGCAATTACTGCTAAATGTGCAGACGCTGTATGAGAACGAATCAGTCGCAGGTGTCCACTGCAAACCCAAAATTTTTACTGCAATATCATTATCAAAAGGTATAGGAATTTGAGATTGATCTTCCGACAAGTGTTTTAACAAATTTGGATGATTTGCAGCCCATTTCCTCAATTCAAATCCTCCTTTAGCAAACAATTCAATTAGCTGTTGTTGTGTGGCCAACGCAACTTCTATTGAGGGAGAACCACTAACGATGTCATCAACATAAATGTCTGATTTCAAAACCTCGGCAGCAAGAGGAAAATTAACAGCTTCGTCTGAAGCTAACTGATTAATGGTACGAAGTGCTAAGAAAGGTGCTGAAGAGACTCCGTATGTGACTGTTTTTAATCGAAAGTCCTGGACAGGTTGATCTGGAGACGATCTCCAAACTATCCTCTGGTAGTCACAGTGAGATGGCTGTACAAGTATTTGCCTGTACATTTGTTTGATATCAGCAGTGAAAACAATTTTGTGAAGGCGAAAATGTGACAGGAGTATGACGATATCTTTTTGCAACTTTGGACCCACCAACAAACAATCATTTAATGAGACACCATTTGCGTCGCGACAAGAAGCATCGAAGACGACTCGAAGTTTTGTCGTTGTACTCTCAGGCCGGACGACGCAATGATGCGGTACATAATAACCATCAAAGTTTTTTGGACGTTGAACGATCTCCATGTGTCCAGAATCTAAATAATTTTGCATGAAATTTGTATAAGCTTCAGAAATAGGCGGATTTTGAGCTAGTTTTCGCTCCAACGAATAGAGGCGACGGAGGGCTATTTCACGAGATCCAACAAAGTTTTGTTCAGTCTTGAACGGCAACGAAACTACATAGCGACCGTATGTATTACGATACACGGTTTTTTTGAAGATGTTTTCACATTCGATATCTTCAGGAGATAACATCGCGACATCTGGTAGATTTTCGATTTCCCAAAATTTTAGCATCGTTTTGTTTAGCGAATTGTCTAGTGTAAGGTGAAAAGAATTTACCGACGAATGCGAATACAATGACGAATTACCCATTAAGATCCACCCAAATATTGTTTCCATGGCCACCGGTTCACTGAATTTCCCGAAAACTCGACTACATTTTAAAATCCATGGAAAAATCGATGCGCCTAAAAGCATGTCGATTTTGCCTGGTCTATCAAAGGATGAATCCGAAAATTTTATATTCACAAGATGTTTCCATTGTGAAGTATTTAGTCGAGTATTTGGCATTAAACCGCAAATTTGTGGAACGAGTACAAAATCCATACGATATGATGGATCAGTTTGAGCAATGGGACGGACGATGCATGTGGTTTGACCTCGAGGTATTGACGAAGGCAGGTCGGATGTATCTTGTCCCATTACGTATAAAGGAACATCAATCGAATTTCTGCGTAACTTTAAACGATGAAAGCATCTTTCAGTCAAAATATTTGCTTGGCTTCCAGAATCCAATAAGGCCCTTACTATATGAGGGTGCCCTTGCGAGTCAAGAACCTCCAATTGTACTGTCGCTAAGATGACTGAACATGCATTCGAAGAACACTGCAATGAAGTGCTTGTAGAAACAAAAAGATTGGTGGGAGGATCTATACGACGATGCGCTTCAGAACAAACTTCACTAGGACCTACGGTATCTGGTATCGGCTCTTGTGGTGATTGAGGTGCGAAATGAAGTAAGGTATGGTGTTTCGAGTGACACACCTTACACGACGACGACGAAGAACAATTTTTTGTCATGTGGTTAAATCTCAAACAATTGTAACACAATCCTTTCTGTTTAGCTAATTGATATCGMTCGAAGGGGGATTTCTTCTTTAAGATTGGACATTTGTAGATCGAATGATCTGAAGAACAAACCGAACAATTCTGTGACGAGTCAACACTTTGGGTTACCAAAGTAGAAACGTGCGAGTGACCTTTCAAAGGTGACGAAAGTCGTTTGCTTGAGGGTAACGAATCGAGAGATTTACAATGATTTTTCAAAAACTTTATCAAAAGGGCTAAATTTGGAATTTCCTCAGAGGAAGATGTCAATTCAAACTGCCGACGGGTTTCATTATCTAGCTTATCCAGTAAAAGCGTAACCAGAATAAAATCCCATTGATCTGTGGGAAGACCAATTAGTTTAAGCGCCTGAATATTCTCCGAAAACGAATCAATTAAATTACGAAGATTTTTGGCAGATTCATCTCTCAAGGTGGGTAAATTTTGAATTTCCCTCCAATAAAATGTTGCTAAGCTTCGAGTATTGTTATAGCGTTCTAACAGCGATGAGTAAACAACTGGATAGTTATCGTTGGTCATTGGCAACGTTTTTGCAAGCGTTAATGGTTCCTTCTTTAGAGAAGAAATCAGATATTGAAAACGTTCAATGTTTGAGAGAGAAGCGTTATTATGTATCATTGAGGAAAACATATCTCGATAAGTAGGCCACATTCGCAAGTTACCGTCAAACTCCGGCAAATTAACTTTTGGCAATTTTACAGTTGAGTGTGAAGCAGCGTTTGGAGCTACTCTTTCGATTTCATGTCGCGTTGGACGCGTTTTTTCAAAAAGTTGTTCGTACCGCGACAAAACGTAATAATAATCGTTATCAAACGTTTTGCGAATTCTATCTTCTGCTTCAAAGTCAGGTTCCCTCTGAGCTGATAAGTTTGTCAAAATTGAAACGTGTAACTGTTGAAATTCTTCATACAATGAATTAACAGTAGAAAATCTAGCCTTAAACAAGCTTTTACTCAAAGGATTGGCATCTGCATTTTCCGCGAGATTTTTTGTTTCTTCCATCCGATTAACAACAACGTTTCGACAAGCTACTAATTGTAATTGTTTCGCGGTCATTGCATTTACTAATTCAAACAATCGAGTAAACAGAACCGGTGTTCATTCAAAAAACGGGGTACAAGAAACTATAGATAAAACGAGAGAGCGATACGGTTTGGCCGGCCCGGACGACAGCACGGCGACACGATTAACAGGATTTCAATTCAATTTCTAATAGCTTTGCAATAGCGTCAAGATGTACAACAAATAATAAGTGCGAATGTTACAACAACGAAATCAAATAGCGAATACTATTAGCGCAATTAGTGCAATCAGATCCGGCTCGATAAAGGACCAAAATTTATGTTCACGTAGGGCTCAAAATGAGCTCCGTTAACGCTTACCAAATGACAACAAATCGGCTCAGGCACTTACCTTAGTGTAAGATGGGGTGAGTGTGAGGGTGTGTTTGTTGCATGCGTGTGTGTGTGGACTTGATGCACTAACTGGCACGTCTATAGCTGCGAAGATGCGATCGAACGATGTATACGTGTGTGCTTCAAAACAACTCAAAACTAACTAACTTCTTGATGCTCCGTGATTCTTCGCGCACGACGAAGGAGTCAGGAAAAAAAGGAATGGAACTAGGTACCCTAAATAAGTGCCCGAAAAACCAAACTAAATAAGCCAATTAATTGAAAAATAACAAAATGTTGATCCTTGTTATCGAACAAATACGAAAAACTATAAAATTCTCTAACAGTGTTTGTCTCATTTTTTAAATATATAAATAGTGACCTGGTCATTTTTTTTGCCTTAAAACTTTTTCTGTTCCAAGATTTTATCAAGATTAGTTACAAATAATTTAGACATTGTTTTATTTACTACATTACATTAGTATACTAGTTGCTCAAATTAACAATATTTTGTTTACGATCTAAAGATTATAGTAAAGATAAATGCCTAAAAATACTAACATGTAAATATCAAGGTCTGTACTAGTATAATAATTGCAAAGTGTTGGAAAGGCAAATGGCACAGTAACGTTTCAAGACGTATTCACAGCAATAAATATAATTCATTTCCGTTTCTAAGATTCTTATCGACATACTTTATTATCATTCATAAAATTTATATAATCTCGGTTTTATGGGAAACTTCCAATATGTTTATTGCAAAACCTGTCTTGTTCTGTTAGAAATTGATGCATACATCTGTATATGTTTACGGATAGTAGCAAAATGTATTAATCCCAAGTAGTTAAGAGTGTTAAGCATTTCATCAATGTAGATTTTAGCACATATTCCACAGAATATAAGTTTTTGATGTCAGTCATTTTGATGAAAACTGGTTTGCAAAACCTGAGACCGGCCTGTTTTCTCCACGTATGTAAATGAAGCATGGCGGGTTTTCCTTTCCCCTACTACTGTGACAGATACTACTGAAATATGGTAGACGGCGCCGATCTTGAATGGGAACCTTCATGCCTTTCTTTAAGAAGCACGGCATCCTCCTACAATACATCGATGCGGGAACTTCACAAGATAACGTGCCATTCAGGTACCTTGTGAATCGTTGTCATAAGTTAGGTCAGTTAATAGTCCTGGCTGACAACAACCTCACTACATTTAATATGCTAATTTAATGATCCGGCTGTGTCCTGAATGAAAAAGACGGAGACAGCAGAAGTTTTTGGTTAAAAAATTATTTGTGTGTTGTTACGGGAAGGCAAATATTATGTTACTCGACGACAGATTAATATTTTTATAGCCTTCTAAAGAAGTTATAAAGGAGACAAATTTCGTAAAGCATGTAATAACTAAACCCCTGTGGAAGAGGAAACAGTCGACTTAAATATGAAGTCAATGGAAAAGATATTGATTTTCTCTTCATTTACATGTAACAAGGTGCCGCTAATGGACAGAATCTGACAGATGTTAATATTTAGTGGCCAGCTACTTGGACATCTGACTACAGAGCCGAAGACGTAATTATTTTCTGTCGACGCTCAGTATGTTATACTGGTGTTGAGACGACTTAAAATAAGACTTAGAATCGATTGAAAGATGAATTAATGTCTACCATTCAAGGTTTAAATAGTGAACCTCACGCACTGCTTCAAATATAGGTACTCCACGTAACATTTTTTTAATCAATGAATGATAACCGACTACTGGGTTGCATTTTCATCCTATAGTCAGCATTATATTTTTAAATGTCATGACTTTTAAAATAGAGCGACTTGATAACCTTGCCGTTGCAGATTTGTGCGTTTAAGAAAATTGAGTGCTTTAGAACTAAACATTCTAATTTAGAGATTCGGTTTTTGGAAATAAATTGGGATGCTAAATACAAGATCCAACGTCGTAAAATGTACATCCTGTGTCTAAAATTTGCCTTATATGGCTTATACAACATTGAAGAACATTGAACGATTCGTGGTTGCTTTCATTATGTTTAAAGCTTACGGTACTCGTATTTGTATATTGTATATTGTTTATATGATCATTCCATGTTAGCTTACTGTCAAGAACCAGCGCAGGTAAGAATTCAGTTTTATTTTTGCCAGGGAATTTATGCTACCCACAGAGCGTTATTACATCATAAACTGTATTTGTTAAATAGGACATTTGCGGATTTATTAGTCTGAATATCAAGGTCGCAATCAGTGAAAAGGGCGCAAACCATTTTGATGCACCTTTGCTCGATGTATATAGGTCGAATCTATATATCGTAATTTTACAAATGAAATTAATGTCCATTTTATGAAGTGGTTCCACTTACTGTTATTTTTAATTTATTCACCATCTAAACAAAATATTTGTTCACTTCGTGAAACAGAAATTTTCCAGATACTGAAACTCTACAAATTTACAGCTTTCGGACACACGAATTGTCCGTCTGTTGTTGCAGGTAACTATACGTCGTTAAATCTGGATGTACAGCTCGTGTACTGTACATGGCGTCTGTCTGTATATATTTTTAAATCATTTTTTATATACCGTCGAAACTACTGCTACTACATTCTTTTATTACATACGTTCTATATGTAGGTACAAAGAAAAATATTTACTTATTCGCACAAGAAACTACTACGACGCATACACAGTTAACTAGATTTAAAACATAGTCACCTTTTATTTTACATTCAACGGATGGCAAGTTTCAAAAATTTTTATTTGCACAGGCGCTTTAAAATGCAAGAAAATGTCCAAAACCAAAATTTGAGAAAAAAATGCTAGTATTATTTTTTTCCTATGAATTTTTGGTGTAGTAAGCTGTTTTAGAAAATATTAACAAAAAAACATAACTTAAAAAATCGGTTTTTCCTAAATATCTCCGAAAATACTTTAAAAATTTCCCAGAAAAAGTGTTTTTAATTTTTTTTTTAATTTTGACATTTCCCAAATATGTTGCTATTATACAGAAATAAAATCTGATCGAAAAGCACTCTTGCAATTTTTTTTAAGTTAATAATTTTGTAGTTATTTAGAAGAAAAACGACTTTAAAAATTTATGGATTTTTGCTAATATCACGAGAACCGTTTGCTGTAGAAAAATTGTGCAGAGAGAAAAAATGCTCAAAACCTCATAATCCATCGTATAATATAAAAAATAAAAGCGTAAGTGTCATTTTGTCAATTTGATGTGGAAGTATTGATTCAATTTGTAACGGATTTTACACTGCTGTTTCGAGGGCTTGCAGGGACATTTGGTAACTCCTTGTCCACACCAGGTCTCAGCTACAGCTTCTATTAGGGAAAATTCTTTCGACAAGTCCACGTTTCTCACAATATTCACGAAGTTTAGCATAAAACTCATCTTTTCGTTGCATTCCATTGTTCGTATTGGTTCGACGTTGTTACTTGTAACATAAGATGGACAGTTCATGTGTCCGGATAGTGCATAAACTAAACATTATAGCAAATGGAGCCGCTTCATGAAATGTAAAATACGATATATATGGATTCTACATACCGGGTGGAATGAAAACTGGCTAACCCCTTAAATTGCTATTAATTTTTTACCTAGAAAAACGAAACTTGGAATATTTCATATACCTATCAGAAAATTGGAGCTTGTTGACATGAAGAACTATTTTCTGAAACTTCAGGTTTCAACGGAAATGCGACCCTAACTTTCGATTTTTAAATGGAACGCTAGGTATATTTTTACATATTTGGATTTTGTGGTGAATTCTAAGTACAAAAAACCTACTTTGGTTAGATTTGATAAACGTCAAAGAAAAAAAAATATTTTATTATCTAGTGCTGCGATTATCATAATTAATCATAATTATCATAATCATATATGGACCAACGTACACTAGTGTTTAAAAAATATGAGTGTTAATAGAAAATATTTTAGTTTTTTTTAAATAAGTGAAATTTGATAATCATAGCACTCTAGATAATATAATAAAATTTATTTTTTTCTTTGACGTTTATCAAATCTAACCAAGGTAGGTTTTTTGTACTGAGAATTTTCCACAGAATCCTAATATGTAAAAATATACCTAGTGTTCCATTTAAAAATCGAAACTTCGGGTCATTTCCGGTAATACAGGAAGCTACAAAAAATCGTTCTTTAAGTCATCAAACGCCAATTTTCCGATACAAAAAATATCCCGAATTTCGTTTTTCGAGCTAAAAAATGAATGGCAATTTAAGAGGTGAGCTAGGTTCATCTGCAGGCTGCCAAATCGTAATTTCTGCAATCATGTAATCAAACTCTATATCGCATATGTTAAAAAGCAGGGTGTTTAGAATGGAATTTGTGAAAAGTTTAGCTATAACTAATCTCGGAGCTTGTATAGTATTATGTTATAAACCCTATAGGGGTACATTTTCGGCGATATCTAAAATCTTGAACGATTAAGAAGCAAAAATGTCCTATAAATGTACATCTTTCGCATATTCCGCAAGCACATTTAAGTTAATCAGAAGTTAAGTTGTACCTCTTCTACGTCGAAGGCGGAAGTGTGAATGAGAAACCTTTTTCAAATTATTGGTCTTGAATACAAATATATGAGAAATAAATTTCTATTTAGTCTGGATGAATAAGCTAAGCTGCACGCCATTTTTTTTTTAAATTTAATGGAGAAAAATGTTGCATTGCGGCGTCAAAGCGGCATTTGTTTGATACCTCATTTTCAGGTTTCCGATAAAGAATAAAGAAAAACTTAGCCTGTAATGGTCATTAATTTTCTATTTAACGTTATCATTTGTTAAAACGAGTCCGCGGTAACCATCTTTGCTATTGAAGATAAACAAATTATTCCATCGGTGGAATGTTTTCTTTGTCGAAGCAGTTGAAGTGTAAATGTGTATAATATAGAGGCTCATAAATAAATACGCAGCTTATCAGTTATAATCTTTTAATAAATAATAAATACAATTTACAGCAAGATTTTCGTGAATGCTGAAGTAAATTATGGCTACAAAACTGACTCTTATTCGGAGAAAAACAAAACCACGCTAAAAACAGAGTACTTGGTATTCCAGAATTCCTGGAACACTGAATTTCCACGATTTTGATATATGCATGGCAAACGTGATTTCAGCGACGGTTTGCCACGTTACGATTTCTTTGTATTCGAATTAAGGTACCATCCACMTATGTTGYAGTAGATCGGCTTTATCTACACAAGCAGTTTTAAAGTAAAACCGTRTCTTAATAGCAGTCCTATTTACTTTGACACGTCTGTAAAATATTCAGTTAGAGGCAAMAATGGAATTCCTTTCTTTAAAAACCATTTGCCAAAACACACTTCCTTTAGATAGTCTAAGAAGGTTAACGAACGACTTCCTGTATTTTGTGATGACATGCTTTCAATGTGTACAGGAAAATAAGATTGACATGATTTCATTATACTTAAATGCTTGGCGAGATTTTTACTTCTGGGAATTGTGCCAATAGGTTTCAGCTAGAATGTTAGAGGCATTTAAATTGAAATAAAAAGCCTGGATCTAATAAGATTATTAGCTGATCAGTATCTTTTTTTAAACTACACCTAATCTTTTAATGACATACTGAACATTATAGTTACCAGTCGAATATACTCTGCAATTTAATATCTATGCACGGAGATCAGTGATCTAACCCTCGGTTTTTAAAACATTTAAGTATTATACCATTATTACAGCGAGCAATACACTGAGGGGCGGATTGATATATTGTTATAAAGTTCAACCACTTCACTAGTACGACACTGTTTAACCAGGTTCTCACACACATGAAACACTAGTGACAGATTTGTGGTTGTTTGGGGATATTAAACATCTGCCACCTGAACTGGCGTCACTTATTTGAAAATTTCAGCAATACCTACACAAGGGCTCGACTTGGAATAAACAAACCCAGAGTGTAAACTTAGACGTGACCCCAAAGCATGGATGTAGACCTCAAGTGCACAGAACGTCACTTCGAGTAGTGCTGAAAAATTTCTTGCCTTTCGATTATATTTTTGTTGTTTACACACCACTCAGTATTGTTTCTCTATATACGTCGTTTCTTTCCGTAAGATTATGCCCCGGAGGCAAGTTAACTGGGATTTCGCTTCCTAAGTTGCACAAGAGATTTTATATTTATTTATAATGGACATTATCGAAACTATTAAAACCAAGTCCATAAGTGAACAGTTTCTATAAATAAAGCAATCACGGTAATTATCACATCAGTGGAGACGTGTAGTATGTACTTTACAGAATCGTAAAGCATTAGAAAGGTGTAAAGCTCCATAAAAGTATTTATGGCATTCCATAGGTTTTATAACGAGGCTTGCAAATTAGATTCAAATAATCTGTGCCTCGCGTATTATGTTTACACACTGCATTCAAATGTGCTAAGCAAACTTGGTTCATTACTGATTTTCCATAGTGGCGATTAATATTTATGATTATGCACTTCAATTTCCGACTGTCGCTTTAACAGACCTCGTTGTCTAGACGTATGTCTTCTTACGATTGGCAGGTACTGCATATTCTAAATATGTATCCTTGCGCAATTAAGTACATCATTTGTACATTTTTTCCATCTCCGTATTTGTTTCTACCCATCCGCTTTTACAGTAACTGTAATAAATCTTACATAATCTCTGATTATAAGTGTATGTTGCGCCAAAGTAATAAAATAAGTCTACTAGAATAATTCTAAGCTATGTGCTTGTGACGCAGTTCGTATAGATATAAAGCGAAGGGGGTTCATTGCATCAAGTTTCACTTAATATTCTCCTACCCCATTCCCGTATGTACTACGTATAACTCAAATTTTCAAAATTTAGGTTTCATGATACCGAATAAAATTTCAGATGTGTATGCTTCACACGTCTAAAACTAGACGTATGTTACGTCATTTAATGAAAAGTAGTTTAAATGTATTTCATATATAAGCAATAAAAATAAATTGGAATGTGCATAGTCAGCCTCGTACTTGCTTGCTTCTCACGTGTTATTTTGATGAACTGCTTGAATGACAATGGCATTCAAAGAAATATTTTGTTTTTCATATTCAAGGGAAGTGTTACAATAAAAGCCTGATTTATACCGACAAATGTAAAATTGTTTTTACGATGTATTTTTAGCGTCGCTGCACAACTACAAAATAGCAAAGCTTAAATTTGAATTTTTAATATCGTATAGGAAGTATGAATCAGCAGTATCAATTGATCCGTGAATAGATGGTAGTAAGAACGGCTACTGTATGGAAATAACGCATTTAATTAAATACAGTGTTTGAAATACAACAGTGAGCTTGCAAAAAGTTAAATGTCGATACAATGGCGTTAACATTTCAGGAATGAGTATGTAAAATATTTTGTTATGAATATTCACAATCTTACCATGTCTCAACTGGTGCCCGACAATCTGTCTCTCATCAAGATAAATTACCGCAGTCTGTTGTTTATTTCCTTCAGAATTTGAATGCATTAGTTGAAATCGCACGACATAATGTTAATTTATTCTGGAGCGATAGAAATCAATAAAAATAAATAAACAGGGTGCGTACATGGATATATGTCAAGCGTGATCTTGACCCCTGCCCACATACCTAGAATTAACGTTTTAGAGTTGAGTTTTAGTCAGACAGAAAGCTTTGAATGTCGGAGAAATATTTAAAATAGCTCTCTTACTACCTATATTTTTATCTAAACAAAATGAAAATGTACTACACCTTATACCTACACATAAGGATATTGCATACTATCCTTTTGATAAGTTTATTAAGTATTTTTTTAACATTTTAGTACTGCATTTTCATAAGGAGTGCAGATTGAAATTGAAATAATTGTCATAATAGACTAAAAGCATTGTCGAAATATTGAGACAACGCTGAAATTATTTAATGACGTAGACACATTTCACACGGCACTTTAAAGGTCATTTTGTGAAAATCGCCAATAAGTCATCTAACGGTGATTTCACGAACTACGACATGACACAGTCGGTAACTACATGAAAAGTTCAGCGTTAGCTCAAAATTAACTCCCATCATGTTTTTAAGATGAACGTGTCCATAATGTCAAACGGGTGTACCATAGATACAGCCACCCAACCCATTTTTATTAGAATGATATTTGTGGTGTATAGCTCTTAGTTTTCGGTTTTGCTAAGATAACTCATCTAGTTAAGTGTAAATTAACCGATGCAAAATTCATTATTTCAGCAGAGAAAGATCTTAAACAAGATATAGCCAGAAGATAGCATATTAATCAATTGGCTTATTTTCTTACATTATCGTAAATAGAAGAATGAGATTAGAGAATAAAAAAGGCAAGAAAGATGCAAGCGCTACAATATGACATATTTATAAATGCAGTCTTCCACACCATAGAACGACTGGGTTGCATTTTACGAGAGAACAACAGTGAAGCAATATTCTTTTCAGAAATAAGTCAAAAGTTACGGCTAAAATATTATTATAGACTTAAAAAGTTTTGTTAAATTTGCATACACTGGACAGTACTTATCCGCAAGATCATTACTGTACATTTTTCTCATAAATAATGCTATATGGGAGATTTAGAACTAGTGACTGTATCATGAATTTTGCAACCGACTGTGCAGAAGATCTTTAGAATGCTTTGTAGATTATAATCTCTATAACCTAAGTTTTTGTGGTAATTTCGGTACACAACTGTGAAGCATTGGGTTGGTAGTATCGCTGAGTTCATCATACTGAGTTTAAGAACACATCTTGACCGGTACATTCGCAACATAATCCAGGAACATGTTTTACCAGTGTTTGTTTTAATGAATACAACAATTTTGTGCTAATACATGATATTGCTCGATCGAGTAAAATTAAATCAGTAATCAAGTACATCCATAGCGTTCTGATGTAGTTCCTATAGAACTTTAATGAGATACCCGAACAAGACGTATAAGTTCATTAAATTCAGTTCCGGATTCATTGTTACAAATGGGGTTGTAGCCCTCGATCACAAATCGTTATTGCAACACATTTGTAGGTTTTCCTAGACCCAATGAAGTGAGATACTAGCAACAAAAAAATATTTCTAATGTTATATTGTCTTATTTTCGCCTTCTAAAGTTTTCCGCCAAATTCAAATATTGCTAGCAACGTCAGTTGACCCGGCTAGAGTGGGGAGTATGGTGGGATGGTATTTCGCCACGGTAAACCTACCGTGATTTCGCGTTCGACTCATAGAAGAGACATCTGTTCAGTGTTGCCAACTTAGCGGATAAAATTCTCGCCCAACCGAAAAATATAAGTTTTAGCGGTTAGCAGATATTTTAACGGAATAAGAAAGTTTTTAATTAATATTAATGTTTCACTTTGGCGTATAAATATGGGAAACTTAAATATGAAGTATCTACAATCGATTTGTTTATGCTAGGTGACTCGATGATTACTGTATTCCTTGCCTGGGAAATATTATATTTCCTGCTTTTTTTACCTAACAATCCAAAATTTTACCAACGTCTCAATAGGCTTGTGTGTTTCACGTTGCAGCTCAGACTGTCAGATGAGGCAGATATTATTATCTTAAACCAAGTAAAAAGCAAAGAAACATATTTCTGAAAGGAACACGAGCTCGACAACAATATTTTTAACGTTATAGCATAATTGTAGGAAACTAATAATTATTTATGTAAAATAAATAATAAATCTCCTTGTATATCAACAGATTACCCTGTCTTAAAAATTTTAGCGGATTCGATGCGGCAATCTAGCGGAATTTCAATCAGCCCCAGTGGCAACACTGTACAGATACACAGATGATCTGTTTGTTTACATTTGCGTTTGGCTTGATTTTGCGACTTCGCGAGGATTTTCTTTAACACAAGCGACTTGCTGTTAGTGCTGTATCTACTGAATAGCACCACAATTTTTGTATCAATTTTTCTTCGGGTACACTTAAAAATTTCTTCTCTAGACCAACAATACTAGTATTTACGCATGTTGCCACAAAACATTTCTTTTCAGCAGCCATTTCGTCCGCGTTTTGAACGATATAATCGTGATCAATAAACAAAAGCAAAAAAAACACACAAGGGTTACTGTTACTGAGTTCGTCCGTTCGTCGGCAGTTGACAGCGAAAAACAGGCATAGGCAACTGGAACGCTGAAAATTATTGTGCCCTGGCAACAACACACAGCTGCTGCCAATCACATGCGGCAGGGTCAACCTACGTCACACATTCAATTATTTAAACTTTACCATTTTTTTGACGTTTATCTAAGCGATTTGGAAAAAAGATAAGTTAACAGGGGTCTATTATTTTTTATGTAGATTCATATTCTGCAATAAAAAAAATATGGTCTACAACCCCATTGCTGCCTAGGAAAAATTTAATGAAACTTGTCAAGCAATCATCCAAGGTATTCTGAAGATCATTCCTAGAGGAGGACATTCAAACGAGCATACCTAGAGGAGTAAGTACTAAAAATATATTAATCAATAACAGACAATCACAATATTGTTTCTTTTAAAAAATATGGTGTGCCATCAATGAACCTTTCACTTTAAGCATTTTAAGGGATGTAATATCTCTTTTTTACACGAACATTAATATCTAGATAACAGCAGTGTTTGTTTCATTAATTCTTGCTCTCTTTTATATTTAAGATATACCAAGTGCATGCAGAACTAGTGAATCTTTTAATAGAACGTTTATCGACCGCAGAAAATGCAACGAGAGTGGTGCTAAAAATACCTGTCGTCGTGGATATGTGCATCTATACAAATAGCAAGAAAACGTTGACAAGCAATCTTTTGTATTTGCAACCTTGTGCGAATGACAGGTGCCTCACATACCGTTGTTTGCTTGAAATAATTGAAGTGCTTTAAGACCACAAGCGCCCGTTTATTACAAATGTTTAATGTAAAGTGTCAGTTCAAACATTACGGGTACAAATTGCTAAGACCGCGGCAAGATGCAAATAAAGCAAGCGAAAGTCTCGTAATCCTAAAACGTTGTCATCAAATGGACATCTACAAATTCTGCTATGCGTGCATCTTAGTATCCACATCACGTTTACTCATAATCTGCACTGCATTTCTTAGCGGCGATTTAACACACCCATCCGTTGCCAGTGTCAACTAAAAAAAGAGATTTACTGCTTTGCCAATTATTCTGCCACTTTAACACAGGCATGGACAGTTTACCGCAACCTGTTATAATGACATTAAATAAGGAATATCTGGCAACCAGTATTAGCGCTCCTTTGATAATCTGAGAGAGCTTGGACTGGCTTCTCGCTTGGCAACCGGCGAGATAACATCTATCGTGTTGTTATCGCTTTAACTCGGCTCTCATAAAGGAAAGAATGAATTAAAGTGGGAGCTGAATCTTCTAGTATTTTATTTACAGTCTGATCCTTTATTTAACGGTAAAGCCCACTAATATTTCTAACAAATTTGGCTGGCACATACCGCGTTAGATACGAACCGTAACCATTTCTCTATTCTATTCTATTTGCCACTTGGTTCATTCCCTGGTGGATATTTCAGTTTTATTACTTAAATTATCATTTCCCTTTGAATAAGTAGAATTTATTTAAAAGAATGGTATTTTGTAGATCGGGTAAAGGTTTTGAAGTTAGTATACTGCTGCGATAATTGAGTAAATATGAAAGAGGAAAACATATCATTAGCTATAGTTCTCTTTCTAGTGCGTTCCAATGTACGCCAAACTTTTTTAGTAAAAACGCCGCGCTCGTCATTTCGAAACTACTGGGTATTTATTATTACAGTTAAGGAAATTTAAAAAAAATGGTTATTTGTTTCATGAGTTCAAAGGTGCATGCAATATCTTGCCGCATATTTTTACTTACATGCACTTAAACTATTTTTAATTGCCTGGTATATAAATAAAACGATTTTAATTTTTGATATTTTATTTACATATTTATTTGATCATGTACCTAGCTCTCAAGATGGATATTTGGGCGTTGGTCGTTTCACCACCGAGTGTCGTAAACACACAAATAATCTCGTTAATCTTACCGCTTACGCATAACAGCTATTAAATAATAAACTTTGATTACTTATAATCCTCTTATAATATATGTGGAAAATTTAGTTGTTAGATAAAGCTAAGAGGGAGCTGACAAGGGCCTGGTGTTGGGAGCCCACCGCACTGAAGCTTTAGCTTATTGTACCCTCTAGCTTTAGTACCTCCTAAGCGGTATGCCACTCATTAAGTTTGTATTTCCAGTCAATTTTAGGGTACAGTCACTGGGTGTTTGTGCAATATCCCCATTAGGTTTCGCAAATGGTACCCCAATTAAACCTTGCATTTTCTCCATCAGTCCTGAACATTAACATAGAATAAGGCAGGGAGTTTCATTCTCCTTCATGCACTTCTGACATGTGATACACCACTTCTTATTACCTTCGATTCCTTGGTGTCCACGAMCCAACCCACTCCTCAAAAACTACTGTGTGCTTCCAAGGTACGAAGTGCATCCTGGTATTCATTTACCACTTTGAAGCGTATCTTTGTGCTTTCCAAGGCTCTCAGTGCCGCTTAGCTGTCGGTCATGATTCGGATTCGTTGATTCATATAAGTCTGGGAAACACGTGTAAATCTGTCTGGGTTTATGCTTTCCCATTCCCGAGCATTGTGCACTCATGCTCCAGTTCCAGCCTTTGTTTTTAAACCATTGGTGTACCATACGTCCTCCGATCTCGTTAGCAGATTGTTGTATCTTGATGTGTTTCTGCTCTTTCAGCGATAAGTACTGTGAAGGGTTTCTGCTTTTGTATGATTGCATGCTCAGTATGCAACTATCATTGAATCTTCCAAATATGTTGCTAGGGATGGGTTTTTCTTCTAACACGTGTATCTGTATGACCCGCTATTTTCAGTCTATATGTCGCCATCGGTGCTTCTGATGTTCTATTTCTATTCTATCTTCTGCGGTGCGACCCTGCAAAAGGGGCGGGGCGCTGCACTTAGACCTTTCGATCCATTGTGCCCGCACCGTAGCTTAGAAGAGTCCTGCCTTCTCAAAGAAGTGCAGTATCTCTTTCCAAGGTAATCTATAAAGATCTTCAGTCTTAATAAATTGAGACCCAAATTCTTCAAACCTTTTGCCCCCCAGCGGTCCGCAGTTGGTAAGGAGGTGAATCGGAGTTTCCTCCTCTTCTGAGCAGAACCTACAGGTGCTACTTTCCACTACACCCAT
Source organism: Rhyzopertha dominica (assembly GCA_025024175.1). Lineage (NCBI taxonomy): Eukaryota > Metazoa > Arthropoda > Insecta > Coleoptera > Bostrichidae > Rhyzopertha > Rhyzopertha dominica. The sequence continues at coordinate 27,106,573 of QCXZ01000137.1, forward strand.
ATTATATAGGTGTTTATTGAGCCGGCAGTGTCCCGTGAGGACACCCACCACTAATCGCAATTGAGAGCGACTCCGGCTTAAAAGCTTCTGATGTTACAACAAGGTATAACGGAGGCAGATCTAGTAACATTTTCTTGGCCGCAGTGGATGCAAGACTTTGTAGCTTACTTACCTTGTCTTTTGCACCTTTGCTGATGGATTTTGCCAATTTTAAAAACTGACCTGTGACTTAATGGGTATCACAACTGTGGTATACATTCAGCAAACCATTTTTGGTTTTAATCTCTACCTTCTTCTTGACATACATCTGCAAGTTAGTCGAGTTACCTCATTTTTTCAATCTCTTCAGCCATTGAAGGTTTCTTCTTCCGGTGAAAGCTATGACTAATGTTTTTGTGGAATTGACTACAAGTCCTTCCCTTCGTATGGTCTTTAGTGCCTGCTGTGCCAGATTCGACACAGTTTCTCCAAACTTCTCGCAGACCAGGATGGTGATATGCTTGGAGTAAATAAACACCCACATGATTTAATTCCCGTAGGAGACCATCAACTATAACGGCGACAGTACACCTGCTCTTTGCGTACAACTTTTCCCAATACAATTTTTCTGGTTAGATAATTTCTGACAACTCTGTTGTTAAGCATGAATCAATCCCCCTCGTCAAACAAGGAAGAACTTCGTTTCTTTGTACAGTTTCCTTAATTGAGTTAAAACGAAGTACTATTAACGGTTCCCTCACCGTCAAGGAATAAAATTTCCTGCTGCTCGTAAGCCTATCCTGTGTAAGTCCAATTCATAGATATTTCTGATTGGTAAGCAAAATGCTTTCGAAGCAAAGACCTGTGCACTAAAGCAACGTCAATATGGTATGTTTGTCAACTAATTTCTCTAAAGCCTTTAAGAGAAATGGTGCTAAGGTGATTGGCCTGAAAGCTTTAGCATGAGCTTAAGAGTCTCCTGGCTTGGTTATTAGGTCATCTTAGCTTTTTTCCAGGCAAGCGGTACATAGTCTGTAGCCATACTTACTTATACTATATAGCCCCCAAATGGGTGCCGCCAATTCTTTTAATCTCTTTTGCAGCATAACAGGGTAGATTCTATCAATTCCAATTTTCTCTACTTGCCTAATAGTTCAGTTCTATGAACGGTTCTGCATGATCATCTCACATCTCAAGAGTTTCCGGACTAGTCACTAGGTTTGAAGGACATTCTGGGATATTTTGAACCCTTTAACAGTACTAACTCCATGGTAATTATATACATCTTTATAAGCTTTCTAATGTCAAGTTCCTTTAGCTCTACTGAAGAGGTTTCTAGGGAAGCGGACTCGCGGTTCCATTAGCGCACATGGACTTCTATATTTCTCTCCCTTTTGGGGATAGCTTGTCTCATAGACTGACAAAAGTGTCTCAGAGAGGCAGTCATTCTTGATAGGCATTCCTCCAGCCTACACTGAGAGCACGATACACTAGACAGTCACAGATTCTTGGATTTCTGCCTAATAGTGCCACGTGTTTGTAGTATTGACTTATGACACTTTTATAGCCATGCTCACACTGCTTCATAAATGAAATTTAGTGGGCACTAAAGCACTGCTTTGCTTACGATAATCATTTACGTGTAAATGTTTTCGTACAAGGTAATTTTATTTATGAAATCAAAAAACATTCTTTAGCACCCATACGATAAATATAACACAGAACTTCTGGTTTGTAGATCCATTTTGCATTATATAAATAGCTAAAAAGCTAAAAAAGAATGCAGCGTTGCTGCATTTTTTTTAAGTAATTTGAACATATATATCGTTATCTTAAATAGCACGCTCTATCGTTTTATATTTCAAATTAATATTATATATACCATTTAAAGTTAGATTGAAGTATACTTTTCGTAGCTCGATTATTTGAAAAAGTAGTTAAATCACGTAAAATATTAAAACGGAGCTTCTATATTTACTTAATGGTAATGAGATTAAGAACAAGTTCTTGTAAATGAATATTTAACAGATTTAACATTTATCCTCCAATAGCACGTATTAAGCTTGTAACATGCATTAGCCAGTGAATTTACGTATGGGTGTTGCATTCATCAGTATAAATAATTATATAGCCAGCTATTTTGCACTACATACATAGTATAAGCACCTAGATTCATATAAAAGTTATTACATTACTAATTTCCCGTACACGTCATCATTGTCTGTAGGAGCAGGAGAACGGTCTATGAAACCTATATATAAAATTGTTCAGTTGTCATTTCTACACTTAGGGCTAAATCAAATAAATTACTCCAGTGGCATTGCAAAACTGGTTGTTTTCAGGACGAGATAAAATTCCTTTTATTAATAAATATCGGTGTTTATATGTTTATATGACACTCGAACACATACTTTAATACTTTCCCGTTCTGTTACGGCATAGACCTCGAGTATATTTTCGCATATAATGCATTTCCGCCGTCAGCCTTCGGTGGTATATTCCGTATAATTAGGTAATCTTCACATTCAGACTTCTATTGACGTTTTAGTTCCACGTGTTTCAGTAACTGGTTAGTGGATTTCGTCGTGAAATTTTATGAACTTGCTAATCTAGAATCTAACGATGAATTCTTATTGGACGAGTACGGTTATCTCGCTTTCGCCTTTTTCAGCCTCTTCCATCGAACTTTCGTATTTTGAGGAACGCTTGCATTCTTAGGTATTTGTATTAATATTAAATAGAAAGGTTTCATATCTGATGTAAATTTAATCTTATTACATGAAATATGTATGCATGATTGCGTAAATGTGTACTTACAAACTCAATATCTGTCAAACAAATGAACCCATATACACAAGCGTGCACCTATTACTGTTGTATGAACATGCATAATATCTTGATACCCTATTAATCGTGCCAACGCAATCCATAATACCTCCATATTATTACCAATTCAAATCAACGTATCCTTGCTTTGTTTTGATATGCTAAGATTCCGAATTCAGCAATTGCCATTGAAAACGTATTTAACAGATTCGTAAATATAATTAATTACTTCCACATTCAACGGATGGGAAGTATTGTATCGCGAAAAAAATTTTCAAAAATTTTTATTTGCTTATTCGCTTTAAAATGGTGGAAAACGCAAAAAACAAAATTTGAGCCAAAACAAATTTCTTGTCTGTGTGTCTGTGTCTGTGTCTTTGTTTGTATACACAATAACTTTCGAAAGACTTAATATATGAACTTGAAATTTGGCAAACGTATAAATCTCTACTACCCAAAGCGACCTATTGTTTGTGGAGTAAGTACGGTATCGGGAAGGGGAAAAAATTGGGGATTAACTACCCTTTTTGCAAATTTTTATTTTTTTATATTTTTTCGTTTTAGTATGTGATTAGTAGTATAACTGCGAGTATTATTCACTCTTATAAATTTTCGGTGCAGCAAACTGTTTAGAAGATATTAGCAAAAAAGCGTCACTTAAAGAAAACGGTTTTTCCTAAATATCTCCGAATATACTTAATATATTCAAAAAATGAAAATGCCATCAGATAGGATATAAAATTTTTCACAAAAAGTGTCTTAGAAAATTTATTCAAAATTTTGACATTTTTGAAATATTTGCAAAAAAACTATTTTGGTCCCTGCTCGTACGATTTTTTTAAATTTTGGTATTATATATAAAATCAAATTACTGATCAGAAAGCACTCTTGTAATTTTTTTGTTAAGTTAATAATTTTTGAGTAATTTGGAAAAAACGGATTTTAAAATTTATAAATTTTTGCACGAGGACTTTGTCTTAGAAAAAAATGTGTAGAGAGACAAAGTGCTCAAAAAAATAATCGTATAGCATAAGACAATTGGATGTGGAAGTATTGATTCAATTTGCAGCGGTTTTTTTTTATTGTGAGATGGGCTGCACCATCGCCATTTTTATATCGTCTTTTGTTTTAAAGCTATACCCAACTTTTGAATAACCTTACATTTCTTCAATCCTCGCGCTTAGAAATGTAGATACAAGAAAACGCAAAGAATTAAGAAAATATACATTTTTTGGTTTATCTTCAATAATTCTAGAATTATGCAATTTTTTTAAATAATTTAATCAGATTTTATGTTTACGTCCAAAAGGCTATGAAACAAGAGAAAACACAATATAATATATATTCTTAAGTAATAATTTTAATTTATTAAAGGGACTATATGCCCGTTTGTGTACATACTCAAAACACATAAAGGTGCGCATGCAGTTCTTTTGTCGGTAATCAAGGATGCCGCATGTAAATAACAAAAATTATTGTTTTTTTGGAAATAAGTACCTCTGCAATGCTAAGAAGTCGCATTATTCATTACCGTTCTGGCAAAAAAAATAAAATTTGATGTAATTGAAATAATAGCAGATCTATTGATAATTATTCTGATAAGACAGCAATGCGCGCACAACAACTCTCTATTATTAGTGGCTACCGAAATACCTTGCAATTACAACGAAAATGGGACACCTTGCACACAATGTCAACTGAATCTAGTCTTATTTGTTCGCTATATTTACAAAAGTACTCCAAACTAATAGCTGCTGGTTATTTATAAATCTATTGAAATATTTGACTCGTGTATTTCAATCTTCGGAGCAGTGCGTTGACATTGAAAATCATTAGAATTTAAAGAAGGATACTTGGAAATCCGATATTCGGAAGATAAGAGAGATTGTTGAACGAATAAGGCAAAGTTAACATATAATTCGGCCCTGTCGAAAGCATTTCACATAAAAAGCAGGTGGTCAACTAGCAAAGGTAAATTTATGAGGTGTCTCCAAAGATTTTCGGGTCCCTACCATTATCATAAAACACAGTGACAAATCTTCATTGATTAGTGTTAACGATGTAACCATTTAGATACTGGATTTAGTCTATGGTGTTAGCATTAACTGGGAGCTGCAGTGGCAGTGAGCACTATCCCATCTACACAACTCAAATTGACCTCGATTTTAATTTTCGGTTACTCATTTAATTTTCTATGCTAACTGTTAAATTTGGCATTTTGGGGAAACAACTTGCTTAATTTACATTTTAATACGCTTGTTTTCAACATTGTAAAAAACGATAGCATACGAATTGGAAGATTAACAGATGTTGGTAATGATGTGATTGGACAAATTCGTAATTATGTTGTTAGATTTTGTAATTTTACGAAAACATGAAGCGTTTGTTAACATTTAATTAGTAGTGGTATACTGCAAATAATTAATTATAAAAACAAGCCTGAGTTAGGCAGTAGATGTTAAAGCGCGAGAGCTGATGATTTATTTCATCTTTCTAGCCAAGACATTAACTCTCAAACCGTAAATGCAGATACATAACATATATGCCTTTTTGATGCTCAGGTTTATAACCTCCTTTCGTTGTCTCGTTTTTATCACCATTTTCATCGAGTTTTTGATTCGTTTTTAAATGTTGTAATGTGTACTGATAGATGCATTCATCCATTCATCTAAGCTAGTGACGGCTACGGATGACTTGTAGTGACGCTTGGTGGCAGCACCTCCCGATAGATATAAAAATCGCTAAATTCAAATTAACTGAAATTTTCACTGAAGACTACATCTGAACACCCGGATGTCTTGTAATTTTTTCAGTCGATGACTTGAATAACTTTCTAGTATCGGTTTCAAATTATTTTATTGTTTGCTGTGATTTCCTTTTTGAATTCGTTCGTTTATACGTCAGTCACTATTAGTGGAAAACGTCCTTGTTCTGTTGATTTTGTTGTGCTGTAAAACTGTTTTCATTACCAGATTGAATAACATATAATAAGAGTGGTTTCACTTATTTTCACCTCATATGAAAGTGATGGGACTTTGAGTTCAAGTTGACTTTTCTACCCTTAGATGAATGAGTTTCATAGTATACTAGTTTATATGCTACCTCAGTAGGCACCCTAATGAACTTTTTGAATAGGATAATGTGTGACCATTGACTAGAGTTACATTGGGCTACATTGACTACCACCACAACAATACTTCACCTACCTAACACGCCTGAGATATTATAGTTATAGAAAATTGCAAAGCTTAGTCTATCCTGCATAAACTCTAGCAAACTTCATGATTCTATTTGATAGAATGAGACACTTGAGAAGGAAATCGATCACCTGATAGAGTTGATGATCACGCGTTAGTGGGCTTAACCCATTGTTATGTATTTTCTTTTTAGTTACTGCCCGATTTTTGGCTATTCTTTAATGACTTACTTTGCCTGAAGGGTATATTCATACAGAACACCTTATTATTCTTAATGGGTGTTCTTATTTCCATGTTAAATTTATACAATGAAACCGTTTTTGACTCGTTTTGGTCGGGAATCGAAACCGATGCCTCCAGATTGGTGCTTTGGTGTGCGTTTTCATTACACCACCAAAGCTTTATATATATAAATTTTATTTGTATTGTCGCCAAAACGATCTACTAAGTACGAGGATTACGTATCTGCAAATTAAATTTTGTTAATCCATGCCGTTCCTTATCTTAAAGCTGGATGCCAGTTTGCTAATCCCCAGAGCTTAGCGCGCACCTCCTTTCAAACAAAGGTAATAATTTAATAAGCCAAATTGCACGTTAATTTGTTAGGGCCATTGGACCACAGTAATTTATTCCACTTGCAGTATCTCATCTAGACAATCGGCTTTTGCCACTAGAAATGCTACAACTCCTCGGGATCTTTATCTAATTACGATTCCCTATAATTATGATGCAGCATTAGACCGCCAACAACAAATTAAATAAGATTTACGCGGCCTCTGGCATCTGCAGCGGTCGTGAAGTGTAATATAGTTAAGCTGGTAAATAAATTGCCGTCGATACCTATGAATTACGAGATTTTAACTAGACGAACGGACGAACAAATCACAGACTGCCATCGAATGATGTAGTATCTCCATCAAACACGCCAATCCTTGTATCAAAGGACGAGTAGGGTAGAGCGGAATAAGTAACACCAAGTCAATCGTGACGTTCGGCACATTTAACTACAGAGTAGTTTAACATGAAACATGGGTCGCCTGCAGTTCACGATTGAGGTTACGAACAAATAGTAGTTTGGAAGTTACTATTTACCATACGTCTTACAAAAAATAACCACTTGGCTAAAATTTCGGGTTATATACTGTTATTCTGCTGCTTGACTACACTTCTTGTTTATCTTTTCTTGCTTGTGCATTATATGTAAAACTGTTACAGATTCATTGTAGGTAATATACACAGTCTAATTACGTTGCTCAAATCTGTCACAGCACATATTTCCAATAAACTCTATATATGTCCGGTGGCTTCACAAAACATGTAACCTTTACTTTACTAATTAATCCCCTTTATCATTACGTTTTCTAACATTGAATTCCTGTTTAAACCATTTGTAAGTATATCCACTTTTATTATTTTTATCATATTGAGTCTACACCTTTCACAGTTAACCAGCAGTTATCACTTGAAATTTGTGAAGTATAAGTTGCACATTTACCTGAATAGAGTCACCCAAAATTCCGGCCGTCGAATTACGTACATACGTATGAATATAATCTTACAAAAAGTTGGTCGGTGCCTTGCCGAAATCCTTTCAAAATTGAAAGCTTAACACTTAAATCTTTAATTTTATGGAAAATTACATAATGTAGAGAGCTTTTACTTCTGGGATACTGAATTTGATGAATATATCTGTTTACAGTTACTGATATATGTTATGTGTTAGTCCATACTTTCATTACTTATGTGCAATTAAACTTGTATAGGCAAGTGATCTAATATATAGTTTCTAAAGTTACTCACACTACTTATGGTGGGTAGTGTACTACTATCACATTTTATTGTAGGAGTGTTTCGTATGGAGCTGATCGCTAATGTATCCTTTTTCCAATAATTAATAATTACAAGTTTCCTCCTACAATAGCTTTGTTGCAAGTCGCCGTGCAATTAAAGCTCGTACTATAAATCAGCTATGCTCGCTTAACGAGAAGGAAGGATAAAGAAAATTGACCTCTAAGATAAAAACAGCGAAACAACTTGTTATTCTGGTGTAGGCGTCTCAAAAATTACAGATATATAGAATTTCACATAACATTTGTCTGCATAAAGGCGTGCTTATACCCTTAATATCTTCTTTTTATATTTCTAATTACTCAATTAGTGCAATTTCCTCTGCTGCTATTGTGGTATATTGACACTGCAACACACATAGTATTAGCCTTATGAGGGGTAAGGAGGTGGGTGTAACTATACTATTTTTTATTGCTTATTTCGTTGGAAAGAAATATGTAACAGTAAAAGTTGTATCTCTAAATTGCTTGTTGTTTATGTCTGCACTACTGGGTAAGAACAAGTTCTTTCTTATACCCTAGACCAAATATTCCAGCATAATTCTAAATAAAAGTGTCCCTATACATATTTTTTTAATATATTTATGCGCACATTAGAATTAGAACAGACTGTATTTTGTTTATAAATATGACACAAAAATTGCAGCCTCACAATAAATTGATACCTTTTTCAACCCGCATTCTGAGAAACTACAATGTTAGTGCGTTTTTATATTGTCAATAGAAGCTTATCGTTTTACTTTTAAACCGTTTCGGATATGTCAGGACTAAACAAACAAAAGCAAGAACTGGCGCTAAGTTCCAACACTGCGTAGCAGACAAGTTTTCTGAATGGACCTGGAGATGTAAGATAAGGGATACCTGTTGGCATTGTAAATTGCATCAGCTCTATTGCAAATTCTCCGAAGAGACGATGTATTTAAACTAGTCAGTTGCACACATCCGCATCGAGATTAAAAGCCATATCGTCTTTCGTGCACCACTTACATCTCAAAGTGATACATTGGAGATAGCGTGATAATGAAAATATATTTCACGTGGTAACATTTCAGTATGATGCAATTAATTTTTTCGTCTTCAAAACCAAAACGTGGTTTAACTGTGATGAGAAGGCTATGCAAAATCGCTTCTAAAAACTGTGTTTTAATAAGAATTTGGATTACCCTATTAATTCACTATATAGGGAAGCCAAAGTGTCAAAATGCATGTTAAAAGTAATTTATGTTTCAGTTTAAACATTAATTAAACATAGCCAAAGATTATGCTATGCAGTTGACTGAGAACATCAGCAGTAAAACAGTCATGGACTATTACACTTATGATTTTAAGGCTATTGTAAATTGTAACTAATATGACTAACTTCTGGATTTTAGTCACCATATGTGTAAGTATTTCTGGCGTGCACAAATTTTAATTTGGTGTTTTACGAAACACAATTGTGGCTCTTTGTTGATTCTGCCTCATCTGCCTTAATTCTTCAGATAATTGAGATAATTGTAATTCCATACATGCGAACTCCACTTCATCCACAGTAAGCTCTATTAGTAATGACAGACCTGTTTCAATACAATTTACGAGTAACATTTTTCTTTACTGTGAGAGTCGTGTAGTTGTAGTACCAAACTTTTTTGTGTTTTATTCGCCTTGATTACATCAATCCAAGGTTACCAATAGGTAACCCATTCATTCATTGATATCATCCACTTGATAACCCTTTCACCTTTGAACTCAAAGCTTCCTCCCTCCACATCTCTACACTCAACATCAAGATCAATGTTCGCAGAAAACCTTACAGTGATATGCAATAAAACTATGATTTGATTCTAACTGTTGTCCGTGTACATTAAATAAATTAACCGATATTTACCTTATTTAATCGCGAAACTACGTTCAGCTTCATTTTAGTGAGTAGATTTAGAGCCAGCAAAAGTAATAATGTACCTGTGACAGGGATTAGAAACCAAATTGCCAATTTGAGCTTGCTTCTTTATCTACAGCAGAAATATATATAAAACCTACACGTACAGACAATAGTGTTTGTCATCGTTCTTTTTAACCAAACTAGAGACAAAGTAGTAGTCTTTTTTATTGACTTTTAACACATCTATTTCTCCCGAGGGTGGGTCCCTATACTGCACCCCTGAGCCCTTTACAGTAAAACCACATTGGCATCAAAGCTTCAACATCTTAACAACCTACAAACCACCTCTCTACAGCTTATGTTCATCATTACTGGAAATTTTCTCCCACGTAACTTGTCAATTTGGACCCAGCCTGTAATCACTGGAAGCGAGATCTGGCGAATATGGTGGGTGTGTACTTTTAATGTTTTTGTTTATTGTTACCGTTACAACTTCATGTTGGCTTTCACAGGATGTTTTCAACACAAGATATTTTGTAGATATGACATTAGCGGATATCATCTACAAATGTCAGTTAACTATCTGCCAAAAAAAATAATCAATCAACCACTTAGAAATAGGTCAGGGACAAGCATAGGGATCATCTCTCGTATATATGGTCAATACGTTTAGGCCTAAAGCAGTATGTCAGTTGAGTATATCAAATTTATAAAAAGCGGAATAAGTGATATACATATTTAGAAATTGTTTTATTAATAGAGGCGCAGACGGAAGGAAAACGATTAACTACATCACGTCAAAGCAACTACGTTCACCTATACTTAGTACTTTTAGAATCTATATCAAAAACCATTTTTCCTCTTTAAAACTGCAGCTGTAGTAAATCCAATGTTGTTTATTAAGTTGATTGTAGCGGCAAATTGCAAACTTATTAGCAACATTGTTGACATTGAAAGGTAAAATGTGGAACAAATTTAACGACTCATTGTTGCCAATAAAAAACTTCAGTTGCTCAAACGGAATCGTTAGTTAATGTCACACCAATCACTAGTAACAGGATGCAAAAAGACTGTAAGTGTTAATGAGGTGTAGATATTTATTACTCCCATTACATTAATTATTCGATCTAACCAATATATTTAATGCTGAATGTGTAAGAACAGCGACAGCCGTGGGCTTAGAATTTGCAGCACAAAAGATCTCATCGCATGAGAATAAACCATAGTCATCCAACTGAACTGTAGGAGACTTTTTGATTTGTGCATTAAATAATTGCTCCCTTGTAGATTCTCAGCCGTAATTGATTGAAGCGTAGGAGTTTATTAACGATTGGCTCAATCCAACCTACCAGAGCTGAATCCCAGTCGGGTGCCGATTCGATATTTATTTGAATTGCTAAGGAAGTATTTTACGGAGTTGATAGCTGATTGCAATGCCGTTGGAGCTGAATGCACCCAAACATGCCGGTGCCACTGACACCGTCAAGTCGACGGTAATGTACAGCTGCCACCTTTTCTGAATCAGTTGTTATTATTGTTGAAATAAAACATAACATTTCTCTTTTAGACGAATAGATTATATACAATATAAACATGCACAGCCACGTAGCCAGATTCGTAGGTTTTTTCGGGGTGGGGAACTGAAACTTTAGTGGATGTAACCTTTTTCATTTGTTTAAACATATAAATTTATATCGTCCGCACTTTCGTCCATCTGATGTCTGATATCTGTCACACTCATAGCTCGAGAGCGGCTCATCGGATCAGGCTTGTTGCTGGTTCGTTGTATAGGTCTTGGCCTAACAATGATCAACTAAATACAACCTGCCGGAAATCTGCCCCTCTCGGTCCTTCATTCATTTTTTTTCATATGTCTCGAAAACGTCTTAAAGAGTTAGGCTTGTTTTACAAGTCTTGGTCTAACGATGTAGCTACATGTAGCTACTTATTTTGCTTCTATAAGAAATGTATCTTTTATACTTAAAATGAAATGAAATACATTTCGATGATATAATAAAAATCCGATAAAGTATATTTCGCTGAAAAACCTTTAATCTTGTTTCCTTTTATAGGGAGGTCACATCTTCCTTCAAAAACACACAGTAACCAACCATTATGTTTGGACCCCATCGTCCTTCTTAATGTGTTTTCATTGTTTTTACATCTTGATGGAATTGTCCACCCTACTCGTCGCTGATTGTAACCAGCAGCCTAAAAAGCTCTCAAATGTCGAGTTCCAAAATATTGTAGGTATGGCTTTTAACAAATTTTGTCCACCATATTGGATCTGCCACTTAAAATTTTGAAAATCTGTTGACAGTATCTTAAACAGCGACGTAAAAACACATAAATATATAAAAAATTATGGGATTTCCATAACACGTTCGTCTTTTGTCCATTGCAATCAAAGTTTGGTCAGCTTTTCCGATTTTTACCCCTAACTTACCAAAATTTCCTGTAATGGAATAATAAGGTATTTGACAAAAAAGGACTTAATAAGAAAACAAGTTTAACATTATAAGAAATAACTTTTAGGTTACCTTTGTTTTAAAATGTATCCCTTTTAAATGCCTCCTAATACTTGCTGCCCGCCAATATGAAACGTTCTACTGAACCCATTGTAAAGTAGACGTATTAGGGCTTTATACATATATTTTCTACTATTAGAAAAGTATTAGCTTTGTAAAAACAATGGGCTGTACTGTGTTACAAAAATCGTTTCAGCCAGTGCAATCGTTAATGATTAAGTAATACAGGGTTGCTATAAAAGAAAAGATTCATGCATCCAGGAGCTTATGGAAATTATCGAATAAATCAATTTGCCGTCTCTCAGGAAAGTGAACACAACTATTGCTTTGACAGATATTTGTCATCGCCTGGGAGTGTATATTTTCACCACATGCTCTAGAGTTTTGTGGGACAATTAACTTTAAAAGATTGGAGAAAGCTGAGATTAGGAGGTGTGGAGTGACACCTGACACGGTTTCGTATAATTTTTAGGTTATGTATCGTAGTTGTGAGGTTGTGACTATAGTGAGCCTGTTAAGTTGTACTGTGATGAACTAAGAGAAGTTTTTAGCCTACCACAATGCTAAAATTAACAGTTATGTGAATTATCAGTGTTTTATGGAGATATTTTCTAATCAACAAATTGTAAACAGCTAAAATGTGGTGGTATAATGCTAGTTACAAAAGAAGTGCAAATATTAAAATAAAAAAAGTGAGATTGACTGCGTAGGCTTTCTAATTTGCGGAAATACTTCGATTTATAATGCAATGTCTGAAAGAGGGTGACAGCAACAAAAGGAGGTTACGAAGGATGTAGTTGTAAACCTATATTAAAGTATATTATGTAGCTTCGTACAAGCAAATTATTGTCATTACTTACCTTTGAAAAAATATATATAACCGTAAATTGTTGGAAAATCTTTATAAAACCATCAATTTCTTAGATATAACTTTATCCCCAACCTTCAGTACAGTAGATGACAGTTGACAGCATATTGTGTTACGCCGCCCTCGTTGCATGAATCATTTATAGAAACCCTGTGCAATTCTCTAAAAGTAGGCTTAAAAGGAAATTCGTTATAACTCGATTAACAATTTTAGAGTGGTTAAAGCTTCTCTACGTTGTAGGTGCAGCGTGTACGAATTAGCATATTGTATTATGAATTGGACTTCAATCAAATATAAACATTCTTGTTTGATTACGAAATACCATTTGCAAATAAAAATGTGGTATGGAATTCAAAAACTGTTTACCTGCTAGTTAGTGCCATTTTATGCAAATGTATAGAAACGGCTAATCTTAATACTTAGTACACACTTTCTTTTGATGGTGTTTTCACGAGAGTAAATAGCATTAATATTGGGCAGCCATAAATCATGCAAGCCGTTTTACCAACGTGAGAATCACACATAGCAAAGTTCGGTGAATAAATAATAAACGAATAGGAAGGTAATAGTACATTTAATACATTTGAGCAGCAGTTCCTTCATAACTTAATTAAGATACCGAAAAACTGCAAACATAAATATCATTAAACCATCTTTACAATTCTCTGGACAGCACCAAACATTAATGTTTCTAGTAAACACGTCAGTATGTTTATGTATTTTTTAAAGTTCTGTAATTTAGCGTTCGCTAAACATACCACGTATGTGGTTGACACGTGGTGGTTCAAATCGAATATTTTTGATGTTATCGGATATTTAAAAAGAATAGAATAAGTTAGCAGCACTTCAACAAAATTTTATTTTTTAAAACTTTCCTTGGTCCCTTTCTAAAATTTGTAACAACTGACATTCGGATTTAAAAATTTATGGATAAGCTGATTTTTTTTAAACGAAAGGTTTCCTCGGAATTGGAAACAAAAATTTATTTTATCTCGATTTGCAGATTGGAGTGGAGTGGATTGGAGTCATTAAAAAATAACTTCCGATTTGATTTATTTTTATATCTTGCAGTTTACTTAATTAGATTTAAATATAACGCACGGACTTTATATTGATATATTTGAAAATGTCACCTAATTATCTTAATCTGCACAAGTATTTCATTACATGCGAAATACAAAAACTTACAGATTAAATGCTAATGGACATACCCATACAAAATGTTTTTTTATGCCAGCTACATTTAAAAAAACGTCATGTTTTTTTGTCCACTGTTGTATCCAATGTAAATTACACAGAATTATTAAATAGATTTATAAACGAACTGCCAAAATTTATATAATTTAATCAGTAACCTATCACCAGGATGTTCAATAAAGAATTAATTGTTTTCGTTACAATAATTTTCTCTTATAACGGCAAATGACTTCCACACTCAACTTTTAGCGGTAGCTTTGATTTGTTAATTTAATGGAGCCGTCAAGTAAGTCGTTGAACGTATAAACAACAATTTATTTTACGCCTTTCCTGTTATATAGACAATAACTGTAATTGTCTTGACCATAAAATGGAACTTTATGTTCCTTAGCATCCTATAACAAATACGATAAATCTCTACAATGATAATTATTAGTAACTCGACTATTAACGACTGTAAACGAAGTTTAACCAGCGATTGACATTGGAAATACAAATTAATTTATTCTAAGAAAAATTGTCATTGCTATAACAAGCTGCTGGCCTCATAAATATAAAAGTTCGTTACACTGAGGAGTATACTAGGAAATAATATACCTTAATTACATACAGTTTGTTAATTTTTGCTTTCTGTACGTTTAGATTCATTCAAACAAAACATTTTAGAGTAATAAGAACTGTTTGGTGAGTTATATATAATTTGAAGGGGTGCCTTTCTTTTCGTCCAACTATATTGCTTTGGAATTGTGCCGAAGTGACATTAAGCTGCGACACATAATAGTTCCTTGAAATGCATGCCCCCATTGTTACCCACTAAAAAAGCATTCTCTTAGTACAAGCAATATGAAACACTAGTGCGGATTTAATGTTATATTGTAGACGTTGGCAGAAAGACAAATTCTGTTTTGTTGCTACTGCCTTTGTCTCAAGAGTTTTATGGTTTAAATGGAGACGCAGTACATCAGCAGTCAATCGAGTGTAAAGGGTATATTATGTTGCATATTTGCAAAGAAACCGTGACTACTACAATCGTTCATCTTGATGTTTCTTTCGGAACATAAAATCTTTATGAAATGATCATAATCACTAGCTGCGAGTAAACAGAACGGTTAATGAACCCAGCAATTTTCATAAACGTCTCCCACATGACGAGGTTGACTGCTAAAAGGACTCATACTAACTTGATTTGCGGGTAGTTAATCACGTTGGTCCCTTATTTGTAGGAAGAAGGTGGCGCCGCACAGAGACCTTTATAGGCAGTTCCGTCTGTACCGCACTACTTCACGTGTATTATTTATTCTTCTAATAATGCCTGCTGTTTTTAGTATGCTATTGGTTTAAATTAACTGAGGGATATAAGGATGTAGTTCAAAGACAAAATTATTGTTCTTTTACCACCTACACCGTACTTAATTAGCTTAATTACCATTGAACATGACTTTATAAAATATTTTGTAACTGAATTACAAGTTTTATATTTTTAAACATTATCAGGTTTCCATCAACATTGTTTGATTACATGGTATATTTTATTGCTATTCTGAAAACTTAACTAGAATTCAAGTGTCATACCATTGATTTATTTTAGTGATTACCAGGGTGGCTTAAATTCCGATTTTTTACATTAGAAATGTTTATCGTTTCATATGTAAAGTAGAGCTATGGAATTTCGGCGATTTAAACGCCACAACATATGTGGCGATTATGGCGCAGCAGCAATGTATATATTTGATGTATTGTATTTTACTGTATGTAGGATTTTGTTTAAAAAAAAACTGAAATCGCCAAAGATTTTCCCGTATATTTTCATAACTTCGTTCCAGATTGTAGGTACCAGCAAGCCAGATCTATTTTTTTACATAAAAAAAACATAAAAAATGTTTTTGAGAGAAATATTTAAATGTATGTTCAAAATTTCGTAATGTATACGACAAGCTCGTTAAGTATGAAACTGATTGAGGATTTTAAGTAAAAATGCCCGATTACATAAACTCTGTATTTTTAAATGTCACTTGTTTCCGAAATAGAATTTTTTTGCTTTAACAGATCTCCAAATGTCTTAGCTTTTAATTTAGTACAGTAAAGAATTTGTTACAAAAAGATTTAGTGCGAAACAATAACTACAATATTACGAATTTTATCCGTCTGTTCGTCGATAGTATTAGGTATATTATATACTGAATTTGCCTGCGTTTTTTTAAAACTTCTGCAAAAGTACTAATAGCAGTGAGATTGCGAGATATAGGAGGGCATTCGATGCGACCAATCTATTGGTTAACAAATAATTGACTCTAATTATCGTGGAGAGTCCCCCTAAAATGAGAACGCGCGCACTGTATTTTTTGCGCCATATTATGTTATTGAGCAGATTTTCATCTTCCTTAAAAGTACAAGTTATTTTTCGCTTGTCAACGCTCCCGCAGAAAAAAATGGACCATGGATACGATTACGTACAATACCAGCCCAAATCTTACTTTTTCTCGTTTTCAGGTTTCTGGTGTGGATTTCCACACTTTTACCAGTTACTGTAACCTGCAGTCAGGATAATCTCGTTTAGTTCTTGGATAAAAACCACTTTTTACGGTTTTTTCCAATTTAAAATATTCAAAGATGGAGCTTTAAACTATTTCCTTTGCGGGTGGATAAATCAATTTTTTTTAACTAAGGCAGCGCTAAGTAATCAATCTGTCTATTTCCTTTAACACAAACAACGAGCCATGTTAAAATAGCTGACAGAAACAAACGGAAAACTGTAACAACTGTTAAAAATAATTTATTTTTTCCAATGCTTCCTTGATAAATAGTTCAGACTTAAAAACTACACTCCGTGGAAAACTCTTGAAAAATAATGACTTGCCAGTTAAAAAATACTCATGATGCCATAGCTCAAAACAAAAATAAAAAAATGTCAATTTGGAAAAAAGTGATAATTTAAGATAAGGCTGCTGTTTTACACTAATTTACGAAATTTATGCTATATGTAATTAGCGAGCTCACTCTACAAGCTTAAAAAAAGTCTTCTTATTTTAAACTAAAAACTAGTACTCGTATATAATCGCGTCAAAATTATAGCGAAACTTTTTTTTTTAATATAAGCCACATTTTTTGATTTCAATATGTTTGATATATCTGGATATTCAACTTATTTTATAGTAGTTTGAAGGGAATAACATAATGTGGATCCTTGTTCCTTATATGCTGAATAATAATGCAAAAGCATATTAAAAACGACGACGAAAAAGGTACCAGGTACTAGAATACTATTTAGACAAGTAGTGCTACAAAAACTCTGCGAAGAAGTTCTTAAACAAAATTATTTGGAGTGATAAGGTTAAATTTTCAGGTGATGGACTAGCGTATATAGATAATGAGCATCATACATTATTAATGAGAAAAGAGATTTCTTGATTGAATTGCCACTAAATGGTTATCTGTTAGGAAAAATATGTTTTAACCGTAACATGTTACCATGTTCGAACCCCATAGATTCCTAGTATTTAGCATTTGATAGAGTGGCAAAATCGTTAAAGAATAACGACGGAGATTCGTAGCTGGCCCCTGGTGACCTAGCAATAGCGTGCCAGGGCGTAAAATTGTAGGTCCGGGTTCGAATCTTAGTCTTCGGTATTTGTCTCAGATTCCATAAACTTTCCATAGACTTTTATTTGAGGTAATTTTTTACTAAAATATTTTAATGAATAGCTTTTATGAATCAGCGGGTTTAATAAAGGCGGTATGTTGTTTGTGAATATGAACAATTCCTTATATGTCTAGTATTCGACTACGGAGATTCATATTCTGCATGTGCCTATTAATTATAAAATACAATAGAGTGCACGAACAATATACAACTAGTTTCGACACCCCATTTTGTATCCCCGCATGATCTACACTTAATAGGATACATTATATTTAAGCTATTATTCAATTTGAGGTGCTGAGGTGGTATATTCTATATAGCAATTTCTAACCTTAATATAACTGGTTACTGTTATTTTTATGAATAAGGCGATATTTTCTGAATCACTGTAGCMCCATGCTCAATCCTAGTATCTTCTGAAATGTCACGTGAAGTTGTAGCTCATCTGCATGCGCMACCACCATAATMCTGATTCRGCAGTGTTAAGCTTAAGCACGTTAGTTTAATTGCATTAGTGGAAAGTAAGAGATGGTTTTCTTATRTTAGATTCCTGATACATTTATTTTATCTTTATTACAAAGGTTTATTTCGTACCACCGCCAGATTATGAAATTATTAACTAATTCTAAGGGCTTTCGATATGTCACTATATGTAGCTTTTGATTACTGTGATTACTGATTCTTGGAAGGGGTCGAATATTTCTCAAGCTATTGATATATTAGATTTATCTGTTTAAATGCATGACATTATCTATTATCATCGAGATATCATGAATGCAGATCAGTGTTCAAATTGTTGAATCGAGTAATAATGTGAACTAAAAGAAATGTGCACTAATTCTAATATCCTCTTTTTATTAAAGCGTGCGGTATAAAAATACCAAGTTCAGTAGATGATTGCCGGAACAGCTTTGCATAGGAATGGAAACAATTCGTCTTGCAGCGGGCAATAAAACGGTACGCACATAGGCATGAACTTGACACGTGCAAGTAATCTTTACGACGCTAGTTGTCCTAAGAGTAATGTCATGTTAATTTCAAAGTGGATGATCTATATGACTATCGATAGTGATCTTTATACAACTGCCGTGTGGGAAGTAGTTGCCTCCCTATTGTGCTTGCATTTTGACGTCGAAGACACTTAGGTGGGTTGCTAGAGGCGTGTAAACGTTGTATTTATTGCTTTAGTAAACAAGGTGTCCTGAACTGTGACTATATGGAAATTGAAAACTGTAGTTGTACGGACATCAATTTGTCGTAACATGCTATAACATGGACAGTGTTAAACATCACCGAATATTAAAGCATAATTAGAATTTTGTTATTATTCTGCTGTTAGTTGAAAATTTTGCTTTCCTCTTGTATAGGTATTGTATTCTGCAGTACAAGTTTATGAGGGTGTTTACAGATATTTAGAATACCAAAACAAATCTTGGTTTTTACATTTATTTATTGTAAAAGTTTGTTGTGCGTGTGTTGTTTATAATTATTTATGCAAGATTTCATTTCTCTCTCCAAGCAGTTGTAGCTTACAATTTGCAGTTCTTTTGCGATTCTTTGTTTTGTGAAGATAGATATGTGAGTACTTTGACCCAAAGATTTTCCAACTAAATTTTCGGGTGCCTTTCATTATTTGCTTGTGATATAGTTGACAATCTGACTAATCGTCCTTACCAGGAAAATTTGCAAATAGAATGCTGCGACATACTTTAATATTTAACAGTAACCTGTTCTTTTAGATTCTAGAATTACTTTTCGAACTTAATAAGACTTCCAATAAAAAATTAAGGTGAGTTCCCAATTTTTAGGTAAAATGCATTTAGTATAGTTATCCATATGCTTATTTATTTTAATGAAAGGACATATTCAAATAAAAAAAACATATGTAATGGAATATTGAGGACATATTCAAAGGAGAGAATAAGACCATATAGTAGAAAAAGCGTGGAAAGTGAACGACAACAAGCTCAAAGTAGGAAGTCCTTGTCCGAGGAGAAGCAAGAATAATGCAGCCGAACTAAGCTCCATCCAACACAGTGGCGTACAAAAACTCCAATATTCTTAAGTCAACGCCTGGATGCAAGCCGCATTCCAACCGAAACTTGCATGGTCTATACCTATTTGAACAATGTAAATAAATATAAAAATTTTCACAAAAAACAGTGGTTTTACTTACTTACTTTTTTTTTAAACTTTAGAATTTGTGTTTTTGAAATCCCAGTTTCCACTTCAGCTTTTGATATATTTGTGGGTTTCACGAAGAAACTGTATGTTCTCGAATTTGATTGCGTTCGTTCTGGATATGGCTCCAAATATAAGCGACTAGCCAAGACTGAGCTTTTGTCAGACTGAAAATAAATCCCAAGCATGTTCGTTTTTTTATAATTTCGAAAAATTAATATTTAGGTAGTTTGAGGGATGTGTAACATATTGGTTAAGGCTTTCGCGGCCAGGTAATGAATTGCTTCTTAACGTTTCGCTAGCACCAGTGGCAAGCTTCTTCAGAGGTCCTTCCATCTCCGGAGTCTACATCCAGCACCAACATATAAAATTACTGTCTAATAACAGTCGTAATCGTAATACAACAATTTAGAAGCTGTTCTACCGCACATTTATTTGTTTGTTTGCTCTAAATGTCGCCAAATTGAATGTTACATAACGAATATAGCAAAACTCTAACTATGATAAGCTCAAAAACACTTAAAAGGTAAATGAAAGTTGCGAAATAGTACCTAATTTAAAAAAAAGAGTACCTAGAAGTATCCGTTTTGTAACTGTTCAAAACACATTGAAAGTTTTTATAAAATATCCCTATGCCACGTCCTTCTATTACATGATTATTATTATGTGTTTCAGTTTCAATAAGATGATAAAAAAGAGCAAAAAATGTAAAAATCTTATACTTGGAAGTTGCGCCATCTACCGGTGACATTTGAAAATCATATAATCCTCTTTTTAAAAGAGGACCATTGACAGATGGCAAAGATCGTTATCCTTTTAAGTGGAGTTATCCGTAATTGTAAGACTAAAACTAAGTGTGAGAGTTATCTGTTTGCTTTTACATAATTAGATCGGACTTCAGGGGTAAGTTCGTTCAATCTAGTAATGATGCTTCACGCTTTGCCCTACAGGTAACTGTAACTCAAATAAGGTATATATTTAAAGTATTTTAAATGCAATAAGACCTTTTTTGTCACCCAAAAGACAACTTTATTCTGACTAAAGTCAAAGAAAATACATGTATTAAGACACCGAAGCATGTGAAACACTCAAGGGACTTAAATTCAGTAAAGTCTTTTCTCTATGATGCCACTGATCTGTTATAAAAGTGAAGGGATGTTCTTCAGTCTCCTGTCCATCCTGCCGAACGGCATATTATATCCATAGATAGACCTCTTTTAAAAATTGCCGAAGTGGCGGATGCCCGGTGTAATGATTTTTAAAAATGTCCGTATTAATTCTTGCAGCTTTCAAGGTTGACTTGATCCAACGACTGACTGTTTGCTTTTTTAAGTGCCTTATAAGGTTTTGCATTGCATAGAAAAAGGTTGTTAGTGTCCAAAGCTTAAATATTTTTTGTCCGTTTTAAGTACTCATTTAATGTTGAAACTACCCATAGTCTCTTGTCCGGGGTATAATATGGAATGTGCAGACGTAGTTAAACGTTTGACCATCGAGAATTTTTGATTCCATTTTATATGAATATTAGCATGCCTTCTTAAGATTCCTCAATATTTGGTAGTATAGTCAGTGCTATAGTTGTCAATTTTGCTGCTAGATCCTGTACTGAATAATTGGAAGATTTCTAGTCTAATGAACTTTATCAGGATCCCATGTTGTTCACAAATTCATCGCTGCCTAAATTATTTGGAAGTATCAATAAAAGGGCTGTTTAAAGAGCCGTAGGACAGCTTTGAAGTTTCAAAAATGTTTTGAAAGAATAAGATCACTATATATCTAGTAGCACTTCACGGATCTAAATTGTTGTTAGTGCAAGACAGCCACCATTTCTTGTGTGTAATTTCACACTGTTTGAGTGTTGAAGAGCTGACTGAAGACATCATGGTGTTCAGTGTTTCGTTTGGTATATAACTGCTGCTACCAGGAAAATATGTTTGGCTACAAAAGATCTGTTTTGCCGAAAGGAGAAAAAAGTAGATCACTGCTGGATCCAAAAATTATAGGTCCCTTTTAGTTCACAAAACAGTGGATACCAGGTTGAGTTGGCCAGTATGGTACAATTGCAATCCCTTCAGCATAGTCTCTTTCTATTATGTTCAATACAACCAATACCTGCGTGATAGGTGGCAAGGCAAAGAAAAAATGGCTTCAATTTCATAGTAAATGTATCTATTTGAAGTACATGACAATCTGGTACCCAAGAAATGTAATTTTTACATTTGTAATTCATACTTGACGCAAATAAACCAATCTGTGTCACTGTGTCAATTGTAATAGAATCAAAAACCTCTTGAATCAATGCCCATTCTGTCTAGATAGGTAACATCCTTGAAGCCTTATTGACCTTCCTCTTTTATGATAAAACGTGAGATGCTATGATCCACAATGATCTTTTTTGGGACCACTGTCAAATGGATTTGGCAAGATAATTTAATTTAGGATACTGAATATTTCTAAGTCAACGTCATCAATAATTAACGTTTCGTTTGGATCAGAAAATTGTTTAGAAGTCAAACTCGCGGACTTTGATCTTCCTTAGGTGACCCGAGACAAGATGACGTCGTATATCCAGGTATACTATCTGGAGTCGGGCATCTCGCACCTCAAACATCCTTGAGCCTACTCGGTCCCTCTGAGTTACTATATGATCGAGAATTAGATCTAGACTTTGACCTAAGCTGGATCGACTACGTTTAGCACGACGATAGCGTGAAAGTCTTGGTAAAGTAATGGACTTCGCCTATTCAGAATCGGATTCGCAATAGGCAGTCCTACGCTTTCTGTTCTTCATTATTAAGAAGAAAGACACTGAAATATCAAAGTGTTTATAAGCTGTGTACTTACTGTAATTCCAAGGGCGGGAGATCCAAGTAACTACGCGACGGCAGGTGCGATCGCTACTGTGCGGCAAACAGAATTGAGTGTTGAGTGCGCCAGGTGGCGTGATAGTGGAAGGGTAATGCGCCGGCGTTTGCTTTAAAACCTATGCGATCTACCGGCAGTAGACGGTACTACCTTATTTTAGTTACAGTTATGTGGAGGACAAAGCGTGAAACATAATTGCAATTATACTACTTCAATTATACGTAAAATCTACTGTTGCACCAAGAATTTCTTTCCAAAATATAAATATATATGTAGGTAACCCAGATACAGAGGATTTCTCAAATTATGTATTAATATATCTGAATTCCCCAAATCTCATCGAAATCGGACCAATCTGTACAGTTAACGTAAATAGTTGTTAGTGCCAATGCCAAAGCGATTCTTCCCTTTTCATTCTATATTTAGACAATACATACAGTCGAAGGTGACTAATTATGGTTTAGCTAAGGTCTAATAAGGTATCTGCATTCGCACTGGATCCTGAAGTACACCGCAAAAGCACGAACATTGTTCAATTCTCGGTGCGGCTTAAATGTGCCCGAAAGCAGTTTGGGAGATACAGTTTGTTTTATTTGAGCTGCTTGAATTAGAATAGCACGGTTGACGTTTGTGTGCGGTCCTGCATTACCTAAAAATGTGAACCATGATGTCATTCTAAATTTATGAAGACGTGCTCAGTTATGTAAATGTCTTTTTAAAAGGACCTTGGTGCTGAATACAGAATATGTGTTTCGAGAAAAACCAACATTCTGTACGATTTTGGGATTTATGTTAGCGGTGCCTTTACAGAAATTCGAGGTAAGCTCTGTGCATGACAGGAATTCTAAAATCCTCCTAGGTTTCTCACTTTATTCCCTAATTTATTGCTGATGCATGCAAATTTGCGTCGTCCAGTTCTTTGCTTGCCATCCGCAGTTGAATGAGCACAACAAATCGACTGTCATAATTAACTAAGTAGTAGACGATCTCGGAGCTTTAAAAGCAGCACATCGTCTTTTTTGTGGGCAAGTGAGAACGCGCACGTTCTGCTATTTGTCACTGACAAATTCCAGCTACAAGAGAGACGGTTGGTTCGGTGCAATATGTATCTTCTAAATTGAATATGTTATAGAGCACGTTCGCTGCTTATCGACTATTTTCCTTGACACAATGCGTAGGCAGAAACGTAATGCATAGTGTTTAACCTATTCTTTCCGTCTACCTTTCGGGATTAAACTCGTAGTTGAATAAAAATTAAATTTTCGTGAAAATTGATTTAAAGATCTATGCGGTCTTCTTCTTTCAAGTAAGTATGATACATATTATGTTAACTTAAACACAGAAAATAATCAGTGAACGAAAAGAGCGGCTGTAGTGTATTGTGAGCTCTGCTAAAGATACACTGAAATTAAGTTTACTTTGGTATGTGCTAGTATAACGCGTTTGTGTGCATTTGACCAAATGATCACAATGCATTATGAATGACTAGTATATGGTATAATATTTCTGTTTTTTTTCTACAATTCATTCGTCCACCAACCAGTAATCTTTTGATATAATTGGTTTGCTTGATCTAATGCATCGTTTGCAATTGCATACATACTGTTTTTAAGCTATGATAAACGGGCGTATAATACACAAAAAAAAGCATCAACAGGGATGTGGGGGGTTAATTTGGAGGGGGGGGGGGATTGTAAAGGCCACAAAAATTACATTTTTGCAATTTTTGGCGAAAGGTGCGTCAACACAAAAAGTATACAATAGAAAATTTTTTTACGTATAGTGAAAAATCAACAACTTCTGCCTGGCCACTTTTTAATATAAACGTAAAATTTTTGACAAAAATGTGAAAAATCGCCTTTTTTCTTGTTTATGTCGTTTTCTTTTTTGTTTTTTACAAAAATTATCCAATTACTTCCACATCAAACGGATGGAAAGTATTGTATCGCAAAAAAAAATTTCAAAAATTTTTATTTGCTCATTCGCTTTAAAATGGTCGAAAACGCAAAAAAAAACCAAAATTTAAGCAAAAAAAAATTTCTTGTCTGTGTGTGTGTCTGTGTGTCTGTGGTATTGTTTGTGGACACGATAACTTTCGAAAGATTTAATATATGAATTTGAAAAMATCTCTCAACTACCCAAAGCGACCTATTGTTTGTGGGGTAAGTAGGGTATCGGGAAGGGGGCAAAATTGGGGGGGGGGGTAACTACCCTTTTTGCAAATTTTTATTTTTTTATATTTTTTTCGTTTTAGTATGTGATTAGTAGTATAACTGCGAGTATCATTAGCTCTTATAAATTTTCGGTACAGCARACTGTTTAGGAGATATTAGCAAAAAGGCGTCACTTAAAGAAAACGGTTTTTCCTAAATATCTCCGAATATATTTAATATATTCAAAAAATGAAAATGCCATCAGATAGGAAAAAAAATTTCTCACAAAAAGTGTCTTACAAAATTTATCCAACATTTTGACATTTTCGAAATATTTCCAAAAAACCTATTTTGGACCCTGCTCGTACGATTTTTAAATTATATAGAAAATCAAATTGCTGATCAGAAAGCGCTCTTGTAATTTTTTTGTTAAGTTAATAATTTTCGAGTTATTTGGAAAAGACAGATTTTAAAAATTTATATATTTTTGCTAATATCACTGCTTGTCTTAGAAAAAAATGTGTAGAGAGAAAAAATGCTCAAAACCTGATTACTAATCGTATAGTATAAGAAATAATAAAAACGTAAATGTCATTTTGACAATTGGATATGGAAGTATTGATTCAATTTGCAGCGGTTTTTTAATTAAACTTGGTGATAATATACCTTCCTGGGTGCCTAAAATAACCGTATTTCTTTCAGATTCAAAAAAATCGAGGGCTTTCCAAGATATTCATATTTTCGGTTTAAAACACTTTTTTCAAATACAATTCTACCTAAAAAAATGTCATACAGAGTTCTGGTGGGGCTCAATTTCTTCATCCTTTAGATATGTAGGGACTTCTTGATACAATGAAGACACCTATAGTCACGATTTAGGAACATACACTAAAATGCAAAAGAAACAATATTATTTCCAACTATGACTTTTTCAATGATTGTTAGTAAATTGGTAAATTTATTCAAGAAAATAAAAAAGACTGATTACACCATTCAACTCTACAGAAACTGTTCATCGTCATTGTGTAATCACAAACTTTATTATTTTAATAGTATTGTTATAAACATTTAACAGGGGTATGATATAAGGTATTTTTTCAATAAAAATATCTTACATTCGGATTTTTCTTTCAAAAACTTTTTGACATGTATGCAATTTATATATACACAACGTAATAATTCTAGTCCAATCTTGGTCTGGATTTGATCTTCAGGGCCCGATTCATAGCGGCTCTATCTCATCAATAATATTTTCAGAATTTTAAACTAATGCTATTACTTATTTGATTAATAAACTGTTAAGATTTGTTGACTGATTAGGTAACTATTTTAATTATGTGTAATTTCGCATTTCTTTTCAATCGTATTTTCTATTTCTCATTTTGAAATGAATTTTGAAAAGAAATGAATTATTCCATCCTGTTCTATTCTATTCCACTATTCTATTCACGATATGAAATATTTAAAAAATGCTTAAGTTTGAAGCATTTTCAGAAAAAAAATATCTTTGATATAAAAGGGTTAACATAGATGCGGTTTTACTATTAAGTATCTCTTTATGTAAAACTCAGCATGTTTACTTTTTAATACTGGTTTCTTTTAGTGGGGGTGAAACAAAATATATCTTTTTTTTTTGATTTGGTGTAACATAATTTCGTTCGGTTTAGGAAATATTTGGGTTTATTTGCGTGACATCAGGGGAATAGACCGTTAACATTTTACTTTTTTTGGGTTGTATCCAAATAAATATTTATGGATGTTTGCTTTATTGTTTCTTACTCTGTTTAGTAGAAGCGTAAGGGATCATACATGTTTTTTTTTCATAATGGCTGATATCATTTGAATCGTATACTCCTATTCTTATGTATATTCAGATAGACTTCTGTACATGCCAGCAGTTGCAAAGTTGCATTTTGATTAGTCATGTTCTGAGGCTCTTTTGTCAGTAGATTTTTTCTACAGAGAAAGTCCTACCATACTGAATTACTCAGTCCATCTAGCAGCAGTGCAGGCTGTATGGGCGAATACTAAAGGAGGAGAAGTCGGGAGGAGTCAGACAAACAAATTGGTTTCAGACCAGGTAGATTCTGCATTAGATAATATTTTCAGCTTAAATATGTAAGGAGAACAAAAAACTATTGCTTACAACAGAGGACAAGCATATCGCAGTGTTGGAATTAATCAATTATGGCATGCAATGAAGAAAAGGGCAACTATTTATGATCGAAATGAATTCGCATGTGATTGATATTAATATTTTGTTAACCTGTTCTCTCCAGTAAGCTCATAAAAATCTAGTTGTTCCGTTTGGTACCAAACAAGATTCTGGAGTTTGCCATCTCAAGCCTATTGTAACAACAAAATGTAACTGCAAGTCCAACGAAGTGTTGCATAATTCACAATGCCAAGTTGGCACCTCCTGTGAGAAAATGTGTCCTTCATTATTTGGGATGTTTTTTGTTCCTTATACAAATATTTCGCTGAAGCCTCAGCTTATATGTTTTATTTTATATTAACGCGATATTCTGTTTATTAATTGTTAAATAGCTTAGAAGCAAGCTGAACGTTTAAATGTGCCATCCTTTACATGTTTTATCGGATAGTTCTGAAGATCGTTTCAACCCGACGGTCATTTTTAAAGAACGTCAAAACTATACAACCGTAGTACATGATGTTTTTTTGAAAATGACCGTTAGTTCGAAACGATCGTGAAAGCTATCTGATAAAACACGTTAAGCAAACCACATGAAAACAATTAGCTTATTAATTAATTAATACAGAATGTTTCACAAGAACGCATACCTTCAAATTGAGTCGACTTATTTTAAAAACAGAAAAGTACTTTCATTTAATGGGTCGGGTTTAAATTTTAAGTTATTTTAGCGAATTTATGATTACTAATATGGTTGATCGTTTTGAACCACCCAAAACGTGTTCATTGATCAAACATAGAGCGTATCGTTTCAAAAAGGATGCTATGACGGAACAAACAAGAAGTTTGTGGAAAGTGTTTTAGATTTGTAGCTACTACCTATTAATTCATAAAAAGTTCAACAAACCTGGGGAGTATAGCGTGAAAACTTTTGAGAAGGTTCAGATGCGACGACCTTTGTGTCTTCAGGTCCATCGACTTGGGTAATAAATCAAAGTTGTTTAGTGGAACGCTTCAGAGCTACTTAAGTAGTTCTTAAAGTGACATAAACTAATGTTCCGTGCCCCGTGGTGCTTTATACAACACTTGCGTTCTGAACATCAGTTATTAAAAGCCGGCGCTCAAGCTGTGCTCAATTGCGTCGATTTAGCAGTCGCCTTATCAAGGCCAGCATTATTACTCATCCACAAAAGCTTTAAAAGCTCCGCGACAAGTGGATAAAAGTAACTTAGAGCTTATTTGATACTAATCTTGATTTAAAAACTGCAATCTGGGAACGATGACTGTTAAGATACCTGCAAATTGTGGACGGCGGCTGTCATAACACACGCGAGAATGTTAGAATAGAACAAAACTTGTTTCATTTAGCGCAGAAGTGCTTATCGCAAACAACTTCTATTAAATTTTGCACTTGTGAAATCGCCACTAAATTATTGTATCGCAAACAGCCTTGTAAGGAATGGTGGTGTCAGTATAAGTTAATAATTATCGTACATTACATGATGCATTAATTAGTAGCAATTACATAGCAGCTGTCTTGGAAATCTGTGTATGTGGTGAGAGGTCTTCTTTAATTAACGTGTGCTTGTTACTAACTGAATTGGGACGGTACTATGGTACATTATTAGCAGTTCCATTCATTGTATCTGGCGTCGATCTGCATTTTGTGAGACGGTGCTGATAATTTCATACCGTTTGCTTGGCATTGTTCGTATAGCATAATATACCGTTATGAAAAATGTCGTCTTTTAGATGACTCTGTATATGGAAGTGATTATCTATAGGTTTTCTTCAAACTACAGTTGCATTTTGAGACTGTGGCTGCAAATTAAAATAACATAAGTAAATAATCCATAACATTAAGATTTTTAGAAGTTGAATTCAATTCCTTCTTTGACTATCGTATTTGACTACAATAATAAGTAAGATACATCTAATATTATTCTTAATAGATTCAATTTAATCCTCCACAATTTTTAACAAGAATGCTACAACATACTATTTAACAATCTGTTTTACCTACAATATATTTCGTCTAAATTTCTTTTAAACTGTGTTGTACATTCCTAGTGCCTGCATTGCAAAAACAGCTGTCTGTTTTTTTGAGAAAATCTTTTATAGATTTTAACCCTGTGTAATTTAATTTCTTTTAGAATTGGGATCATAATTATACAGTGCGCGTATATATAAAGTCACGCTCTCCCTAGTTTAACTTTTGAACGTGTTAAGTTCCTAGTAAGATGGCTAAAAAATGACATCCTTAAAATAATATTTTTCTTAAAATTCAAGATGATGCCGTAGTTACTACCAACTCAAAAAATTTAAATAGCACAAGCGGTCATGTTTGTTCCAGGTGAGGGTCGCTTTCTGTATCGATTTTAGTAAATTTAAATTGGAAAATCCATTCTAAGGTTATGAGGGTTTTAAATGTGACACTGATGCGTTTTCAAGTTTGATTTCAATTTACTAAACGCGATTATGTTGATAATGAAAGTGGCTTTCAAGTGAGGTGTAAGATGATCCTCTTTGCTATTGGAAATTTTCCAGCAGGTAGCGACTAACCAGGATTACCTCCTTGTTGTTTACTCAGATTTCTGCATTATTTCATCATTATTTGTAACGGAGGAAAATACGTATCAGAATAAACCATCGAAGTGCTGTGGAAAAAGGAAAGTTTTTATTTATTCAATAATGCGAGACGTAGCCGTCGTTACAGAAAATTCATCGTATAATCGTAATCGTATAAATTGTACTAAAAATCAAAATGTTTGTTATCTTTAGCAAACTATCTACCTATACGTACCCAGACCTACATATCGTAAAGAGAAATATATGTCACAGGAATAGTAACTGCCTAATATTTCCTGTTTGAAAAT
The DNA here is from genome assembly GCA_025024175.1 of Rhyzopertha dominica. NCBI lineage: Eukaryota > Metazoa > Arthropoda > Insecta > Coleoptera > Bostrichidae > Rhyzopertha > Rhyzopertha dominica. The sequence continues at coordinate 27,136,743 of QCXZ01000137.1, forward strand.
ATGTTACAGCAGGAACTTACTTGTTTTAAATTTTAAAGTTACATTAATTAATATAACACTTGAAACATTTGCACATAATTTTAATTCGTTCTCTTTCTGTTCAAATGAAGAAACGCCACAGTTAGTGTAAGAATGAAAATTGTTTTTCTCAAACTGTACGGTTTTAAATCCGGAAACAGCGAATTAAAATTACGTGCACATGTTTGAAGTGTAAGAATATAACGTTAAAATTGGGAAACAAATAATTTTGCTCAACATATTTTTAAATATACGAAGTAATTTATATACACAGTGTTTGAAGTGTCAAGATAAATCCAAGTAACGTTAAATTGAGAATGATGAAATTTACGCAGCATATTTTTAAACACTAAATATTAGGGAGTCATAGATATTCTTATGATACAAAAATTCAACAATAGTTGCTTATTATATCGAGTCTATAACGAAGCCAACAAATAGGTATGAGAGGAAAATAAAAGATATGGGCAGTTTTGCTATTTATTTAGTGCTCCATTCGAAGAGACTTTAATGCTAGATCAGAAGACAAATGCGGTGCGGTTAGGTTGAAATATTTCTTGGTACTTATATCTGCCTGTATATCCCGAGATGCATAGGTACTGTGCTTTTAAAATCTTAGCTCTTAATATTATGTTTGCAATTAAACAAAGAACTATCTCCTAACGATGCCGGACGAGAGATTGTTATTACCATAGTATTATGCCCACTGCCTTATTGTAGATATATTGTTTTTAAGAGAATTTAATTAAAATAAAAACAATTTTGATTAAAAATTTATTTGGTATAGATGCAATAGTTAATAGATAGCTATACCTACCTACATATATATCTATCTGAACATCACTTTTTGTAATAAATGATTTTACTGCTTTTCAGTTTACTTTAATAAATTTACTTAGTTACGTATAGGTAATACCTATTTATTTAATTAACAGAGCACTATTAACTTCGCTTTTATTTCAAGCAATCTTTTACATCATTTGCTTGTCCCCTCGCCGCACGAATACCGCCGGAGACCCCTGGGAGAAAATATTTATTTGTTTGCCCTCTCCTATTGTCTGCATAAGGCGCGTTGAAGTCAAAACTAGCCTTCACATTCTGGACAAATTGCCGTATGTTTATCTACTTGGAACCTGCGGAGACATAAGGCCCAGGTATAAATGCCGATAAGCACAATCGCAATGAACTAAAAGGTGCTACAAATCGAAAAAAATATACTTAGTGATGTAGATAATGTTGCTTAACATGAACGTGTTTTCATCAGCAAAACTCTGTGACTTTCCGATGCTATACGCATAAGCCAGCGCCGTCGTCAGTCGCATTTGAGGACGCGAACGTGAATTTTAACAATAGTTTCACAAATGCGGTACGCCTCAAGAATGTTATGTTTACTTGAGAATTCTTTACAAACGCAAAATAAATCACATTTGTGCGGTAAGACATTGTCAGACGGGTATGAATCACGTTCTTTAATGGCCAATTATTGTTGCAATAACCTCATACCTTCGATTCTTGTTTTACTATTTTGCCACGTTTCAGTAAATTTTAGTATTAATTATCGCGTACCTGTAATGGGAATAAGAATCCATATGTATGTGGGAACTTGTAAGTTTGTCCAGACTTTAGTATTCAATAAACAAACTAATTTGTCACCATGGAATCTTAAAATCGCATGCCTTATTAGTTTATAGATTTAGGCTAGCTCTATATCATTAGAATTCAGCAAGCGATGAAGACTGGAAAGTGTAGATGACCCATAATGTGACATTGAACAGAATACAAAGAATTACAAATGAATGGGATACACGACGTACCTACGTGACATGGGCACACCAAAAGAGATAAACGTTTCAAGGCGTCTAATTTACTATGGTTTTGATTATCGAACAAAATTCTGGAACTGTACAAGGTTTGTAGAAGTCGAGACATTCAGCTGCCTGTTCGTAAAAAATGTCCAGAACTTTACAATTATTTAAATGTTGTAATATTTGGAATAATTAACGCTTTTCTTAATGTAATTAGACCTAAGTACCTCTATAATACACAAGTTTAGCGATTGGGAAAAAAACCTTAGAAAAAAGTAGGGAAGTGACCAATGTCTCTTATTATTCGATATTTGAACCAGCATTTTCTTTGTTTTTTTAGATACAACCTTAAGTTATATGTCAAATAGTAGGTTTTTTTGAACTCTTTAAAAATAGCATAGTGAGTGTCCAAATTTTTTTTGTAGATTATGATATTCCGCAAATAAAGTTAATTTCTGTAAATATTTTTTAACCTCACCCCGTGTAATATATATAATGCTTCATAGTTGGATGCCAAATTTTATTTTCTTCAATTTGTGTCATTACAACGTATTCGTAATTTTTACTCCTTTAATGAAAAACAAGAAAAACTCGTCTTCGCCATGTTCTGTTAATAGGGCTGTTCACAATTTTGAGTCTTAGTTTAACAGTTTTTTACGACACAAATTATGCCTACATACCCATCGTTGCACACAAAACCCCAAAATTTGGAGTAACTTTTAAATAAAGTTTGTGTAGAGCGATGGGTATGCAGGCATAATTTGTACCGTAATAAGCTACTAAACTAACACTTAACCCCATTAACAGAAAATCCCGGCGACTAGTTTTTCTTGTTTTTCACTAAGAAGGAGTAAAAATTACGCTGTATGGTAGACACATATTGAAGAAGACAAAAGTCGGCATTCAACTATGAAGCAATATTTATTATACGGGGTTAGATTAAAAAATATTTACGAAAATTAACTTTATTTGTTAAATATGATAATCCGCAATAAAAATTTTTGGACACCCATGCACTATGCTGTTTTTAGAGTTTAAGAAGACCTATAAGTTGACATACAATTTGAGGTTGTACCTAAAAAAGTAAAGAAAGTACGAGCCTGGGCAATTTTAGGTGGCGGACCCCGTATGTACCAAACGTCAGAAAAGAAATAACAAGTGATAAAAATTCGAATTTTGTTGCCAATCGTTGCTCTAAATAGACTACTATACTATGGATGTTATGTCAAATTTTAAACGAAAGAATAATAATGTGATAAGTTGCAACAACGTAATAAAATGAAAAAATATTTACCTCACATGGCGTTAGTGTAGCAAAAAATCATACAAGGTTAAAAAAAATATAAAAAAATCAGTACTACGACACTGCGGGGGCATGTAATTAGGTTTATAACGCAGCAATACGGCAATAAATGATCAAATTTAGTAGATCTTATAACTGTTAAAACTATTTCATTCAATATGTATTTACCAGCGCCGCATATAAAATATTCAAACTTCAAACATTTTTGAGCATGGATATGCTTACCTATAGGTAAAGATTAATCGAAAGAAGACGAACAAAAAAGGCATATAGCAACACACACCTATAGATATTAAAGCTACAGGTTTCCAATCAAGCATAGAACTAAACGTGGACGGAATGCTAAAGTGAACAGAACAGAAATACTAAACATAGATAGGTATAAATACTAATGTAAAATAATCATTTGCCTCAGTATACAAATCCCTCAAAAAGAACACTTTTGTAATTCCCGATAAGTCAGTTATGTTGGGAAACAAACGTCTATTATGAATATTTTTACACTCAACCCAGTGCTGGTGCAGGTAGAGGTTAAAGGTTATGCATAGCTTTATTTAAGACACTTCTTGTGCAATTAAACTACTCCGATAAATATTTTCTAAAAGTTTTGTTATTGAGTCTATAGGCTGAGCAAAGCAAATTTAGGTTGCCTTACCTACCTATATAGGACTCTGTGAATGATTTAACTAAATTAATTTTTCCCGCAATTAACAATGACATTTTTAATTTTGCAATTTGAGCCAAATTGAGCTTTGGTAACCATATTTCGAGTTGAGCTTTTTAAGGTAATGTGCTATGAGTTTTGATAAAGTATAGCGAAGCGTGTAAAGTTATTTAAATTCTGGAAAAATATCATAAGGCAAGTATCGTAAACGCTGATGTTAGTTTTTGTGCAGGTTTCCGATATTTTTCTGGTGATGGTTAAGGACTATTCAAACACGAAAAGTTGAATAACAAAATCTGCCGCTTTTTTTAAGTGTTAGTTCTTCTTGAGAATAGTTAACGTTGACGTCTGAATAGGTAAGGGTAATCCAGAAAATTGGGTAGGGCCGAAAGCCCAATAAAAGTAAAACGTATTTCAGTTTTTAACTTAAAGTAACAGCAAAATTTAGCTCTTAATTAAAGTAGTAATTCTTTAAAGTATTTACGTTATTTTTAAGGTAGGTCTGGGGCATCCAAAAGATATTCGAGATTGAAGATTTTTCCTCGTAAAAAACTTACCCGCAAGGTATAAAAAGGCGCAAACAAAATGGCATTTAAATTTAACTAAGAATGCAAAAGTATTTAATTGAATAGGTAATAGCTAAGTGTCTTTGTATGTGTATGTATGTCTTTGTATGATGAAAAACCCTAATCACAATAGCTTAGAAAGCCTAAATACGTAATTCGACAGCTAAGCTACCATCTGCAGTATAATTAGCGACTTCTTGAAATGTCTGGCTGGGTTTAACCGGTGGAGTAGCTAAGTCTATTGAAGATGGCATCTTGGCTACGGAAATACGTATTTAGGCTTTCTAAATTATTGTAGTTAGGGCATTCCATTATAGTTCAATTAGAATACAAAAGTGTATTAAAAATAGGGTGTTCCCAAGATAACGCGCATGCTCGATATAGCCGAAATTCTGGCATCTTTGCATAAATTCCAAATACTTATGTATTAAACTTTGTCCCGACTTTCAGTGGTTATGCGACTATGGAAGAAATATTTGGAACAAATCGTTGTTTAACACCATCAGAATCGCTCATTAGTTCATAAAAGGTTTTTGTACATAAATTGTTAAGGAGAATTAACTGAAAACATTATGTTGCGGTAATAAATTTCATAGCTATAAATTATTTTGGTGCAAATGTAGGTAATCGTGTTTTGGAGAAATCTGTCAACAAGCGCTGAAGGTGAACAGTACACGTTTCTTCAGTTTTTAGCGGTGCGTCTGGGCATGGTCTCAGTCACGTCCAAATAGTCTGCAAATACATATCAGTGGCGTCTCTTGCTCAGTGGTTATCTTTATTTTCCCTTGTTTGGGACATCCTCAATTAGTAGGTATGTCGGGCTAATCGCAGAGAAAAGGGTTCAAATATTTTTCAACCGTGTCCGAATTAAGTTTAATTAAGTTCGTAAGTTATTGCATTGCTGCAGTACAAACTTGTCAAAATAAATGTCTATAGATTTATCTATTCGCTGCAGATACGGTTTGTATCGCATTTTCGTAAATAATGCCTGCGATGTTGATATTTCTTGTGTAAGCATATAATTTGCGAACTGCTGGCAACACAACGCAAGGCTGTCGACAGGCTCATTCAACACTTTATCTCGTATTTGCAGATTGTGGTTTCTGGACTAGTTCGGAATAAATTAAATTTAGCACTCCTGAATTTTGCGATTTGACAGTATTTTACTGCGACACAGCGTTAGCCAAGCCTCGATTTCATAAATTTCCTTTGTATCTCACTTATTACGTTTGCCAATTGCTGCAACGCATCATTTGCCAAGCACTTGGCAGCTCGGCACTTGTATATATGCGTAAGTTTCGAGACTGAATGAATTTTCATGAGATTACAAACAGTTACCCGTTTTTTAAATATTGCCGGAAACCCATAGGGCGCTTGTCTGTGCCAAATCCGAGTGCGATATTTGGTTAAGAAGGCTGTTGCCCTCCGACAGTATAGTAGTAAAGCGTAAGTGCTCGTGAAGTCTTCTAGTGGCGTGCTGTGTGGTATACCTTGCGGTTCTGTGGGAAGAACGTTACTGTGCTGTAAATAGTAAGTGCGTGAATAATTACTGTTCTTGATTGCATGTGAAGTGGCGTTTAGTGTTTGTGATTTTTAAAATTGCCTCAGTTACGACCGCGTAGCATTCTTAAGCACAGTTAAGAGGATTGACAGCCACTAGGAGTGATGCAGCAAACATATGCATAAGCGCATTCGGCGCCACTGAAAATTAAATGTGCCGCACGACAGTGAGTAGATACAAATTCATGTCAGGTACATTTGTGTTTTATTTGCAATATTAGGTGGTCAAAATCCTATTAATTTGCCTATTATAGCATGTTCTATCGAGAGAAGAGCTTCGTGCGTTACGAAGTATGCATAGGTAATCTTTTAGCTGTTTTTGTTTTGGGGATGTTGCATGATGCAGTTCAAAGAGAGCGTTCCGTTAAGACAGCGGCTACCTGCTTTGTGGTACAAGGGTTTTTGGCCTGTATTTTTCTAAGAAAACGAGTTGTTCAAGTAGGAAATAGTACAGAATTTGTTTCCTAGCAATACCGGTTAATCGAGGACAGAAAATATGAACTATAATAGTAAAATTGTGGGTTACAATAATGCATGCATTTGTAATGTACCTTATGCAGAAGAATATTCTAATATATTATTTACTCATTATTGCTTGTTTAAACCAGACTAATATCTTTTATGTTTTATAAAAAATATACGCGCTAAGAATAACTTTAAAACATTGATTATTAATGTTTAATTAATTCAATGATTATTGCTTTTTTGAAAAATTTAATCGCTTTTTAGATACAAAGGAATTACAATTTGCAAGTAAGCTGTCGTTTTATAGATATGACATAAACTTACCTTTTATACATACAAATTATGCTTGGCTATATCTGACGTCGAAAAATTTATTGTTTAGAAATATGTAGGAGTTTTTATTGATAATTTAGGAATAAATGGCGCTTTCAGTAAACCAAAGGACACTTCAAATCAAACAAAGAAGTCGCAGAAACAAATGAGTTAGCTTGCGTATCACAATCCGTCAGTTTCAACAAGGTAAGTTGCGGTAGACTTAGGAACATCGCAGAGCAGAGTGTTAAAAATAAATCATTTTATTCACACGAATCTAATCCACAATTTTCATTAAAAGTTATTTGCAGTGATAAAACACGATCCACAATTAGGCATAACGAACATCTCTAGATACAAGAAAGTATTCATTTTTGATAGGTCTTCAACTGGTTGCCGCCAGAACGAATTCAAAGATTTGTTGGATGAACTGAATTAAGAGAATTGCGTGATGCTTCAATGGTTTCAACAAGACGGAGCTCATCTTCATAACATGAGGAAAGTGCGAAATTGTTGGAATGAAGATTTTCTCCACTCTTAGATTGGAAGAAACGGAATAGTTCCTTGCCCTCTTCGTCCTCTCGACCTTTCGGCTGTATTTTTATATGGGAAAAAATAAAAACAAACTTTACTTCCGAAATTATGAATGAGTGGAGCATCTTAGAGAAGCCGCTGAAGAAGCTTTTATGGGATACGCGTTCTACTAGACAGCTTACTTGCAAAATTGAGTATCATTACAATTTTGTACTCCCCACTTTTGTATTTAAACTTTTTATGTAAAGTTTAAAATAGCGTCGTTACAGGAATATGAGGTACCGTCAAAATATATTTTTTATACCTAGTAACCCATGAACTTTTTCAAAAGCTACATTAAATTAGGCTGAAACTGCAAATCATTCCCTATTTAACCCTCATATCTCTGTTAGTTTTCAAAATCGCTATGCCAAACGTCGAAAAAACTCACCTTTATAACAAAATAAGTGGTTTATAGGAAAAGCATTGCATATGTACCTATATGACTATGCAGCTGCTTAATTTTGTATACCATACTGTATTTATTGAAGTGCCTGTACTTTTAAAAGTTTTGGTTTAATTATCCACCCATCAAGATGACGAAATTGTGGGAAAGTAATCCTCACAACTTTTACCTGAAAATTCACACTTCAAACCCATCGTGACTAAGCATTAAGCTATGGATGCCGCTGGGCACCTGTTGTCTGGCCAAACTTATAGGTAACCGTAGTGAACATGTTGTACTGGCCGATAAATTGGCTAATCGCAATCGTTTTCGAGAGGCAAGAAGGGTCACAACTGCGGTAGGTGGCTTGCCCCCCGCTTGCAGCAGACAGTCGATGGTGCTAAATCAAGAAGTGACTGAAATCAATCACTCCAATGGTCCTCAGCCGACGAATATGCTAAAGACGGCACGTCTGTTCGTGACGACCGTCGCGTGCATTGTCAGTTGACACTTTCTTCTGGCGCCAAAGCGTTCGGGCATTGAACAGTGGCGCAACTAGGAAAGAATTTTCTGTCGGGCCACACATAAAGCAGGAACTGACAAATTCAAACAGCTAGGAAAAACACGAGCGTTGTTTATTTGCGCTACTTTCCTTATTTTCAAAGCGTCACTAGAAAATTTTGCGTTAAGTTGTTGTTTATTTAGTAATATTAACAGAATTTAAAATATTCTTATAAAGACAAACCTCTCAGACAAAAAAGACTACAAGAAGCTTATACAATATTTTTGTGGCCTAACAATAATATACTTCCAGGGTCAGGAAGCCATGAAAATATGAAAATTTCTGAAGAGCAAGATACACTTAAACGTAGAAGTTTCAGTAGTTAGTTATTCATTGCAGTTGGCAACTGATTGCCATAATTTAGTTAAAATAAAGTAGTTTTGCATGGAACAAAATAAATGGAAATCTGAAGGCGTAAGATCAGTGGGTGTTGCAACAACTCAGCTAGCGCCAATAATTTTTTGCGAGTGTCCAAAAATGTGTTCATCTTTGGATTATCGTGTTGGACAACACCCTTACGATTAGTTCTGGTTGCTTCTCTTGAACTGCATTGCTTATTGTAGTGGGTTGTTGAACGCAAAAAATTCAATTAACTGCTAGTTCAAAGTGCATCTCAGCTTTAGATGTTGTTGGGGCTGCTTCATTCTTCTTCAACTACGATTTTTTTAATTATTATTAACCACTTTTCGTTACCAGTAATAAGTCGTTTCAGAAATGGATTAATTTTCTTGCGTTTCAAAGGCCAATCGCGTCAACGGGGACCCGAAATCTAGTTTTCTAACGTAGTTAAGCTGCTCTAGTTTCTTTTTAATGCATTGCATTTGCATTGTACTCAACAGCTTTAACTGGACGGCCAGATCGTTGCGCATCTTTGAGTGAAATATCACCAGAACGAAGTTTGGCAAACACTGCGTTTTTTTCAAGGCTTTATTCTCATACACGGTATATAAATAATACGACACAATATGTTTTAAGTATACGCATTTTGTTCTTCAATTTTTAAATTAGAGGAAACAAATAACTAATCAATACAATTTTCTTATTAATTGAGGGTAAAAACCTCAACAACACAAAACAATATAAGTTAGGTGCTCGAACACGTTAACAAAACAAAAGAATGTGCTAGAGCCATCAATCCACAAAATCCGCAATCATTTAGTTGCTCAATGTGAGATACCAAGTTACAAGAGTTTACTGATTGTTGGAAGATAATAGTGAAAGTGTTTTCCTGCCCGAGGGTCACCGAGAGTGAGTCATTAAAAAAGGAGAAAAAAGAAGCTTTTTTGTCCTTCGTAATAAAATATGCACGGCTGGATTTAGTTAGTTAGTTAAAATATGTCTTGATTTGTAAATTGGTCACTAAATGACTTATTTTTTTAATAAATGCTCAATAAGTATGATTATCTAATTTGTGACAGGTAGGTATACATTAAAAAGTAAGAACTTGAGTTGTATATACCTTATGTTTTGAAAATAAAGGCAAAACGTTGAGATTTTTTTTCATCTAAATTTTGGAACAAATATTTATGGAGTCTGTAGATAAACATATATCTTTTTAATATATGTATATGGTTTTTTCTAGTTTCCAACAAGGTTTCATCTTAGTGATTACTCATTCTTAATAATTACCAATTGCATATTAGATTTGCCCATCATCCAGATATATAAAAAGTATTTATCAATCTGATTATTAAACATGTCTTGCAAATATTTTTTTATGGATTACAAACAATTTTTGCGTTATCGGAAAAATAATACAATAGCTCTAAATCTTAATGGTTATGCATAAATTGTTATAGCAACATTTTGTCTAGTTTATCAATATTGCCACTAAAATTGAGTGCTTTCATATTCGTTTCAATTTTTCTTTCTATCTCCCGCCTTAAGTGCATGTTTGCGCATTATGCCCCTCAGTCTCACCAACAGTACGGTGTGTAGCAAATTATCAATTCTACGATTCCATTAAAATTTCTTTATTTATATTTTTTGTTTGAAAAAATTATTTAACCTGACGATTATCTGCACATTTACATAGCATACAGTGTTAGTTGGCGCTACCACCATACAATGAAATCAAAGATAGAATTTCCTTATATATATACTTTTACAAAAATTATTTATATGCAAATTTGATTGAAATTAACACAAACTTAAGTAACTAAACTTAATGTCACATAAGTGTTCGATTTGTCCCTTAAAGACAGTTAGGCATAGGACTATATAGACAATAAATAATACAGTCAGGTCATCACGACCCAAATTTTGCATTTGCATGATCATCTGCTTTACTGTACTAAGTTTTCGAACCTGTTGTTATAAACCCGGGATATGCACATCCTCATAAAAAGTCCAAGGGTGTTGATTCTAGTGAAAGCACCTAATGTTTCATCGGTTCGCATAGTCCTATGCATTTATTTGCAAAAGTATTATGTAAAAATTGTCGAGCTGCAGCAGCGTTAACATGAAGCCGTGTTCCATCCTCCAGATAGGACACCTTTTAATTTTCATTATTAAGGTACAAAGCTGCCAATGCCAAGAATCGACTTCAACAGTTAAATTTTCTTCAACCTACTTTTCTTTTTAATATAAAATAAAAGCTTTCCTGGTTGCGTTGCACAAGTTCTGTGCAAAACTGTAAGCGGCGATCTTCATTAGTTCATGTATTACATGCACTTTATGGGAGCAACATATTTTCGTTTTCGATAGGTTTTGGAAATATTTATGTACCCCTTATCTTAATATGAAGCTTGCGATGCCCTGCATGACATACATGTTTCGCACTCATGATTATGATCGATCGTTCCATGCTGGGAAGACCTATTAAGTTCGGTATAGTTGGTATTTTGACTTTTACAGTTTTTCAACAAAATAAAGGGTAGAAAAAGACCCTTCATATCTGTATTAAAAAGCAAACGATCTATATTAATCCCTGTTAAAAATGGAGTTAAGAGTAATAATAATGGTGCAAAAAGTATAAGCAAAATTAGCGAGTCTCTAGATTTTTAGAAAATAACGAAATTTTGAATTTTTTTATCACCATTCTCCACAATACATCATATTTCATTCATCGCAAAATGTTAAACTATAAGAACGCGCAGGCTAACTGGCCTATTGCTTATTGAATTGGGAGACTCTCCCGCACGGTTTGTACTTATGTTCATCACCAATCCCATTTCATTAAACTTTATAATCTGTCATCAGTCTTAATCGAAAGTTTTAATAAGGTAATTGATTTACTTTCACTGCCAAACATTTGATAGAATTCATGCGTACGATTTGTATTCAGTGGAAAATGGGTATCAACGAAAGATTTATTAAAGCAATGAAAATGGCAAAAAAGGAAGTTTAACTACTGAAATTTAATTTATCTCCAAATTGTCACCAATAATGTCTCACCGACTTACTCACATAACCGGCAACTGATGTACTTAGCATAATGCACTATACCAACACCACTGTTACTTGTATCATTCCTTGCATGTAATCGTGGCAATTTCTAATTGCTGTGATTTTTGTGCAATCCTCGGTGTAAGGACGCCACTGATTATTATTATTAAGCCGGCCATACATTTGGAGTGCTATCACTCGACACACTCGAAAAGCAAATATTTTTACAATCGTTACTTAAGAAGTGTCCAAATTAAGAAACCGCGGCGCGCCTGGCGTGTCGCACCGTCTCGTAGTATTAAAACGTGAAAGCAAATAATTATGTGGAGTGCACCGGCGAAATTTCCAAATTAAACAAACCGGTCAGTAGCGGCAAAACTACACATCGGTCGTTCGGTCGCCCGGTTTGAAGTAAATAATTATTTACGTCATCCATTCAGGCAAAGAATTTCGGGGAGACTGTGACCGAGCGCGTGCTGCCCGAAGCGCCAAGAGACTTTACGAATCAGTATGAATTATTGCACAAGTGCAAAGAAGCTACTTCGCATGGTGGCAACTAGTAGAGTTTACTTACGTGACACGGGGTGATACGGAAGCTATTCTATGGTTTTTTCCCGACAATACCAGAACATCCGCAAACCAGCATTAACAGTCGATTTCATTCATGTAAAAGGTGAGTTTTTTCATTATTTTGTATAATAGAGTATAAAATCTTAGGGAATTCAATTTTCATCTTAGGCTATTTTTTGCTACTTATTTAGATTTGATCGTACGGTGCCTAAAATTCTAAAACACTTGATAATTGATGTAATAATAATATTTTTCTATAGCATCAGATGTTAAAGTGTGCTTTGATCTATTGAAATCAAAAGGTCAAGGAACATTTTAAAGGCAATGATAAATAAATAATATATTAACGTTAAGAGTAGTTAAAGTAATTTATTTTTTATTACAATTTTAATTATGAAGAAATTAATTGTACATTTTACTTTTCCATTAATATTACGTCGTAGAACACAATTGTTTTAGGGCACAAAGTGGCGTAGTTTCAAAGCACTCACACCTCTTATCGGTAATGCGAAATGACCGATCTTTCTTAGTTTTCGTGTCAATCAGTGAGACAATTAYGACCGATTTTCAACCATCCACACCGACACGCTCCATATAAGTGCATTATCGCAGTAACCTTTATAAGGAGATACTCGTCATCTCCAGCTTTTTGTTTTGTCATATTCTGTGGCTCAAACACTTTAGATTTCTTCCATTCGTCAATTTCATCAGCAGTGCTATTAGTTTGCTGTACCTACTTATGTATATACATTGGAGTGGTGTTATTATTACTTGCTTTGGAATACCAAAATTTTCATCCACAGGCAGTTTTAACATAGAGTAGCAATACCATAGTGTTAAGGTCTTTAAATTCTTTGACTTTTCCAAAAGCTATCCTTTCGGTAGCACAATTAACATTCTCAGCAGTTTTCCATTTCTGGAAGTACGTATTTCTTTTCGTAACCCAAACAACCAAACTACCCAAAACAGCTCAAAGCAAACCTGGCAAGATTAGTAGATAATAATTTTTATAAATGGTTTTAGTTAATAGATTGCTATAGATATTCTATACAAAAAAAGTATCTTTTCGGGCGTCCCTCTTCTTCTTGATTAACGCTAAAAACACTCTCAAAGATAAAATACAATTTTATCGTCTTGTATAATAAATAAGTAGTATTCCCATCGGGCAATAACGATTATCTATTGCAAAAAGGACAAATATATTTTAATTTAAATTCCTAACTCTAAATAAACCAAAGCACGGCATAAATATTTTTCTTATCATGCATTCTAATTATGAAAACTGAAATGAAATAAGCCGTCAGTTTCTTTTTAACAGATTGTTTTCAGAGAACTTAAAAATACCTGTGTGGTTTTACATAATGTACGAGCTAAGGGTGTAATGATGATGTGTGTTGGCTATACATATAAGTAAATAAATTGGACACCGACTATTTTCAACTTTGGAACATTAGAGTCAATTTCGTGAAGAAATGATTGACTAGATAAGTGTTCAGATGTGATTTTTTAGGAAATAGGTAAGCAAACAAGAAATTTTGCTTCTACCAACTAATGTAGCATCATTTACCGCAGAAAAAGATACAGTTTATCACGGTGTCATTTAGCGCAACTTATATGCATTTTTAAATGTAAGAAATAAATAAAGTAATTAAGTAAATCGTTAGGTTTTCTAGCAAATTTATATAAGTTTGATTTTGACTTAATCAATACGTAACATGACAATAATTTAATACATTGAACATTACAAAATTTTGGGTATTCCTACTAATAAAGCGTAATAAAATTATAGCGATTTTAGCGGCATATTCTTGTTAACAGCAAATAAAAAAATAATAATAAAAATAAAATTACAGTTTTAAGTGTACTTACTACATTTATTACAAACTAGTTATCATTAGAAGTGTAAATTTTTCGTTGCTGTTACGAATTATATAGCGCGCTTCTAAGATAGTCCCCCCCCCCAATTTAACTTTTGAGCACAATAAGTTAGAAGTTCTACTTAAAATGCGGGTAAAATCGTTATCCAAGATTGCGTCACAATCGATACCAACTAATACCTAAAATTTGCATGTCCCTCATAGCCCTAATAAAAATTTGACTTAAACCATACTCAGCATCAAAAATCATACGCATGAAGAAGAATATTTTTTATATAAAGAAATGGGCATTTTGACTTTAGGGGAAGCAGTTTTTGGGCATGCCCATAGACCATTAACTATCATACAGCGCAAACCCGGGGTCAATTCCATACCTACCTAACAACCGAGATCTAACTATTCACGGACGGATGGACGAAAAATCGCAGCCATTTCGGTGATTAGCCCTAAAACTTTGAAACGGCAACTGGGGTCATATTGTATCTCATTTAAAAGCATCTTTCATTTTCTACATGTTAACGTTTAGAAAATCGAAATCTGACATATCGGATTTGTGATATGATTTTTTCGTTTCCCTTCTCCATTTTAAGCTAAAATTAAGTTTGTAATTAAAATTTAATCCAGTCAGATACCTTAATTTATGGTGTTGTCATGGTTACTCGGTTGATTTAACTAACACCAACTTTAATAAAGAAAAGAGAAACCGGCCCAAGACGGTTAGTTGCTGCAAACTTATTTTTCACTAGTAAATGACTCACTTTACACTTTTTGAAAGCCGCTTTCCTTGTCTATATAATCGAGTTTAGTAAAGGAAAATCAGATAATCAATTCTCAAGTTATAAGGGTTTGATTCTGAAAACGCTTCGAGACCACTTTCGAAAAGCAAGCCGTTAAATTACAGCAAAAAAAAAACTATTCGGTAATCGGTATCGGTACTTTCTACAAAATAAAACCGACGTCGCGCTGCCCTTTGTCTATGTTAGGACCTTCTGGACGCCGATAAAAATTTGGTACACATTGGGTTATAAATACCTAGATGGCTTTAAAGGGAATGCCTTTTTAGTGTCGCTTTTCACTTCAGCATTAATTTGCTGTTGCTATTGGGAAGTTGAAGTGTACAGAAGGTATGTACATAAATCTTAGATATTATATTCGGTTTTGTTGGCAGCTAAATAACAATTATTTGTGTTTTTATTTATAGAAATAAAAGCCGGAATTGATGTTATATACATTTGACGTACGTAGGAAACATCATGAAAATTTCGATACTTTCGCGAGACTCTCGAACGATTCATGAGACGAAACGAGACTTTTCAAAGTCTCGTCTCGTCTCATTTCGTGGGCATCACTATATCACATTTGTAACCTTCATAACCTTGGAATGGATTCTCCAATTTTGATTTATTAATCACTGTTATGTATTCTAAATTATCTAATGAACATTGCTTTTGAATGAGGTGTAACGAAATACCCTTATATTAAAAATTTGCGAAGTAGTACCGACTGTGGCGCCATTTTGGATCTAGAGGTATATCATCTGCAAAAGGTAGTTGGTATTCAACATTTTAAACGCGCACTATATAATGTTTTCTGTTACCCATTTTTCCAGTTTTATAAGCGACCTCTTAAATAACTTTGTTATTTGCCCACATTTGTAAGTTTATGAAGACTGTCATTGTACTTGAATATGATTTAAAGTTTCACCCTTGGCTTATTTCCCACTGTTAGCTTGCTGCATTAAGTTGACCTTAAATAAACACTAAATCACAAAGTGTATCAAATTCAGCGACATTGTTATGTACGTACCTAATTTAACAATGCAGTGCATAATTTTAAAACCAACAAATGTTTATATTGTTTTTATGACAGTATACTGCGTATGTGTGGTAAGTATCTATCTATTTATAAGCGCCATTAGTACTTGTCTGTTATGCAAAAATGCTTCCGGAACGACTCCAATAAGAAACCCTATAAGTATTTCGCACGTGCAAAGTGCCCTCACATGAACCGCCGCAGTAACTTTTTTTCTTTGTAACTCTTCCGCTTTTTCAAGAATGACTGGGGAACAATAAAGAACAGCTTCATTTTACAAAGACACAGGCCATACAGGATACACCACGCAATTTCCATAAAGCACCCGCACCGTCTACGGTACGCGGTTGAGACAACACCTGGGTGAGGAACTTTATTGTTATTACAGCCATTAAAATGGTTTATACTGGTTTATCTGCTTGTATTCAATTACAGACGTATTCTTTATTAATTATAAAAATACCAGCTAACAAATGAGATCCTTAGCAATGTTTTATGCAATGAACACCGATGAAATGGTCTTTCTTGTTTATTGGTAGCTCATATCGCCGCTATTTAATAACATGCCAGTTACAGTTTCTGAAGCTACATATTTTATTACTGCATTCATTCATGCAAATACTGTAAAAGTAAGCAATTGGAAGCCAGTTAGGCTGTAGTAGATATAAAATATAATACTTATATAACTATAAAATAAGCCTTAAAACTTTTTGAATGTAGGTACTTAACCATATATAGATTAATTAGTAAATTATATATTAACGTGTAAACGCAAATTCAGATTGTTATTTGAACATCGAGTAGCTATGACAGTGCTTTGAACGCGTACAATATGCGTTAAATGCCCAACAACTGGCAGTTGCCTCTTTCATGTCTCAATTTATCAAGTGATAGATTTGCTTTAACTACAGATCAATTCTTAGATAGCTAAGTTTTTCTGACTTCTTTCAAATTATGCAGTAAGGTAGATTTCTTGCTTTTCTTGTTCACATATATATTCGTTTATTACTTTCCATCTTTATCTTTATCCGTTACCACCATATCTTTAACAGTAAAACACAGCCTATAATGCCTGATTTCTAAAACTGATATAACTCATATCAAACGTTCAAGATAATATAGCAATGGTGTAAACCTGGATATACTACGCAAGTTGGTACATTAGTATCTAATATGTACGGAAATGGTTACAATACGGGAGAGGGCCGAGCGAGCGAGACTAGTAAACAAGACGGGTCCAACGTTCGACTTGCATACAAAGCTTTATGATGGTCCATTCTAAATTGCTTAATTTTTATTACGAAAAATTTAACGCCTAGCGAACAAGTGACAACACCAATTTCTTGTCAGCTGACGCTGCATTCCAATCTAAAGGGTAGATTATAAATTTTAAAATTTTAGAACGATATAATGCTGTTTTGCAGCCGCTAAACTGTAAATAAATGTTTATGCAGCAGCCGAAAATATCACATACTGATGATGCCAGCGTACATATTTTGACTGGCTAATGTAATGCAAGGTAAAGAAAATTTATCTGAATGAAAATAAATATTCAAAATCCCAATAAATTAATTGCTTCTTTCGTTTCACGAGTTGTCTTACGCTTTCACTCAAGTAAGATGTGACACTAAAATGAATATCCTCAAGTTCCGATAAAAAAGGACTGATACCTACGCATGTTTTTATACGAACGTACGCATCGAGCCTGATAGACGCAGGTCATACCGTGCGTCACTACTTTGGCTATCTTTACACGGCTGTAAAATTAATCTTTACAACCGCCAACGTAATGCTTTTCTTCTCTAACACAACTGCACTTACCACAATTTCAGAAAAGTCCAAACTATTTCACATACCTTTTGCTTGTCAACTAAGAGATATTATTAACATACTGAAAGATGTGAATAATGTACTTTATTTTCTCTACCCCCGTCTATACTTTTCCACACAAATGGTATTTTTTGCGTCATAAACATTTATAAAATGCATTAAATTTAAGCTATACTCGTATAGTGTAATTTGTTACTTTACATAAGATTTTTAAGTATGAATGTAATGTTCTAGAATCCAGAATAGACTTTTGAGTTCATGAGAAATTGCAAATTAAGATTTTATTAGGAAAATCTTCATGCCTAAAGTACATTTTTTTGTTTTGTCTTGTGCTCTTTATATGTTAGACTGTGATTTAAATAAGGAGCTCTCAAAGAATAGTATCATTAGCAGAAAGACCGTTGTAAACATATACATACATTTGTGGGTTTTTGTAATAATAGAGAAGTTCCTGTAAATCTACATTAATCTTCATGAGTTGAAAATGCATGTCGTCTGGGAAATCAAGTTCTTGCAATAAAGCTCTCTGTCTATTGAGATAGAAGCCAGCTATTGCTCAACAAGTATTATACGAGGTGTACCAATATCTTTGATTCCTTTTGTATACTGTTTTATAACGGCTGTCTTGACAGTCTGCAAGATGATTTACAAGTGAAAGAAGTACTTACTAACTTCCTGGTTCAAGTATCTAGGTGGTGAAGATCAAATACTTGAATTACCCTTGCAATAATGGCCAGTATTGAAACCGTAGTTTATATAAACGCAGAAGAATGCAAATATTTTTAGTTTTTTTACTAGTTTTTACTAGTAACTGCTACTAATCTGATACTACTAATTATATATATTTAAATTTAAAACTACAATCATTTTAATGAAACAAAAATTGGTGTCTTAAAGTATTTATTTATTTCATTATAAGTTTCTTCTATTTGCATAATTTAAGCTAGTCCGGTAAACGAAAGGAAATACAGATATCACGTAATATCAGCAAGAGTACATAGCCGCTGTAACGGATAAAACGACATGCAGGCCAGAAAGATTCCATTATAGCTTTTGCATAACTTTTTACCGATAACCTACATAATTACTCCCAGAGGTCTATGAAAACGGAAACTTTTGGCAAAAAGCTAACAGGAGCGGTTGAAACTAGATACTAAAATTAAATATTTGCACGTTTTCTTAATTACAATGTCTACTTAGTGTGCGGTTATCTTACTTTGGATTGATAAACAGGTTTGTGTAATGTAATCCGTGTTGGTGTAACAATAACTCCTTTGATGTTGAAAAATGTTCTCTATACAAATCCAAAAGTTAAACGGAGCATTGTACGACTATTACTGCCTTTGTAAACGCTAAACAAGACACTAGATATTGCAATTACAGGTATCGCCAAAGCTTGCAGGCATGCATCAACCACGAGACATAATTATGCATGAGGTTGCGTGCTTGTTGCTTAATTAAGTGTGCTACAACAACTACATAAATTTAGTGTTGAATTTGTATAATTAAAATTTACAATATTCTTTTCGACGACTGCTATTAATTTATAGTTTCCTGCTTTGTAAACTACTGCGCAACAGGTGGCCGTTCGGTTCTTCCATCGCCAAATAAATCATCATGTTTGGGTACTGGTTTCAGAAAATTGCAGTAAGGGCTTACTTTTTCTGGTTCTTAATCCAATGGCACCGTGAATTCTCTTATTATTGGTTAAGGGTCACTTGACCTAAGCAGTTGTACACCTACTGGAATTTAAAAAAAGACTACGTTTCGTGTGATTAGGACATCCCAGTGAATTAGTCAGAGCTATTAGTCTTCATGAACGGCAGATGTTACGCTAGCGTTGGGAAAAGGAATATAAAAACTCGCGGCAGTCGAAAAAGGAAAAATAAACAATTATCTATACCAGTAATTAGCGTCTGCATTAAAGTGCGAACAGACTGCGCATTGCTGACATTCCTTCGACAAAACGCCGGCGCTTGTCACACCTCCTTATGGATATGCAGGTATCGCAATGCTGGCATGACTTAGTTGCATATCGGAGGATCATAGAGTGATAACAACCTTGTTTAAATGTTTGTTTTAAACTAGAAGAATGCATCTTCAGCATTTGAAGTGACACACATTCATATAGGAGAGTTTAAATCCTTCAAATTTTAACAAAATCCTACATCGACTCCTGGACTACTGATTCAATAAATTTACAATTTGTTAGGCAAAAAGGTTAGTAAATTGTCTTAAAACAACAATCAAAGCGTCTTTGGATAGGTCCAAGACCGTAACTTTATTCACAATATTAATTGATCAGACATTGCAAGTAGTCTGAGCAAATCACTTATATTTGTGTTCGGGTAACGCGCATAAATCCTCAAATTTACTACTCGTTAGTGTGCGTTGTGTTCACCATTGAAAAAAGGTGCTTATTTGTTAATTGCTTCCCTGCCAAAGCTAGAACACAGAGGTTTTTATTCGGTTTCTAAGGGTACTTGAAAGAGATTGTGTAGCGCTAAGAAATGTGGCAAAACAAGGTAATACTGACTGATCTCTATTATTATTCACAATCATTAGTGCATTCTTCAATGATGTTAAGTTGTGCTAAACAGAAGGAACACTAAACATCTTCTTAAATCTTAATTTAAGATGACATATGAGAAAACCAATGCTATCCAATATTTCAGGGCAGACATAATGAAGTTATTTAATAACGTATAATTAAACGTTCATCAGAAGCAACTCTTTAATATCTTATCCCAGACATAACATAAGTACTCAACATTAATGTCATCGATTCAACATGTGATTTCTATAAAAACTAAAGCAGTAGCATTTCTCAACATTTAAAGACATTCTATTTTAGGAAGACCAATGAACGAGTCCTGCAAAGTTCCTAGTCTCTAGCTGATCTGTTTTGAAGAGTTTCAGATCATCAAACGTAATGAGTTTAGCATTTTTGAAACAAGTGTCTATATGTCGTTTACAAACAAATTAGAAAGTTACCGGGCTAAATGTGATCCTCATTATGAAATATCGGATGTTAGATGACAAAACTCAGACCTACATCAGTTGTTGATCCCATCTCAACTGTTTGTGAATACTTCAAAGGCTACATATCCATCAAGCAACCAAGTAATAACTGAAGCCGGTATCAAGCTTTGTGAGAAGAACATCGTGATCAACATTGACACTTGTCAGTAAAGTCATATATTATATCCGTCCCATAAACGGATAATGTTGCTCATGCTGATTTTTCCCGTACGAAACAATGTTGATTAGAAAATATACATTCTTTACTAGTGAAGTAGTTAAGTATTAAAGAGACGACAGGTTACAAATCACACGATATTTTCTGTCCAGCTTATTGCTAAACTTGAACAGCGGAGTTACATAACTCTCCTTCCATATTTAGAGTAACATTGTTTGAGTGAAAATAAAATATAGAGTCGAATAATTAGTAAAAATATGCACTGTTCCAGAAACATATTGGACATATCATCATGCCCAACTGTCAATTTTGTTCTTACTAAAAATTGCCTTCAACGAAACTGAAAATTGAATCTTTTCAATTTGCAGCTAATTTTAATTATACTGACTGTATTAGAGCAGATACTAATCAAGTATGTGCTCGGTATTTATAGGAATAGTAAAGGTATTTTGACCAAAATTCGTCAATGACTTTTTAACGAAGATGAATAAATGAAATTATTTGTTGGACAAACTGGCACGAAAATATTTTAAAATTTAAATTAGGGTTGTCAACTTTACAAAGGTGTGAAACAGTTAACGATAGTAATATAGGATATAATTTATTTATATTTAAGATATTTACGACGCCTGCATACTTTGTTCGTACTGTTTCTGTTCTTAATTTTACAAATCTCACGTATCAGAGAAATAAATGTACAAGTGAAAAATAACGTGTAAATTTTATGCCAGTAAGTATTCAAAATATCGTGATAAAGATTTTTGGGGGATAAATTTTATTCATTCTGCATATATTAAGAATTTCAGTGACCCCAGTAACACTCATTTTATTAACGTATATTATTAACGTTTTAAAAATATGCGTAGAAATAGGTCGGGTCAGGTGATTGATAAATTCTGACATTTGCAACCCCGTAATTCGTGTAACGGTGTTTCATAGAATTGAAAATACAACTCACTCATGGACACATTATGCGTGACGTAGGACTTGATGCTTCATAAAATTTTAAGTACCACGTCAAATCTTTAGTATCATTGTCTTAATTTGAAGTGTGAAAAGGGCGCGGTCCGTCCGTATCTTCAGAAACTTCTGTCGTTAGGTCCTGCGTTCTCACACAAATTACCTGATGTTTAGCGGTCAGGCCAGAATAGACCACCAAAAGTCTGGTGTTGACGGCACACAGCGGTACACCGTCATAGCATGAAGTCCTATTTAGATGAGTCCACATTTCACATTACCGTTCAAAACGAATGGAACAGCACAACGTTTTGGGAAAACTGAAGTATTATACTTATAGGTGCTTTGTTTCCTGTAAAGAAGCGTATCGGCTTTGCACAAATGGAAACTTCCACATCTCGTTTGTTAGCGCTTTTATGCTGTAACAGAAGTAATTTAAGTGATTCTCACGGAGCATTGCAAACACACACCATTTCACTAAGTATTTGCTCATTATTTAACGTAATCATTTAGCAAGTTTAGCTCGTTTTAGTGTTGGAGGCGAATTCTAAATACAAACTCGGAATCCCATACGTGTTTATCCTAGACCGGCTGAATTAATTCCGTAACACGTAACCTATTGGGAAAAATCTACCCGTGACAGATGTGCATGTTTATAAACTAATATTCTATGATAGAGCCTTGAGGAATATTTAAGTAATTAACACGGTTGTATTAATCAAAGCATGGGAAATATTTATTATGTACACAGATTGTAGTAGCTTTATTTGTTATCCTTTCTAAATTTGGAGGGATGTCAACATGTAGTGCATTAGTATCCCATATGAGAGCATCTCGGACATTCCGATTTTATTATTAACGAATTCATAAAAAATGTAATAAAACGTCGCGACTGTAATAAAGTATACCGAATGCATTTTTAACTGTATATCGTTTCTGAGTTGGCTTTTATGTAAGCTTCCACGGCGCATGCTTCCAGCAGACCAACTGCAGAATGGAGCAGAAGATAAAGTATATAATAGTATGCTAATAAAGAGAATGGCACTAATAGGCGTGACGTTGTTTGCTGCCAATGCCGTTCTAGGACAAATGAATAATTAGTTACATCCATCATGCTAATGCAAATACACGTTGAATATTTTTATTTATACTCATAAAACAGATATTTCCCAGTATACGAGGGTGAATGCTTTCAGCGTCCATAATATAATAAGATAATATTTTGTCGGATAGATCGCTGTCTCTTGAAAACACTGACAAAAAATTAATAGTCTGACATTTCGATTACACCTGTAATCTTTGTCAAAGACGAAGAACCTCAAAATTTGTCTGACAAATTTTGAGGTTCTTCGTCTTTGACAAAGATTACAGGTGTAATCGAAATGTCAGACTATTAATTTTTTGTCAGTGTTTTCAAGAGACAGCGATCTATCCGACAAAATATTATCTTAAGATATTTCCCAGGACTAAAAATTGCAATATACAGTCACAATTTTTGCTATTACTGATATTATATTCTGATTTCTAGGATATAAATATTAGTATCTAACTCTCATGAAAAAATGTGATACAGTTCGTATAATAACATTCATATAATATATTAATTCATAAGCACATGGGTTTTCTAATTTATTTGTTAAAGTATAGGTGTTTATTAATCAGCTTCATCATCTCTTTGATAGAGAATAAACACAAAACAATAGGTTTTTGCAAACAAATCTATCTAGAATACAAATTACAATCCTAATGTTAATAATAAGCTATCCCCGTTAAAGCGTGACTTGGCGATACAGTTTTCCTATATTCATTAATAAAGACACCATTATCAAACTCGGCGAATATGCGACCTAGTTTTGAGAAACAAGCTTCCCCATCAGAATGGCTCGTTTGAAAGCCTACGTTCAGCAACAGACATTTCGTAGCTTTTTGTCAATCGGAACGGTTCGTAATGAACAGAATTTGTTTTTGATGGTTTAAAATGTAAAAACATATCTAACTGTCGAAGCGAATTTAGATAAAATCCATATTAGTAATAAACCATAAATAAAAAATCATGCATGTTTTCCGTGGATTAGAGGCCTTTTAATACACTAGTGGATTAAAATTCACAATACCACGCGTCGGTTTTATAGAATTACATTTAGAATTATTATCAATATTAAGAACGATCTTGTCTTGACCATGATTATTCAAATTCAGTCGATAATGAGTTTTTGAAGGACTGAAAGGGCCCACAACTTCACCGAAATTAGGAAGGATCTGATTTTTTTCAGCAATTGCCATCTTGCTGGACAGTGATTCTTCAATATAACTTTCTCCTATAGATACCAATAATGTTGCCGAAGAACGCCTCTTTCTATGTCCGGTATAGCTTTCTGGACCATGGAGCCCAAAAAATGAAGCCACTTTTGAAAAGGTTTTCAAATCGTATTGATGCCCACATGTTGTGTATGGCAATTTTCAAGTCACATATCGTAAAAAAATCTCCCACTGGCAGTTTTAGGTCGTAGATTGATGTATTTTCGAGACATAGCTACAACATTGTCTGCAAAAGCTTCTTCCAAGATCGCGAGTAAGTGCCTTTCTCTTGGACATGGCAGATGTCCAAAAAAGTTAATTTACTGCATCAACCACCAACCAGCACCTGCGACTCCCATAACGGTTGCAACGTGTAAAAAATTCAAAATAAAAAGTTGAGTGCATAAACTGAAATAATCGCATAATGTATTTCCTACTTTAACTTGTAAATATTCATCATTCTGTGCTTTTTTTAATTCTTCAATTTGGTTTCTCTCCAGTATCTTTGCCCTGTTTGGTTTATAATTCCTTGATCCAGCTTTACCAGTTTACCCTACTTCGATAGCATCGAATACTTTGTCCACATTGACAGCAAACCGTTTCTCTACATTGAAAAAATCCGTTAGTAGCACCTCTTCTCTAATTGCTCCTTCTCCTATGCCACTTTGTGCGCCAGTTGTTGAAATCCACCAATTTCTTCTCGTACGGACTTTTCTTTTCATCGGGCGTAATGTTACTGATTTTAGTCGCTAATTTTTGTGTCGATCTTGCAAATATTGTCCTAGAAAGGACTTGCAGCTCAGAATCAATAAACGTTTAAGGAAATTAACTTCTTCTTGATCAAATTAAATCTTACAAATCTGCCCGTGGTCGTTGATAAAACATTGAACAACATTCGGGAATAAAGAGCCTCCACGAGAAAAAATGGCCACGACTGTTTTAGTTTTGTGTATCTAAGGCTGTGTATTAGAGTAGAAAAACGGTATCCAAGTTTCTTTAATTTTTAGACACAGAACTAAAGGTTCTGTTTAAAAAAATGTAGAATACCATCATCAGGTTTTTGATAAAATCGCGCAAATTTAAATTATACTCAAAAAACTGTCTAACATTTGCGAAACCCCATCTCTCTTTAAGACCAGCAGCAAGTGACATAACCTGCGAGGAAAGGAAAAATTGAATACCCAGTGCTACATGGAGACGTATTACGGGGTTATCTACTAGGAAACGGTCAAAATGAGCTTTGATATTTGTGGATTATCGAAGTTTAGTTCTTAAATAATACTATTGCATTTTTTGCAGCTCCATTGGCTGGAATTATAAAGGCTTAAGGGTTTATCTTCTATAGCACTGACTTTTGGAATTGCGTGGTAGTATTTCACGTTAAGAATACTTTTATCGACAATAGGCATTTATGTATAATTAATCAGATGTACTCGATTTTCCAGTGGACCCAAATATTTTATGTGTATGCGCTTGTGTGTTGTGTCAAAGCCATTATATAACTACATTATTGGTCTACACTGTGCTCTTATATAGTTTTGATTCGTTCATTTCGTATTTAAATCAATACATTTTTAATTATGGAACTTTCTTTTATACTAGCACTTCTGTCTTTTTACTCGTGAATATCTAAAGCCTTCGAGTTTACCATCTAGTTTACTATTACTTTTATTTCCTCTACAAATCTTTGAATAAAATATGGAATAGGGTACGTTTCAGCCTGTGCATTCAGGTCTGACATCCGTTATTTATAACATATTATATGTTTCTGACTGATCCCAATTTTCTTTAGCTTCTCAGTTTTGACTGTTTCAAGGCAGGGGATGAGATTTCGTATTTTCATTACAATTCATAACCATAGTAGAGAAAAATACTAATATAAGCGTTTCCCATTGAAAATAATGCTTCCAGAAATACAACGCATATAAATTGTTTGCGTTGAAGAAATTACGAGTGTCTCGAAAACCATCCGTCCGTGAATAAATTAATGATTTTTATGTTGTTTGACGCGGTAAAAGCACAAACGAAAATCCTAGTTTCATATTTCCGTGGTTAAACAACGGGGAGATTATTGAGATAGGCGCATGGCCCAAAGAACATTAACACGGCTATTAATAGACTTCGTCTCATAATAAATATAAACCAGGTAACTCCAGTCGGGGCGATGTTTAACAAGCTGCTACACGTACACTGTAATTTACAATGTGATTGACAGCGATTTTTATGAAGCAACGGTGTAAGCAACAAAACCAGTCTGTTTCCTTTAGTTTTATTTCATCAACCACCGACTGCCGACGTAATGACATTGTGTCTACGACAGGCGCTAACACTTTTGAAGATAATTAATCGCTTTTACATCGAGATGCAAATTGCTGTGGTTTAAAGCCGGAAGTTCCAGCACGCTGTTGGTACAAAATTTCTTCGGGTCTTAATATATAAAATGTCCCTTATTCTTAAGTGTAGCTTTATTCAAAGCGATATACTACCCGAACAGCATTTCATAATATCGCCTTAATCAAAACACCTCAATATCTGTACGTCGCCTCAGCACAGAACGGTCTTTTTTGAGCGTTGATCGTTGTCATACGTTACTTGTTCGCAGCTTTATTTCGCGCAATGAACAAAAATAGTTTTAAAAGGAAATGAACTAAACTATTGAGTTTCTTCAGTTAAGTTTTTGGGTGTACAATCAAAAGCTGCTATGAAGAATTGGTTGTAAGCTTTGTCACGTCAAAAAAATCTTTGGCGAAGACGAATTGTCTTTCGTCAGCAGAATATTGTTGCCATATTAATAGCTATATTGTAGTAGTATGATTCTTCTGCACTATGATAATCATGAATCCCTTTGACTGCTGTAAAAAAAAATTCCACTAGAATAAGTAAAGGGGTTTTCACTAACTATGCTTGACGTTTTATAATTGAGTTTCAGCAAACCGATAGAGCAGCCATCAGGTTTAAGAAGTGTGGTCAAGTAATATTTTCATTTAAAAATGGACTGCTACACTATTTAAAAGTACATGGAATTTGTTCATATTTTTACCTACCAAACCTTTCGTGCGCTAGGCAGTGGTAAATCGACTGAAAAAATATTGCTTCCGAGATAATGATTGTGAAAATCTAAGACGTTCTATTTCGCGTAGTGTACAATAACTTGGAATCTACCCATCGTATACTTGGTGATCAAACACGTTGCAGTTAACTTATGAGTTAATGACCAATTATTGTATTCATGTTTAGTTTTGATCCAACGGCTTCTTCCGGTATTCTGAGATTTAAATTAGCTATATTGAGGTAACCAACTCAGCATTTTCCGATAATGAGAATAGTTTTCTACAGTACGGTGCACTCTGTATTATACTGCTCAGGTTCTGTTTACCTTTGGGAGGAATGTGTTAGTTGAAAGAAAAGATTACATTCTAATGGTATTATATCGGTTAACACTATTTGTTAACACAAATTTTACTATTTCACTGTCCATTATGACGCTGATATACTCAGTATTTTAAAATTAGTAGTAGACATGTTTCAAATCGGAATTGTGCACAGCTCTTCTTTACCGCACTTACCCAAATCCACATTATATGGGGCTTATGGTTGTCTGGCTTCACAGTATATATTTATAATCAGCTTCAGTGTCCCAAAAATTCGTAGGTCACATACTTCAGTAAGTTATTTCACACTTCTTTATTTACTTGCGCTTGTCGTGTAAACGGAGTTAATTTTCCTGCTAAACCGCTTATTCTATCTTTTTGCACAGTTCTTCTTCAATACGTTTTTAGATTTCAACGTTGCACCATCCGCATCCCATAAACAAATAGATCATTCTATCACTAGTCGCTTATAACAGTTTATACTAATTTCAATCACAAGATATTATTAAGATGGAAGATTACCATTCAGCATAAAACTGATACTCTTCGAGTTAATGACATTTTCACAAATTTAATTCTGTCGGTATAAATTTATAAATACCTATATTGCCTATAAAAATGGACATTCGCAAGCATCGTGATTATTGAAATAATGCTTAACTTTCTCATTAAATTTTCTACAATTATCTTGTTCACGGTTAGTTTATCTGACACAATAATGACATGTAGTGGCGCCAACAAGTGGACGACCTTCGTTTTGCGTCATATTATTTTCCGGATTTTCAAGCAAATAAAACTTTCAGTTGACAGAGTGGGCTTGCTTAAGAAATGCGCGTTTCTAAGTTTATAACTCCAGAAGCATGTGCCACTGTAATTAAGTGATTGTTTAATACATTTATGACTGTATTGTTATTTATGTTGGGTTCATTAATGTCTATTTTAATGCACATGCAAAAGATATACCTGCACACGTGTGTGATATTACTATGTGTAAGAGTGCTTTGAAAAGTAATCTCTATTTTATCATGGAGTTGGGCTCGGGTTTGATAAGAGTAAATGGCAAACCAATCCGAATTTCTTGTTAATTAAATTACTCATTAAAAAACACATAAAATTTTAAGGAAATCGGGGATTCGTAATGATTTTCATTTATTTGGATTATTTAATAAGACCCCCTATTATTTTATAGTTCTTATTATTATGCGGACATCTTGTTGTCCACCGGCCTACAAGAATGACTGGTCGGCTCGCTATTAAAATCATATTAACTTTTATTAACCGTGACATGTTTAAAAGCCGAATGTATAGCTAATAATGCCTCCCGGAGAAGACGTAAAATTTTTATGTTTGCACAACTTGTCAATTTGTTATTTTATGGGTGTAAAATATGGCCAACATGAAGTTTTATTTTATTACACCAACCTGACACATTAAGAAAAATTTATTGGAGGTATTCAACACCTAGTAAAATTTAGAGCGTGGAATCAGTGTGCTACCTACTAGAAAAGAGCGACAATTTAAGAGAGTACTTTCCAGATTGAGCTATAAAATAAAACAAAATGCGTAAGGTGTGGCAATATGTAGGATCTTCCGCATTTTTGTAGCGCTGAGCACTAGCGAATGGGGGCTATACTTATTATATTCAGTAGTGAATCGAAAGATACTTAGCTTAGCTGTCATTATATCTTTCGTAACTTCACTGAAATGCTTATTTTACCAAAACTACAAACCTTGTGACTGCCACAGAACTCTCTTTATATATATATCCACTTTCAATTAATAATTGTATATTAAATAGATTTTTTTAAATTAAATTGACAAACGGAATTCAACATTTTAATTCTTCTAAAGAAAATAATTCTTAAAGTGAACTTCTACTTTTTACAATTGTAAAGCGCTTTTGGCTAAATTATTTTCTTCTAATGGAATAAATATTGCTTTTTCTACCGTAGGCAGTGTGTTTTCCCGTTTTGTCCATAATAAAACCAAATTTCGGTTTTAAATCATTCATGCGTTTATAGTTTTTCATGCAATGATTGCAATTCAGTTTATATTGGACAAACCGAAAGATCCTTTTTAACTAGAGGTAAAGAACATTTGAAGCAATTTGAAAAGTATAAAAATACAGATATTGTAACAACAAATTCTTCGTTAGCCAAACATTTATTAGTAAATAAACACACTGCCACGCTAGACAATCTAAATTCATTACATTTGTGTAGTAAATCATCTAAATTAAATTATTTGGAAATTTTAGAGATTTATAAAATTATTAACGAACAAAATTTTACTATTCTAAATGATTTTTGTAATTTCAATTGTCCTATTCTAAATTCTTTGTTAGATCTAAAATAATGTTTCGTTTGAGTTACTGGCATGTGGGTTGCTTTTCAGTTTGTGGTCAAGTTTGCTTGTTTCTGATTTTTGACTTTGTCAAACTGTTAGTTTCCTTTCATAAATAATTTTTTTACTGACGATGGCTAACATGTAGCCGAAAGCGCTTTACAATTGTAAAAATAAAGTGGAAGTTTACTTTAAGAATTATTTTCTTTAGAAGAATGAATTAATAACTCCACTTAGAGCAGATGGATCAGTTTTCAATTTTTAATATTCAACATTTTGTTATTCAGCATTTATTTAAAAAAAAACCTGTTTTTTGTATAATGTGATATTAGAAATGACCCTATTTTGATTAGATCATTTAGTTATGTTTGTAAAAAAATACAGGAAAGGTTTAAAAACATTGTAGGTTGTAAATAACTAAATTGACATAAATGGGAAAAACATTAAAACAACGTCAAAATTAAAAGCATGGCATGAGTTCTTTGTAAAACGGTAACAGCGATGTGGTTAATTTTAACTGAAGTCGTGTATTAAGTGCCCTTCAAATATATGAGTATGATTATTTTTTAAGGTAGGCGTGACTTTCACAATTAGTTATTCATTTCAAGTCAATTGAACAGAATTTTTAGTTACCGTGAAAATAGTGCCTTTATAATTCAGAACGCAGCACAATGGTGAAAAAGGGCAAAAACAAGATATTAATCAGTAACTAGAGTCAGAGGCTATACAAAGTACCAGAAGCGAATGTTTCTCATATCGATCAATAACATAAACAACACACAGAAAGCATCCACACAGATGACGTATACCATGCGTCGTTCCCGCTTAAATCCTTACATCCCATTAGAAATTAAGTGTCCACCCCTCCAACCTTGTATGGAGGTAGCCGACGTGTTAGTATATATGATGACCGTAAGTTCGTTCAATCAATCACCCAACCAATCAATCAATCGCGAGGAAGAACTGATAACTTTAATGTGGGATGTGGAGACAGACGCACCGGTATATAAGTTGTTTAATCAACAGTATCTTGAAACACTTTCTACTATACTATTATCAAGCGCCAGTAAACAGGATGCAAAATTTGTGGAACCAAAAAATGTGAAAAATGTTTCTCATGCAGATTGCCCCTAAGATGAAGAGTGTGCTAAATTAAATTTACGCTATAAAATGGAATACAATTCTAAAACCCCCGCTGGCAAATTGGCGCAATAATGAAGATAATCCATTTCTACTCAAACTGCTGAAAAATAAAATATATCGCTTGTACCTGTAAAAAGTGCATATAATACATCAACTTAGTGGAAATAATTCATATCGCTGTGTTCAGTATTGCGACGAACATACGGAGGAACACTAAAAAAATATCTTATTTAAAAGACGAAATAGTTTTTCTTTCGAATGAAGCGACTTATTTGCCATAACAGGAGGTACTGGTATCTCGTAAATTTTGATGACACAGTTAGGTATCTTTTATATAGTACTTTTCTAAATAGGTGGATAAGACGGCAAGGACCAGTAATAGAATGATCTGCGTGTTCAGTAAGCTCGACATCCTTGGACTTTTTTTTCTGGGGCATTGAAAATCTCGGATTTATAGCAACAGTCCAAAAAAATATTTAAAACAGAGGACCTTGTGAAAATAGAAAACCTAAATTTGAATACTGTTTAATCAAATAAAATGCATGTCTATGTCGTATTGCTGTGTAGTCTACACCGCAACCAACTGCAGATAGATCTATTTCGCTATCATTATAGCTCATCAGCGCAGTTTAGGTGTAGTGCAGACAGCACGGCATAGAACTAGTTGTGCCTATATACGAAAGACTTGGTATGATGTATGTAAACATTTAGATGGCAATGCCATCTGTCAGCATTACACTAACATGATGACAAAGCCACCTAGCTGCCTTAACGGATACCACTTCCTAAAGGCAGCTAGGTGGCTTTGTCATCATGTTAGTGTAATGGTGACAGATGGCATTGCCATCTAAATATCTACTTACATCATACCAAGTCTTTGGTAGATCTATCTGCAGTTGGTTGCAGTGCAGACAGCATAGCATAGACATGCATTTTAATGTATGTCGGTTCTTGCTCGCTTTCAAAAAGTGCCGTAGGGGCTTGCTGTCAAATTGAAGTATGCAGGTGCATGACAACTTGTCAGGCTACAGGTCACTTCCTTTAGGAAGTAGTACCCCTTAAGGCAGCTAGATGGCTTTGTCATCGTGTTAAATTTCAAATTATGTTAATAACTTTTACGTTTAGTAGTAGACTCTGGCATTCCCTCTGCAGGCAGAATGAACCGTGTTCTTTGTGTTCTTCCGCTTATGCATACCAGAAATCTGAAAACGACCCGTGTGATGGTGACGAAACATTGCATTTAAACACAATGAAATCATTGGCTTGAGAATTGGAAATTTTTGTTTTGAAGTTAGATAGCCACGGAACCTTGTTGCATTAAATGTATTATTCAAAAGGGAAAACATGTTTAATACAAAAGAAATTCACCTCAATTGTTGTCTGTAAAATAAAAAAATGCTTTGATCTCATATGTGAAACGTTAGTGGCGCGATCTAATATTGTATCGTACAAAAAGGTGTGTGAACATTATAGGCACTTTAGTACTATCCTAGAATCGTTAGTAGTTGAGTGAAAGAGTGTGAAATAGATTGTTTCCAGATCAGTAGGTTTTCTAAAGTTAATATCCATTTCTAAACTTTCATTAACCTAAACTACCCTTGATAGCAAATGTGTTTTCCTACAAGTTATCTCGAATGTATCTCCCGTTCTACAACATACATAGTGCCATGTTGAGTGTTCTTATGTAAAAACTTACTTATGAAGTATAAAGGCTTGTTCTTCTAATGTATGGTTAAAACAAATTTCATTTGATTTTGGAAATAAAACAAATAGCTTGAGCGTTTACAAGATTTGTTTTGCAAAAAGCTTATTTGAAATATATAATGGTGGCAAAGAAATAGCAACAAACTTTAATTGGCTGCAATAATTTGGTCGATCACTTGCATTAAATGTTTATTATGATCATGGAGGTATGCTTTTAAACACTCTCTCATCGTAACCAAACTCGAATAGTACTAGCTAGATTCATTTATATTTTACAGTTTGTTCTTAGGTGTAGAGTTTGTTAAAAAATGTTGTGTACTTTACTATATTGTTAGAAGATTGTATGTTTATTAGAGTAAAAATCGTTTGCTTCATTGAGTACAAATATGTATCTGTAGTTTATTTCGAGTGCCTGAATAATGGAGACACAAACAGAAGAACTTTTATCCAACTGAATTAGCCAATATTAGAGCTATTGAATTCCAGTATTTATTATTATGCTAAGTTAGTAGCCTAGTATACCGCTTAACATTGCTAAGATATACATTATTAAGGTTTATCTCTAGTTTTGCTAGGAGTTTATTTGCACATAAATAGCTTATATAGCTTATGCACATAGTTTAACTTTAGCCGCAGTTAATCTAATCGTAAATGACCGCATTTTAGATTTTTTTCTGGTTGGCCGCGCAGTATCTCTATCACAAGCATCCCCAACGATGTAATAGAGAAGTACACCATAATCTGCATACTTATGCATTATAGTACGTTATATTTACATAATACAAGCTGTAGGACGCCGGTCTCTTCGTTGCCCATTGTTTATATCAGACGATACCAGACGTGTGAATGTGCGGTAACATCGAGATTATAGCAAATCATCCGCTAATCTATATTTATGCTCTCTACGGTATTGGATTTCAGGAAGCTGTTTTCCATAGCGAGAGGTGGCCGCAATTCAAATCCGGAAAGCATGCAGAAAGGCACTGAAAACTGTTAAGCTTTAAACATTATGTAACTGCATGTCACGGTTGTCGGGATCTACTCCATTAGCGTGCTAAATTAGGCATTCCATTCTGTAGAGGTAGGACTGCATCTAACATAGTTTCTTTAGTTGACATATAACCAAAGTGGGCAAATACAGTTTAATATAGACGTAATCTGGTTCGAAAGTTGTGTGAATGTCCTGGATACGTGGAATAACGGCAATATTTATTTGAAGGTAATGCATGTAATTGATAAGTATGAAAATATGTGAATACGTTATTTGACAAGTCGTGCCTTGGATATCAACTATTTTAAAGTAGTGTAGCATAATACTCGTTTCTTTGAACTCGATTATTTCCACTGTAAAGGTGAGAAAACCAAAATAAAAAAAATATATCCTACCAATTTTATTCGGAAAATGCAACATGATAGTGCTGCAGAAAACCTTTTTTTAAATTATTAAAATTCACAGTAAAGAGTATTTGCGTTTAATGTTGCCTGATAGAGTTAGGCACATGATGCATCTACCTAATGGCTAATGAAATAGATGTGGATAACACATTTCACAATTACATTTATTAAATCAAATACAAGAGGCTTTCTAAAGGTACAATAAAAGTTATTAATTTATACCTATATACAAATACATAGATTAACAAAACAGTTACTGAGTAAGCATGAATAAAATTTTCCAATAAAGATTTTCAATGACGGAGACATAGAACAAACTAGAAATATCATTCAATAATTTCTTAGAAGATTATCTATGCTCATCAATGTTTAATAATTTTTAAGCAGCGTTTCAAGCATTTCAAAGCTAAAACTACCCATTTTACGAAGCTGTGTTTCAACTAAGCATACTGAGCAGGAAAACGGAAAATCAGAGTTGATGCACTCGAGTCAAAATGTTTAATCGTATTTTTTGTTTATTCTATACTAATATAGGTTTTTTGTTCACACACAAACTAAGTTTATAAAGAAACTAAAGTTGTTAGCTAAAATTTAATTTTATTCCTACAGTTCATACCTTTTAGACAGCTCCAATATTTGTGGCCACCCAAAACGTTAAATACCTATTATATATAAGTTAAAATAGAGAAGACGTCAATTTTAAAATTAATCAGTAGTAAGCGCAGTAGCAGTAGCAGTAATTAAATGTTTTATCAAGTTTTCTATACTTTAGGCTACAGTTTCTTTTTTTGACTCACTGGTCTGGTTAAATGGAACAGTAGCGCTTTACGCCAGTTCTCTTAAGCAATCTTTTTTCACAGTCTAAACAGCACAATAGCATACAGAATCTGTGACATGAGCTTTGATAGCTCATCACAGTCGGTTGGCTACTGTTAATGCATTTGAATCAGCTCTTTTATTGTTTCGTCGTTGATAGTGAAGTAAACACCTGGGAGAGAGAATGTGACGATACTATTAATGGACAAAAAGGAATTAGTCTACTAGTCAGTKGCGTATTACTATTTTAGGAAACGATGTATGCGCGAATACGACGACAAGTGAACCTTTACTTCACACKGGTAACGTTTATCTTTTCTGAAAAATAAAACAGATAAAATATAACTTCTAAAATAGATAATATTTCTACTCGATGATGCTACTCGTATACGAGGTGTTTCTTTGAATGTAGGCGCGTAGAACACATCAAAATAAACTGGCGCATTCCTTAAAATCGAAGAGAGGAAGCTTGTTTCTGTAATAACTTCTTGTATTTTGTTTATTTTTAAGGTGGCGTAATGTACATTTTTATAACATGTTTAGTTTGGCGGTAAAAAGTGACCTTTCAATCCGTATTACATGTCCATATTCTTTCTCTGTCAAATAATGTAGTTGACAACAACTCAGCAGCCATTTATTTAGTTTAAATAATCTGGAAGGCAGTTTTATGGAAGTATGTAATTTTTAGAAAAATTATTTTGATGCGTTTTATTATAAAACAGTAATTGAAGTATTGCAGGTGACTTACCGCCGTCAACCCAACTGTTAAAAATGCCTATAAAGACGTTTAAAGTACCCACGCATTTCAAAACGTAAGTAATTATTCTAACTTGTATTTAAATTATTCTATACAAACACAAAAGTTTTATAATAAAAACAATTTCCTTACACCGACTTTGAGACATATCTCGTACAGAATGTGTTAAATTTTATCATTACTTTACTACTATAGCTATTTTCGGGCATTCTATACACCCACTTGAGATTACCGGTATATGAAGAAAGTAATTATCTTTTATTAAACATACTTATCTGTATTGGCATATTTGATCTGACATTAATAGTATATTAAAACAACTAAATTTTCCCTCTAGGCACCACTCTTTATGATAATTTGAATATGTAGGCGCCTATTATCGGAAATGAAGAAAAACACCGGGCAATTTTTATTTAATATTAATATTTAAATTTCAAGTAAATTAAGTTAAAAAAGGTGCAGAAAGAGATTATAGCATAGTGCTCGTTAAAACAAAATTTGGCTGCATAAGGTGATCAATCACAAAGCTTGACACTTCCATCAAGAGATATTTTTGCAGCTTAATAAAAATTGAATCTACAGGGGTTAGGTACCTTAAAAGGACTACGGATGTATAAATATTTAAGTGGGACTGACAATTTAGAACTTACTACCAATGTCCCATATACGTAATTAAAATCATATAATTATAGTAGATTATTAATCAGTGTGCGCGCGTAGCTGTGATATTTACGATATTTGATAGTCTTTGGTGACTGGTAATGTGGTTGTCTGCACGCCTAGGCTATTAACTAAAAAACGATGCCTTGAATTTAGTTTATTGTTTATAAAAAATTTGATATTTTACAAAGCTTACTCTTTTTGTGATGAAAAACGTCATTTTTGTTTGCTGCTTGTTTTTTTATCACTGGAAATTACCTCCAAAATTTAAATATTTAACGAAAGGTTTTTGTATTTTATGTTTCAGACGACATTTTAGTAAATAAGCTTGGAAGGTTCACTACCGTTTGTGTAGTTACTGCAATGACTTTAATGATTTTCACAAGCTGCTATGATAGTATCAGTACTGCTTGCTAATATTTTTGAACCAATAAATTCTTAAACAAATAATTCCGTTAGTTTAGGGTTCAGAAAACTTGGCAACTTGAATCAGAGGTTTCCAAATATTAATTTCGCTATGTACTGCAATTCAGTTAGCTTATGAAAGCATGGATAAACTCAGTGATCAATAAGATAGATATATCTACTATGAAGCTTTTGCCTCAATGTTTCTTCTAAATTTTAACATCTTATAACTCCTTTTTATTTATAGATAATGTCACGATATTAAATAATTACAAAATAAATTAAATTAGTTTTGTATATGAAATACATAACAAAAAATGAAAGGAACACAAAAAATTGAAGCAAACTAACAAATAGATTAATAAACATATCATTTTATATCTATGTAATAATGTTATCATATTTAGTGTTGCTCCAATTTATTACTTCTCAGCCTTCATTGTATCGATGCCATTCCGAATGTTCCGTGATGAAAATTCTCAATGAGAACGAGAATGCTATTTCATTCAACAGACATTTGCCAGTTTTACATCCAAAAGTTTTTCAGGGTGTACCGCCTTATTTAGATTCCACTGTAAATCTTCCACTTAGAAGAAATGTAAATAACTGGAAACTGTTTTGTAAATATATCAGCCAATTAAAAGATAAAATCCAAACTAATTAAGGAAACAATCGCAAATAACTCCGACTCTCACCTCCGTTTCATCGATCGATCGAATCCCATCTGCGAAACGCTAGCCGCTGTAAATTAATTATACACTGAAAAAACACATGTATAACTTGTGACCTTTGTACCTTTTGTAACACTTTCATGTAAATTAAAGAACCTGTTTGATATGCAATTAGAGAATTGATTTTATAATACATAGAATATTATTAACGGCCGTATTTCATTTTATTTTTTATACTTTGAATACACTTCATTTAACCAAACATGAAGATAAGGATAAAAATATGTTACTTCATTGGTGTAAGTTGTCACGCCTCGAACGTGTGTGACTCGCCCAGATATTTAAATGGACGTCAACACAGTAATATGTCTTTTAATATATAACTTGCGATTTATTCTTGAATGCTGAACATGTGCATCGAATACTAAATTTTAAGAACAACAGTGGTAATAATAATTAAAAGCAAGGGCATTTAACGTTAAGAGGACATAGTAAAAAATTAGTTTTTTATTTTCCAAGCCCTAAACATAGACATGTTTTCGTGTGAATCCTGGTTGCCCATCAACGAGCTCGTGAAGATCTGGAGTGGAAGTGAAATAAAATCTGATGTAGCTCGAACACAACTACCTGGTTTAAGCAGTTTCGGAAAAAATAAGTTTAATAGAGATTCTTATGGAGTTTTTTTTCTAATTGTGGATTTAACTTTGAATTTTTCTCCATAGAAAAAAGGACAAATAATATTTTGACCATTTAATTTTTTCCAAAACAGCCAAAAATAGTTTAAATGTGTAGATTATACGTAACAAGTTTTATAATGGACCTCTAATTAGTTTAGGAATTAGATGACGTAACTGTGCCAAGCCCCATTGATAAATCATCCACTCCAACATTTTATAAGTCGCTGTGCTGTACGCAAATGTTCATTAAACATTGGCAGAACAATTTTGAATAACTATAAATTAATTTGAGAACATATTTGAAATTAAACAAATCTATAATTTAAATATCCAATTCAAAATATTATTTCTAGCTTTCGTTAATTTGTACTAGTAGATTTGACAAATTGTCATTAAATGGAGTCTATAAGCCAGGTTAGTTATTTTACACGCTTAACTAAACGATATCTACGTATGTACTGCTTTTAAAACGTTCATTTGTATTTGTACACTTCCTTTCGTGGAAGGTATTTTAATTAGCTTCATTTAGGTCACCTTTTCAAGACAAAAGGTAGGCGCAAAATTCAAAAAACTTTAAGTATAAATTAACAAATTACCCAGTGATGCGAGGGTACCTAAATTTATGACCTTATGAACATTTGAACTCGTGGAAAACAAACATTTAATGAATTTTATCAAATAAATATTATCTATGTTCTTGAGTAACAAAATACGGAAAATAAGAATTCAAATGAAATAAAAAAGAACCTTTTTAGTATGTATTTACTTTTTACCTTTCTGTGTACATAGAGTTGTTTTGATAAATGACAGTTTTTACTTTTGCCGAATTATATTCACTAACGATAATGATCTTTGTGGATAGAGGTTGAAAATGTCACCGGTAGGTGGCGGCAACTTATAATGATATGATTTTTATTTCATCGTATTATTATTATTATTATTATTATTATTATTATTATTATTATTATTATTATTATTATTATTATTATTAGAGTGAAAAACATATAATAGGAGGACATGGCATAAGAATATATAATATAGGCTTTTCAATGTGCGCTGAGCAATTACACGGAATACGTTAATTTGTAGTTTTATTACTTGAAATGAAAATAAAACCTAACGTTTACCCAGTAAACAGGAAATTGTGTCACATTGCCTTACCTGTGTGGTGCCACATATCGACAATCTGTAAGAACTTGAAGTGGCCGGCAAGAACAGGGATTTTACCGAATCGTTTGTCGGGTATTTTTAGTACTGTTATTTAAGGCTTAAAGGATCAAGATATTTTCGAGGAAGCAGAAGTAGAAGTGTTAATGAAAGGTTCTCTCAAAATTTCTACATCGGGCCAATTGTGTGCGATATTTCTTGTCTGCCTTTCAATTCTATATTCCTCAAGGAGGAATGGTCCATCTGCTGTTTTTTGCTGCACTTTTCTCGACACCTTTACGAGCTCGTGCTAGTCAACTATGTTTTACACGAAAAATTTATTGTGCGATGTCTGTGTTCACGGTTTTGGCCTTGCCAAATGAAAGTACTTGTAAAACAGAATTTGAAAAACGAAAATTTTCTGGTGCGCTTGTTTGACGTGAATGCTTCATCAAGGAGAATTACGGCTGTAAAGTATTAGCTTGTAACAAACCTTGTAAGTATTATAACATTGGTTTGTAGGTGTTGATGTTGTTCATAAGTGACAAGTACGATAAATCACTATGCACAATATTCTTTAAGTCGGACACCGCCGCCTAATTATTGTGCTTTATTGAATGCGGAACGTGTGCCTGCTTTATGCGGGCGCATTGCGTTTAAGTAATTATAATGCAAAATGCACAGACAATTTTTATTTCGTCTCTATATTCCATACTCGCAGTGAAGGTAACCAGAGCAAAGCTACATCATTATAATTAATGCATGGACAGTTATACTCTGTAGTCTTATAGGTATAAATTATTGTATTACCTATGATTAACTAGTATCTACACCTACACATTTAGAGCTTCGGTGCGTTGGCGCGAATGTATCATCGTAAAATAAAAAAAAATATTTCTTTCTTCGACTAAGGCGTTGGATGTTATTTTTTCCAATGGGAGCAGATATGAATATGTTGTCTGATTTACTTTTCAAGCCAACCCTTGTACGTACATATTGCAGATCTTATCCTCTTTATGTTCTTCCCATTGTATTGTAATTCGAACCATCTATGAGGTTGTAGTCAATGGAGATGCAGTTTGACCGTCTTTCGTCAATATGTTACTAGATGCAAGTATAATGAGAGACACAATAAAAATGTTTAAAGACAAAAATTTACCATTTAATTGCCGGCACTATACCGTGAGTACATCTATTTCACTTCAATTCTGTCAACCCTATAATGTTATCACTATTGTACATATATTTCAATCTTTCTATTTTAAAGCTAAATTTACTGACGCTAGCAGCAAGATTGCGCGTTTTCATCACATCAGTACCAATCGTGGAAAGTGGTATAATCAACTGATATGGCAGTGTTCGGTTTCGTAAGACGAACGCACAATAAGGAATCGTAATTAAATGACTTGAAGCAAGGCCGCACTCTACTCAACTATACATTTAAATCAACACCTGTCAATTTGATTTCAATGTTGAATTGATCCACATCGTTCCACATAGCCGTTTCAGGAGAGGTTATTGTACAAAATGTCTGGGATTTATTTAACCTGCTGTCTGGATGAGGTTAGTCGACTACATGAAACATGCCATTAATTTGAACCATTTCTCATGAAGCAAGTGTTATTCCAGGAATGCTTTTATAAAGGCCAGCCTCTGCACTGTTTAAAACACTTGCAAGAATTAGATTTATTGTAAAGAATGCAATTTGACGAATCCGTTAAAATAAGTCAATTATATATTTATCACTCCAAATTTGAATGACATGAATCACAGTATACGTACCTATACATATACCACGCAAAGAAAGTTTGCATTCTGTATTAACAAAGCCGATAATGAACAAGAACATTGGCGAATATTTAAATATCTAGTATTAACTATTAAGTATGTCATCATTGCTTCTTAGTTGTGCGCTGCTCGCAGCTTTTCCATCTCGCATTTCCTTAAGCCAACTCTTGGTTAATTTATATAAAAATATTGAACTGAACTGTTTACATTGCATTTTCATTTACAGAAGAAGAGCAATGCCCTTACCAGTTACACTACATTAAATAAAAATTTTAACTTGCTTTTTGACCCTTAAAAGTTAAATAACAAAGAAATATTTGTTTTTAGCACGCATGTAGGTTGCATTCAATATCTAAGTTGGTATTCCGATAGAGATGATTTCATGCAGGTAAAGGCAGATTTAGAAAAATAGTAATAAAAATGCATCTAAAGATATTTATTATATTAGTGCAGCAGATAAGCGGAATAGGCTAGGTTCCCTTAATATCTCATATTGACTACGAATTTTTTTTTATTGGAAGCTAGTCAAAAGTTGCTTTGATCCTATTTTATATAATGGTTAGTTAAATCTACTGTGATGTACTTTAATACATTCATAACTCATTTATCTTTATTGGAATCTTTAAAAGGAGCACAGGATTAAATTTGTAGGGGTTTGGATATTACTTGGTTACGTCTTCACATCTAAAACTCTAGCAATATAAATATTTTATATTAACATCCTCAATCACTTTAACATATTGCTTGTGATAATTATTGAACCTGAAGAAACCGATTATAAAAGTTTTACGGCAGACGCCATACGTATTAAAGGAATGTTTAATTGACCCAGTATAAGATTAGAATGACGGGCGGTATATCTTAATACAGTAATGTTTTGGGAATAAATGCATTTTGATTTTGAACTTTTTGAACATATAAATTGTAATACAGAGCACTTTCCAAAGTCATAATCCCATAGTGTGAATGTTGCTAGGGTTAAAATGCATGTCTAGGCTGTGCTGTCTGCACCTCAACCAACTGCAGATAGATCTATTTCGCTATCATTATAGCGCATCAGTGCAGTTTAGGTCTAGGGCATACAGCACGGCATAGAACTGGTTTTGCCTATATACCAAAGGCTTGGTATGATGTAAGTAAGAATTTAGATGGCAATGCCATCTGTCAGCATTACACTGACATGATGACAAAGCCACCTAGCTGCCTTAACGGGTACTACTTCCTAAAGGAAGTGACCTGTAGCCTGACCAGTTTATTTTATAAAAAAATTCAGTACTATTGAAAGTATTTCACACATAGATGTTTTTTACCC
Organism: Rhyzopertha dominica; assembly: GCA_025024175.1. Lineage (NCBI taxonomy): Eukaryota > Metazoa > Arthropoda > Insecta > Coleoptera > Bostrichidae > Rhyzopertha > Rhyzopertha dominica. Next base: position 27,179,074 of record QCXZ01000137.1, read on the forward strand.
TTTTCGAGCAAAATGTGGCACATTACAATTTTCCATTTTAAAACAGTTGTTTTTGTTTTATCAAAAGTACTACTGATAGTGCCAATACAAATACAAGGCTATTACGATTTAGACTTTCTTACCACTTTATCAGCCAAGATCTTTAACGCCGAATGAGTAAATTGTACTAAGAAACTCTTTAATTTTTTACGTGTCACCCTCCGTTATTATTCTTCCAAACTAAGGTAACGTAGATTAACAAAGTACACACTATTATTACCGGATAAAGGACACAAGGAGTACTTACTAAAGTAATTTATATTTGAAGGACGAAATTTAATCAAATTTTTTTTTGGGTTTTTTGGTTTTGGGTACCTGGAATCTTAATCGCTTTGATACTAATGAAGCGAATTTAGCTGTTTTCAGAACGGGAATCGAAGCCTAACCCGAAACAAACAACGATTCTTGGAACCGAGATCTGAAACCGTACGTCCACGAACTAAGATCAAACTGAAATAGAAATAAATATTACATTTTCAGTAGGTATACCTTCACGAACTTTGATGGCTTGAAATGTATTTTTGACATTTATTTGAAGACTTTCGTGAAATTAGCGCACTATGTTGTACCCCTTTTCATCTACATTACCAACCATTAGAAGCTATAAATGGATTTCGCAATTTATAAACGGGTTGCACGTATCCAAATTTTGGGAACTAAGAGATAGTTGAATCCGCTGGTTACTGTAAAAAGGAACCATAAAACTGCTTCTATAAAAAGACATATTTCGATTTCTGACCTCCATTTTTAAACCCAGAGCACTTCATTTTAGGATTAAAGTACAAAAACCGACTTCTCTTCTAGAATTCGACTTCGAAGTCAAGATATTAATGTTGTGTGGAATTGATGATTCTTTTACGGGTTCGGGTAAAAACCCAAATAACACAGAATATTAACATCATAAAGTCGGATTTTTATAAAATGGGGTACTTGTTTCCAAAATATACTGTTCTTAACAGCAGTAGCCCACATTAATGCACAATTCGCGATTCTAAAGTAATCACATCACTGTACTTGTAATGTTAGATTTTAATGTATTAGACTAACGGTATTAGAAAAACAGAGGTTCGGGGCAAAAAAATGCAAATGATGCTGCTGAATTATTAATCAAGTTGCTTGCCTTTTATTAGTTCGAATGGTTTAACTACGTATTAACAACAAATCATTTCGAAGTTATACAAGGTTCAGAAACGCATGATTCACAGTTTCACCAACTAATCTAACTAGTTAGGTGGTTAATTGTTAAGTGGTCAGTTCATGAACGATAAAAGATATAGGTTCCATTCCAAATTTTACATGTTACATATTTTTATGCAAGTACCTATAGTGGTTATATTTTGAACTTTAATCATTATCATTTTTTTACCTAAATGATTGTGTTATATCTTAAATATAGTACAGTGTAAGCAAAACAATTCCTGACTTTGTTATGAAGAGCGTGTTAGCTCAGCGGCTTTAAAATTTTTATTTGAAACTGTATATGTAGTGATTTTAGATTCTGTAGACTAAAGTATTACAAACAACGTTTGTCATAATATCTTTTAAAGTGCAGAAAATAATAGGAATTTAAGTGATACTTTGTACGATAAGAAAAATCGATATCTAATTATTCTATTTCAGGCATTAACAAAATGTCTGATTTAGGTAAAATATATTTGGCAGCTTGGAGATATATCTTGCATTCAAACTGTGGTCAAATTAAAACGTTCTGCAGCAAAGCGTGTGTCGTAAAATTGTTATTGACATTTAAAGACATATACCTTATTTGCATTCGTACGCAGTTCCAGTGCTGTCATAAAATGTGAACGAGCTTCTTGAACATTGATCGGCATTGAAGCGTACCGATCAATTGAATGGAAAAGTGCAAATCATTTGGTGTCGTGTCCGAGACGAGGTCACGGGGTCAAAGCTCTAGACCAGCGTGTTCTGATCTACTAATATAATAACAGAATGCGAAAGCAGTCAAAACAAATAGCAATCAGTTAAATGCTGGCCAATTATGAAATAGTGCCGCGGTCACGAGGGCAACATTCGGTCAAAGTTAAAGCGTCGCATCATGGGTGGGCTTCACCTTCTCACCACGCGAACACTTGCGTTTTTTATTTATTTTGCGGTTAGCTAACCTTTTGTAATTACATGTAAATGCGAAATGAAGATGTCTTGTTCTGGTTCTGGTTCGTTAAGCTTCTCCTTTATTTTTATCGGGTCGTCCCTGCGTGTCTGACGGGTTTTATAAAATGGGCATTTACGACTCTCGGGAATCCTTTATTAATGGATGGACAGACGGCAAAACCTTCGCGGTATTTAAAGATAACGTTGAATGGTGTTTAGCTTACGAAATACAAAATCAGTTCTTAAAACGGTGTAAGGTGTAATGGCACCTTTTTGTCAGAAAGTATGACGTTGTTTATGTTACAGATATTTGTTCTTTTTCTAAATAAATTTATCCATATCAGGGCCATGTCGCACGAATGAGTATGGTTGAAATACATTTTAAATGATACAGAATACATTTTGTTCATAACAAACGTATCGCGTAAGCGTAAGTGGAATTATGTTTTGGCTTCCATGGAGATAATGACGATATTCATAAATCTGCGACAGGTATAGGCAGAAAGCGGCTAGCAACAGCCAAAAATACCTATGAAATTTGCGTTATCTTGTACTGAGTAAACTTTTAAACAAACTACAAAACCATCAGATACTTGAGATCGATTTTCTTGTGTCTTTTACTTCAGTGTTCTTTGTCCATAACGAATGTATCTACGAATAATTTTTCTAAATTGTCCATTTTGTCAAAAAGGGAAAGTGAGCCTTTAAGGTGTAAAAACGCATCGTTTGACAATAATCAGAAATTATAAAAGTGTTCAGTAGAAGCAAGTTTAACATTTCTTCGTTATTATGGCTACGGAACTCATTTGATATTTTGTTGATTATGTAGGTACTAGTGGCGGATCTTTCAAAAATATTTATGCTCGGGCCTTATGTAAACATTGTTACTAAGTTAAACATAACATCCATGACCGAAATCCCGTCTAAAAGCAATCTGCTTGTTGTTATCCAATTTTTAGCAGCCGAGGGTCGTCAACCAATTCATACGAAAATGAAAGCTGTCTATATGGTGACCATACTAACTTATGCTTATATATATATGGCTGTGGCTTAGTGGTGCAGAAAATATTTGGTTCGTCCTAGAGCTGGATGTGCTGCTGCATTAGATGAAAGAGCCCGAAAGCGCTTTACGCGAAAATAGGTGTACCGGATTTTAAGTAGACTTCGGCATGGGAATTATTCTGTCATTCGTAGTCTTGACAACAATTTTTGTTCTTGCTCACTGGAGTTCGCCAGTGCTTACCGATATCGATATCAATGACAAGGTTTTGATACCAAATTACTGCCCGTAAAGAGTGCAGTGTCCACAATTCCCGAAGAAAAAAGTGTCGATATCAACAATCGGCAACAAAAGCAATGCTCTTTTATTTTTAAGAACCTGATTATAACAATAAAGCTGAAAATTCTTAGCGTCAGTATTAAGAACAAACCTTCAAGAAGCTTATTAGTAGTGTTATTATTCCATTCAAGATAATGCTCTACAGCTCAAGATTTACGTGGGTATATGATTATGCTCTTAGAGCATCTTCATTCCAGTATTTTCCCCACTTACTGTCACGGGGTAATTTCCATGTGTTTGACCCGTGAAAAAACCCACTAAAATGGCGACCAATTAAACATTGCTTCTGCAGTGGTCACTCTCTGTTGAAATATATCATTTATCTTACTAGCTCGTATTAATGGTGAGGAGATAAATAATAATAATAATAATAATAATAATAATAATAATAATAATAATAATAATAATAATAATAAGTGTATAATAAAATAGTGTATTAATTGAATTAAATTAGAGAAATGAAGTGAAGAGAGATCAAAGTAATCAAAATTAACGCATTCTTCGGCGCTGTCGTCATGCAAGTCTTAGGCATAAGTCTTGCAAATCCCTTGCACTGTGTCTCATTCAATCAAAATTAATACTGGCTTGTAATTCAAAGAGAAATTGAAACATGTCCCGCAATTCAGTGTAGAAATTCAATCTATTCTATAAGTACCGACAGATCGTAGAATATCGAACTATAAAATTATATTATATTATTAAAATTATATTTACCTCTTAGCATCTTGCCAACACAGACCGCATGGCGATAACAAAATCCTCGTGCTTTAAAATAACATAAAAATACAAGGTCGCTACAAAGTATGGAACCAGCAGGATATTTCAGGTTCTGTTCGACCATTTTTTTTAAATCGTGAATGGGCCTATAGGCAATTAAAATGCATTTTCTGGAATTTTTTCAACTCCGTGTCAGCTCTCTTTTCCGAGATATGGGCGCAAGTTGCAGTTTTTTTAAGGGGTCAAAAGGCACTTCATTGAAAATGATATTTTTCCTGATTTCAAAAATGTATCACACTTATTGCCTCTGAGTTAAAAAAAGTGTAAATACAATAATTGAGCCTGACAAAGAACAAAAAGAATGAAAACAATTGTCTTTATCGCTAAAATGGATAAAAAGCCAGGTATTACCATTTTTCCTTGACTGGTGATAATTTTCGTCTAGTCTGATCAATTTATTGCGAATCGGGTACCCTAAAAGTAAAAAAGAAAAACATGATTCCGTGAAAAATGCAGTATTTTTCAGATTTGCATTACAAAAAGTGCTCAAAATGTTCCCCATTTACTTCCTGGCAGTAATGCAGCCTTGAGTTCTTCTTCTGATGTTCTTTGTAGCATATTTGGAGGTAAGTTCTGAACTTCTGTGCCCTGATTCGTCTTTTTAATTTTCTGCATTATGTGGTCGATCAGCATAAATACGATTTTTCAGATACCCCAACAGGAAAAAATCGAGCGGCGTCAGATCAGGAGAACGTGCTGGGCATTCTATCGCTCCGCGCCTACCAATCCATCTCTCTGGAAATATCGCATTCAAATATCCACGAACGTTAACTGCAAAATGGGGCGATGCACCATCTTGCTGAAACCATATCTGTTCAGAAGGATGCGCAGCATTTTCACTATTAGGGAACAGGCGAATAAGTTCTGGTATAATGTGCTCGCGCAAGAGCTGTAAATACTTGACCGCATTCAAATTTCCACTAATGAAAAAAGGCCCAATAATGTGTTCACCGATAATACCACTCTAGACATTCACTTTTTGAGGGTGTTGTGTGTGGACTTGTTCCATCTAATGTGGATTTGTGTCTGACCAATAATATCTGCAATTATGTCTATTCACATTACCATTGAGGCAAAAAATCGCTTTATCAGAAAACATAATCCAGCTTAAAATGCACTGTCTTCATCTATCATATTTATAGCAGTTTCGCAAAATTCTATCCTACAATCGAAATCATCTTCGCTCAGTTCTTGTAATAAGTGTATTTTGTATGGATGAAACTTCTCTTTTTTCAAAATTTTCTGAACAGATCTTCTGCTATTATGGTGAGTGAGAGTACGCTATTGTACGGAACACTTGGGATTTTCTTGCACGTCTAAATGGACATTAAAAGCTACTTTCGTCACTCGTAGCAATCTTTGGATGTCCTGGTTTTTGACGATATTTAACACCGCTGGTTTCGTCAAAACGTTGCAATGTTTTAATAACTTTAATCTGGCAATTGGTTAACGAATCCGAACAATTTCGCATTCTATCCCCATAACCAATCATCATCAAAATTTCCAAGCGATCATGTTCACTTAACTGAGGCATTGCGATTGCAAATAATAGAGTGAATGAAAATTATCACCAGTCACGAGGAAAATGGAGACACCTGGAGTTTTTATTCGACGACGAATATGGTTTTTATCTCGACGTTTTTTGCAAGATCCAAGTTTGTTATCACACACTTCTCAACTCAGAAGCGATAAATTGTACAAGTGTGATATATTTTTGAAAATCAGGAGAAAATATTTTTTTCAATGATGTGCCTTTTGACCCCCCCTATCCCATTAAAAAAATCAACTTTCGCCCATATCTCGGAAACGAGAGCTGACGCGGATTTGAAAGAATTCCAGAAAATGCATTTTAATTTCCCATAGGCTCATGCACAATTTCAGAAAGATCGGTCGAACAGAACCTGAAATATCCTACTTTGTATCGACCCTGTATAATAAAGTTTAGTTATTCCTTCTACAGATCTACATGGAAAATTGAACGAGTATCAATGTCAGAGTGGGAAAGGCATGGTTTAATGGACCCATAAGTATTATCTTCCAATTAATCCTCATATTGAACCTTGCTATAAATTTCCTGACATCATATATTCCGGATTCTCTAATATCGCCCACTCAAACAAGTAACGTTCACGTAGTGCACGCGATAGCCTCACGCTAGTAAGAAACCAGCAGAAGTGTGTTTCTTGGCGATAATGAAGAAACTAGTTAGGTCCTCGGATGCTGACACCAGGCGCATTTACACAGAAAAATTTCCTATTAACATTTTTTATAACTTCATATGCAAGAATCACAACCATAAAGGTATAAAGCCGCTTGACGTGCATTCACCAGCAGAAGTTAATGCAGTGTAGGAAGTCGCATCCAACGGTGGTTTTCAGCGTCCCGCAGAGCCGGGGCAGTTACCTTGTCAAACGTACAAATTTACACGGTCCATCGGGTGCTGTTTTGGTGCATCAACACGAGCCGCTCTTTACAGGTGATTATAACAAATTAGGAATCACCCGCTGCGTGTGAAAGTCTGTCGGGATGTCCCGCAGTATAGGGTGGGCTTCATATAACAAGCACGTGAGACATAAAACGCTTAAATCATTCAGAAGATTTAGTACACCGGTGAAACTATAACTTTCATATTTATCACGAAAATATAGTTTTGTGTTTTAGTTTTAATGCAAATTAAGTACAATTAACACTAAATCGATCAAAGTATAATAGTGCAAAGCTCGCACTATTGGATTAATTGGCTAAAATATTATTATTATTATTATTATTAATATTACTATGAATGCTTCAAAAATTATCGATATAAATTAAAGCGTCTCATTCATCAAGCTTACAAAGTATAGGTATCTGAAATTGAGTCGCATATATTCTGGAATTATGTGCAAACAAAAAGAAGGTGTTATGGAACGAGATGCAGTAGCACTGTCTAGACCAGAAGATATTGTTGATGCGTTTGCAGATTATTTTAAAAGTATATATACTCAGTCTGCTGCTTCGTCATTCGATATGGCGGACATCTTGATAAACGACACGATTTGCATAACGCATATTCCAGAGGAAACTATTTTATCTGCTCTGAAGAAATCCAAGAATTGTTTTACAATTAGGGTAGCCGAAATCCCTAGTTTTCTATTGAAAGATTCCGCCAGTGTATTTGCAATTCCGCTTTATTACATATACACTAGAATACTTCAGACTTCTATACTTTTCCTGACATTTGGAAAAGAGCAGAGGTTTGTCCCATTTTCCCATTTTCAAAAAGGGTAGAAATAATGTGGAAAATTATCAGTCCAGTAGCATTGCTGTGCAACTTTGCAAAAATTTTGGAATCTTTACTTTATCGATACATTTATAATGGCGTAAGCTCTGCTTTCTCAAAATTTCAACATGGATTTAAGCGTTCTTCAATTACAAATTTGGCTTGCTTTTTCTCTGCTAACCTCTTAGTGTTATTTGCGTCATATTTGAGCGATAGGAAGTTGTGCGTTCGCTATCGTAACTTTTTATCTATGCCCTTTGTGGCAACATCTGGAGTTCCATAAGGGTCAAATTTGGGTTCGCTGTTGTTTGTTCTTTTTTTTATAAACGATGATTCGCTGTAATAAATTATTGGTTGCGGACGACTTAAAATTGTATAGTAAAATTATGACTATCGAAGCCTGTCTACAGCTTAGAGAAAACATTGATGCAGTAACAAGGTGGTGTGGTGGAAATCGACTATCTTTAAATATTGATAAATGTAATGTGGCCTGTTATACAAGAAAACAAAATGTAATAGCTTTTCCTTATGGTATACCTTTAGTTAGGATTAACAGTGTTAAAGACTTAATTAGGTGTAACATTTGACCAAAAGTTTACATTTACGCATCACATAATAGATTCTATCGAAAGAGTGTATAAAAAGTATGGTTTTTCGAAAACACCACAGGCACTATAGCTACATTTTACGAAAGGAATCTGTATGAAACTGTGCATGTATAAATCATATTATACAATACTGTATACAGGGTATAAATAAGTCTCTAAGCGGAAACCGAGCTATAATGAAAGTATAGTTGAATATAGATAAAAATGCACAAAATTAAGTGCTTTAGAGAAATTTTGGAAATTTCAAATGATTGCGTTGGCTGTGGTGCAGAAATGGCATTGCTTTCGCAATTACGAGGATTTTACACTATTGTGTGTAGTGCACAGTCATTACGTATTTTGAGTGGTATTTTACCTCAGTAGCAATAAAGCGGGTATCCGTAGCTTAACGAACAAAAATCGAGTGTTAACACATCATATTGAAAAAAGATAATAACAAAACCAAATAACAAATTAGATTAAGTATTTCACCTAACCACTACCTCAACGATAACAAACAAGCAACCTATTTAATAAAGATTTGTTTACATTTATGGTAATATTTTCATCTATACTTTGAAAGGCATGATGAATTCGTTCCTTCATAATATCCTCCTGAATAGTTGACGGTACCTTATAAAATAATTGCTTAACCTTAACGCATGAGGTAAAATTAAAATCCATTAATTCTTGATAACGCACCGGGCTGACTTCATTTTCCAGTCCATTTGATTGTAAATTCTGCACTCAAAAAACCGTTTTTAAAGAAAAACTACGTTTGATTAAGACTTCAAAAAGAAGTCAAACATTACAATACAAAATAAATAATTATCGTGGAAAATAAGTTATTCATGCTCAATACTGAAATTTGCACAAAATGTGAAATAAAATTCGGAATGGTGGTATTTAGACCAAACGTAGGTAATATTAACAAACTGGCATTTATTTTCAGTGCAAAATTAAAAAACAATGTAATAGTAATAAAAATATCATTTAAAATAATGAAGTTAGTGTGCACATTCGGTATAATAGGAAGACCGCCACCTTTAAAAGTATTTTCATCTTTCAAAGAAGGTTTATCTAGTATCAACTATGCGTTATAGTGAGTCACCCTGTAAAAGTAAATTGTAGATATTTTCTTAACTTATTATCATTTAACACATAATATGGTGTAAGTATGAAAAAAGAAATTAAAACAAATACAAAAATTAAGTGTACTTACTATAGACCTGAGAATGAAAAAACCTTGTATTTGTACTTGTATGACGACAAGCAATAAATAATTGTACTACGCAGGTACCTTTCGTGTTATAAACAGCAGTTAGCTCCGACTTCCTATTTGGCAGAGAGCAATAATAATGAAACTTGTCGACCACTCAAGATCTAAAAAATACCAGTCGGATTACAATAACTCCTTGGATTTATTGCAGATTTATGCACGTAAGAGTCCTTCTCATATAAGTAGCTCGAAGAACGTAACATGGTTATTACGTATTCGCCGGCACTTGGAGTCCGTCCACAAAAAATGCAAGCAGTAAAAGCTGTCCCATCTAATACTATAATACCTGTGTTTGATGTCGCAAGGATTCGACATAAATCGCAGTAGCTTAACACTCTACACATAGCAATGCTCGAACGTCTGGGTGTGTAACTTTGCTACAGTCGAAGCTCATATTTCTTGATATAGCTAAAAATAATTTACGATTACAAACTTTATGAGTATTTTAAGAATTGTGTTATTTTGAAGAGCTAGAACTGGTGGTAAAGCGATCACTGTTCAGCATAGTAAACTTGACATTATATTAAACTTATTTGAACACTTTATGATACATTCGACTGTTGTTAATGTAGCTTACATGCGATGCAATAACTTTGAACTAAATATCAATGTTGAACTGTTTGTTTCGGTTTCCTTAAAAAAAAGTGCATTCACAGAAACCTCCACGCCGTTGTCACACGATCGTACATCTTTGTTTAGTTAAAATACGTGAACGTTTTTGTTTCACTGCAGTCGCCATCGCTTGTTTTGAACAATCCAGTATCGGTTCTCGTCGCTTGATGGTGAATGGTGCTGCACTGTAAATCTCAAGAAACGTCAACTATACAAAATATTACCTTGACGGCGAGGGAGAAGGCAAATTTTATCTTAGTTTTAAAGTTATTTCTGCATCTTTCTGACACCCCGGGCCACCTCTTCTAAAGTTTTAAATAGCAAGAGGGTTCGAGTGACACATCATTTTGAAACTGCTTTCAGTGTCTATGTAACTACGTTTTTGTTCAAATTTGAACGATCCTTCTTTGAGAACACTACCTAGATTACTGTGAAAGGAAACATAAGCAATGAGGACATCTGAACTGCGGTGAAATTATAAGCAAGGAAAGGGCCATTCATAAGAAAAAATTGGACGACCGAATTGCAGTGCGTTTCTAGACCGCTGGAGGTCCACCTAATCGTTAATCCGGTTACGGGCGGCTATTTCCACGGAACGCTATAAAATATTTTATGTATAATACATTATAGAGTTCGGTGGCTACTTCTGAATTTTCGGCAGCTCCCGATTGCGACATTGAAGGAACCCTACTGTCTGAAATTAAGGTACTTTGTAGAAATTTAATCAGTAATCTATGGCAAAGCCATATAGTTTCACTAAATGCTGGGTGAACGCGATCACCTTTTAATWAAGATATAAAGTGTCTGGAATTAACCAAAAAAGTTCTGTGGTGCTGTACAAACAAGTGATGAACCAATCATTTGCTAACAAATAATGTTCTTGTAGTCAAAAAAGGATTATTACGTGAAAAGAAATGCTTAAAAACCTTCAAAACTTATCGGGAATCACTCAGAATATGGAATTCTTAGATACTTTAACAACAAGAGATATATGATACTACTACGATTAAAATTAAGAATGCAGAAATGTTTACAGAAAATTTCTACAGTAATAACCAAAAACGAACCATTTACCGTTTCTGTTTGTAGATGACAACGAAAATGATATTGTAGTATTCTAATATCACAGGAACATCAAGATAATTGGTCGCCAGAAGAGGATTCAATATGGATGGTACATTTGATTAGTGTACCAAATTTGTTGTGCAGTTATTCAATATATATAACTGAAAAATTAAAGAGAAGCATACCTACACAAAATTATTTTAACTAATAATAGATAAATGTAAATCCTTGCAATCAAAAATTCTTCTGAAATCTTTTGTTATTGCTTCTAAAAAAGCCATTCCACTAAGCTCATAGTTAGCAAGTATTTCCAAAATAAAAAATCATTAGTTGCCTCTTTGATGTTGTTCAAGCTTGGCTAGTCTTTGCGATGTAATTGTTTTTTATTCGTTAAATATCTTAAATGTTTAAGTGGTGTAAAATACAAACCACTAGATTTAATTTTCAATACGAAAACGTAAATTCTGAGCTAGGGAGGTTATTAAAACACCTATTCGGGTTAATCTTTTTGTTCCCAGAAGAAATAGCAGACTAGTTTGTAGAAGATTTCATGAGCAGTGAGCCTTCTGAATAAGATAAAATTAAAAATGCATGCTGATCGTTTCATGCAAAATTAAAAGACAAGTAGTTGTCCCCAACCAATTACTGATATTAATGAGTCTTGTAGATATTATTTATGTCTATCGTGTTATGAATTTAGTGAAATAATTTTAATACAGTAATACAGTACAATAAATTTGACTGTAATTTATTCCTATCTAATACCATTTACTTCCCGCTGCGATTTTAGTTCAAAAAGGGATTACGTCAAAATTAGGCAGGCAGAAAGATTTTTCACTGCAGTTCGGTCACTTAACTGAAAAAAAAAACACAATTCGGTCGTACCGAACTAGTCATATACTGATGACTAGCTGTTTTTGATTGAAAAGTGTAGTTCTGCATTGTAAATATTTATCATAAAAGGCTCCAATTTTAAATTTAGTCATTAAATGGCAATAGTTCATKAAATCAAGTAGAAACTGTGTAAGAGAAGATAATTTTTCATCTTCAGCCAAAATGCTGATAAGATAACAATCTTAGTCCATCCATACCACTAAAAACTAGTTTTTGAATGAGTGCTCCAGAAACATGGTTACATTCTGATTGAAAGGAGCTTCAAAATGAATACTTGCTCTATGCGCGAAAGGGATGTAAAAATAACAAATTTCATCCCCCTTCAAGTTAAAATTGACCTGTTTGAGCATGTTTTCCAAACTTACACAAAATCAGAGACTTTAGTAGGTGCTAATTTTAGTTGTGACACCCTGTACGTAACTGGATTAGATGATTTATTGAATATAACACTAATTTATGTTCCTACAAGTAAGGGTCTGACTAACCACTTGAAATAAAATCTCGAGACCAAATCCCATAACTCAATTGGAACTAGAAATGGGGGCCACTTTCTTATTGACACGTAAACTGAACTAAAATATTGACATATTATATTAGAGCACCGTTGTCATTTGTTTAAAGTAGTTATCCAATAGCCTGCACAGAATATTCCCACAGGTACGCTACGCGTAAACGGATGATGTTTTCGATACTAAAAAATTGATCCTTTAGCTCTTACAATAAGAGCCGAACCCCTATATATTTTTTTTAATTTGAAACATAAATTTATTATTGGTGCTTCACAAAGAGAAAACATGCAATAAAATTTTAAAATAAAGATTCTATCAAACGATGCTAGCATGCTGAATACACGAGTTCTGATCTCTTAATGTGGTACAAGCAGCAACGGTTTTGGATTTATCTAGCGAGAATTTGTTTCTTATTTTGAGTCGCGAATTGATTAGATTAATAGTCCAGTCTCCACCGCGCGGTAACTACTAACAACAAATCGATTTCAAGCAACAAATCAATACAGAGGGCTTCTATAAATGATTAATGCAACGCGGGCGGGGTGATTTCTGAATTTTTTGTGTCGCCTTTTTGTAACTGCTGCCATGCTACAACACGCACGCCGATAGTACTAAAGGTGACATATCAATGTCACCCCACAGCTCCGAAATGTAACCTTTCTGCAACCGTAAAGTTGATTATCTCAAAAAACACTACAGGATATGTTGAAAATATACACTCCCACGCGTTTTCTCATCAAATTGATTTAACCTATAATTTCCATAAGCGCCCTCAATGCATGAATTATTTATAGAAGCCCTGTAGAATATTGTTTCAAGCTTGAAAAATGTCCCGAAGAAACTCATGAAATGTTATAATTACCTTACTAAAAGTCGATTTATACTCAAAACTGAAAGATTGAACGACATTTGAGTATATTCGTTTTTGATTGTCGTACACTGATGAAGAAGAATTACTCTGATTCAACAATGCAAAGATTTATGGTATTTTTAATAAAGGTATTTAAGTTTTACATACACGTATTTTTTTCTATTAATATGCTAATTTAAGGCAATAGCTAATTGTATAACGTGTTCAATAAATTAATTGTGAATAGAAGATCACACCCGACTCTGTGTATTGCAAATCTTTATGTAAATGTAATTATAAACTTCAAGTACACGAGTAACTATAAGCAAGGTCATAACCCCTACTGAAAGGCGTTTGTCAATTCTTAATTCTTACATACAGGAATAATTTCTCGATTTGCTCTAAATATGCAATTGAAATTATTATTTGCCCCACAGAAAACCATTCTTAAATAATATCCAGTCCTGTTTGCGAAGCGGTTTGAAATTATGCAAAAAATACTTTATACAGAAGTAAGAAGATTTCTCCAAAGATATTGCATATTTCTGTTGAGAGTTTTGCTTTAGTTAGAGCTGCATGTAGATTTTAAACAACTCGCAATTGCCATTACATTAGCAATTTATTTTATTATTTGACTACAGGTACAGCTACCGTATGCTGTTCCACTCTTATTGCAGAACGCATTACTATTTTATTTTTCTTACATCAAAAAGTACTGTTGTGTTTAATGCATTATAGACGAAGACCATTTCCGGAATAGCCGTCAGTGAGGCAAAACAAACACGCTCTTTTCTCCGCAGTAGGTAAGCTTAATTAAAAGGTAAATTCCTTTACGGTCAGTGTGGCAAATAGAGTCATCATCGCGCATCATGAAAAACCCTTGTGTATGTAATGAAGCCGTCAGCGCCGCTGTAGGTGTTCCTAATGCAGTTGCTTCTCTGTTTATCTAGAATTGCTTATGTTAATATGAATAGTGAGGTATAATGCAATAAGAATTCCGTTTTATTGCACACGGAAGAACTCAAAATTTGACCATTTGATAACGCGGATAGTCTGTGATTTGCTGAAGTGTAAAAGTACGTTTATTAGAGTGGAAATCTTAGGTCGTGGGAATCGTATCGCATGTCAAGAAGCGTAAAAGTGCATTTGAGACATGGTAACCTTTATATGGAAATATTCAATATTGACACAACAAATATGGTTGTATACTGCTGCCACTTAAGGCTGAAACCCGGTTCTCATGAAAGTTTAATTTTATATTAATTGTGAATTAATACGACCACAGTTATGAGAAACAAGATTTACTACTTGTTTCTGCTCCACTAGCTTTTAATTAGTTACTTCCAATGGTGCAGATTGTATTTTGTTATGTCTCATGGTAAATATATTGATAACATTTTGCATTTACGGTAGTCTCTAGTGGCTATGGAGCAGTGCTAAATAATCTTCCTGGTACCTGGTACCTATTGTTAGTTTTAAATCGTAGACGGTAGATCATTTCGGAATAGTTTCGGTTTGTTATTATTTAATGGGAAGCTATTCACTGAGTTTCTATTTCGTCTTACCTATAGTTATAGTTCTTACATTATTACTTTAGTAACTACTGAATGAAATCCTTAAATAGTGAWCATAATGAAAGCTCTTTGTGGTATGCATTATTATTGTCACATTTATAGAACTAAGCAGGTAAGAAGGTCGCTAAGTAACTTGAATGAGAAGTATTGATTTTTTTTATCTTAAATGATTCTATTCTAAAAGTATACTTCGCCTTTAGTTAAAATTATGGCAATAAATTAATTCTTCAAAGTAAGTACACCATAATTATGCTGTAGGTAAGACTATAAATTCTTATAAATGTATCGTACTGCAGCTCTAGAATAGTTTGGATTGGGAGTTAGAAAAATAAAACAGAAATGGAAAAATAGGATCTTTTTAATATAATTGAGGAAGACAAATGTGATCTATACCTCGCTATCATGCAAATACATCTCACTATGATAAAAATGGATACTTGTGATTCACGAAATACAAAATTAATAAATAAAAGGCAAGTTAGTCAGTGAATTCAAAATTGCTAACATTTTTCACTAAACAACATTCAAATTTTGCACATGTTGGGAACATGGAAACGAGTTTTTACAAAGCTATCCATGACATCACGACTTTAAGCCATTCATAATAGCTTCTCAAGATGAACAGCTTATCAAAATAATCATTAAAGCAATAGATCATTTTACCAATTACATCAGAAGTTATGGTATTTAAAACTTAGGTATCATACAAAAACCAGAGCCAGCCCATCCTCAAAAATGTTATATTACTCATTTCCTCATTCTAGGCTCTATTGAAACTTTGTATACGCTAAGATGATTGTGTTCTGCTTCAAGATGATTGTATAAATATACACTACTAGCAAAATATTAACTTTTTGATTAATTCAGTGGAAGTTGTGATAACAAAATTGATTTGCTTGCCGCACTCCTAAAACAATTATATGGAGAATCCAGCTTCAACTTATTTTTTTTTGTGCCGTCGATTATGAACAGAAGCATCCGAGTGATTCCAGGCACAAAAAGAGATGTTAAAAGTAACTCAGTTGGTTAATGATATATGAAGACAACTACGTAATGTATACGTGCAGCTGCCACCAAAGATGTTAATTGCAGTTTACCTGCATCCTACACAACTAAAAGAGTAATGATGGTGCGGCGCTTCTTATCTTCTAAGGCAGATCACATTCAGCGAGGTGCACACAGTCTAACCGTCCTCGTGATTCTATCTAAGTCCTTTAGTTGGTACGTCGAAGGTGCAGGTGTAGGTAGGCATTAGTTTCCATCAAAATAGCGTAAATGCCACATCCTATATGGGAAGGTGAGATGTGCTGACACATTATTCATGAAATGGCGTAAGAAAGTACGAAGCGGATGTTGGTTTCAGATCCTGTTTCTTTTACTGTTTCGGTATATACACCCATTATTACGTGAACTATTAGGTTCTCTTTTGCAGTGATCACACACTGATGTTTTCTCTGTTGTATTAATGACTCCGAATGTAAAGCTAGCTTTGAAGCAGTGATTATCAATTTTATCACTAGTGACTATCTGTCTTTTTCGTTTAAGAAGCACTTTTGGTAGTTTATATTTGCCTGAAATCAATCTTCTTCAAAAACTAAACCAGGTGTTAGTGGAAAAATAGCATTAATCGATTAGAATGATTTATAAACATAACATAGTGGATCCACGAAAAACTGCGGATATCGTATATCGCAATTCGTATTGAAGACATGTCAAGTTTAGAACAACTACGGTTGTTTAAGCAAACGATAAGCAAGCAATAATAAGCTTGAGATCGGGGAATGCCCTAAGAAAACTATAAAATAAGAAGCTAGTCTGCTAAGAAAATAATAACTGAGCATTATAACAACCTCCATTTAGGTATTACTTAATGTGGTGACGTATCGATGATGTAAAATATATTGACACTATTGACACACGACGAGCATTTACTTTGATGGTAATACTGTTCAGGGCAAAATTTTACTTTATGACGACAGATAATTAACAATTTACTTTTTATTCATAGGAATGTTTGTTCTCTTAAATGTATAACCTAGAAACCGTAAGAATAGTAACGACTGTGAAAGACTGATACAAGCTTATCAAATTCCTCTAGTTTCCTGTAAAATGCGTGTAAGTCTTTGGTGTATTGAAGCGCGCTTTTGTGTGGCAGTTTATCGATATCATGTTACACACATCAATAACGTACTCTTATCCGTTTCGAGAAAACTGGTGCGTTTAGTGGCGTATCATCGTGGTTCCGTGGAATATTTTGCCACCATATCTAGTGTTGTAATTTCCACCTTAATTTTTTTTATGGTATATGCATTAGGTGGGATAAGAAATTGTTTAGATGGATCTAGATAACAAAAGTGTCAAGCAAGGCAATTTGGGTATTGTGGTGATCCGTAGCGCCTGTTTCTCAAATTTATCCAAGTAAAATATAAATAATAGGCGTACTCGGAACATTTCACAAATGTTACTTTTGAGTGGACAGCGGTTTCGGTTACAAGCCCATCTTCAGGAGTACATACACTGAGTACAATGCATAATTTCCAAGCTATATATATTTAGTGCCTTAGCTCTTCGTCGAGGAAATGATGCATCGTGGTTATTACATTTTTTAATATTGGTGAGAGTACAATCAAACTGTTCATTGACAATATTCTTTTGACTAAATTGATGTGCTTTTATAATTATATTATTACTGTTAGTGTCTTTCCTTTCTTAGATGTATGTAATATTTTTAAATGAACTGCTAGGTTACGATAGCTTTCTATACAGTGTCGATTAAAGCCTGATTTGTTTGTTTTTGTTTGTTTTACCAAGTGCCCTGTGGGAACCGAATTTACCATATCTGCATATAAAAGCTAAAAGGCTTACGTTTATTTTCGCACGWACTATTGCATTAAACTATTATATATTAATCATAAAACGAATACATAAGGTGATTAACTGGATCTAGTGAGAGACTAAGTATTCGGTTCTTAAAATAAAAAATTTAAACTTTATTATATCTACTAGAAGTGTTAAAAACAACTAATATAGAAATGTGCTCCTTATAATTCCTTTTGTTTTCATGTTTATTTGATAAATTGACATAAGCAGCGAAAGAAAAATGCGTCTGGGTATCGATGTGTCTTTCGCTGTAATAGTTTTCATTCAGGTTGCCAAGAGTTAAAAAGATGTCTATTTGGTAAGGCCAAATCCGATCTATCCGATCCGATCACTAAATGTTGCGTTTAACCTTAAATAATAAAATTCACTATAACTGATTAGATATATATGTCATATGACATGCAAGTGTTATTTGTTTGCAAAACTTTCTTGTACCTAACGATAGCAACGATGCGTATTCACCGATTTTTGTGGAATATATTAAATTCACAAACACCCGCAGAAAATTTAAAATCCAGACAATTACACCTAACGAGCTATATTTACTTGTAATATGCTTTCAAAATTATTAAGATTATTGCGCAATTTACTAATCTCCGATAGGTAACAATTCTTTTATTTCCTATATTCATTTTCATATCCGTTATTCGACAAAAAAATTAATTCTGAAACGATTGGTATAAGGTTGTCTTTAGCTAAAACCAGCAGTTTCCAATGAATCAAAAGTTATTGTATTGTATCCATCAACTACTCAATTGCTGATGGAATAGGCTTTGAAAAAATGATTGTATGTTTAATGTTACAACTAACAAATCTGATTTAGCGAATTGTATCTTTAATTAATAACGTTTCCTTTATCAAAGACACAAGAACAAGGAAAACTAACAAAAAAAATCTTAAAACCAACAAGAATTGTTAATCTTTTTTAAAATGGATTCATTTATGTATAAATATGCATGGATTTTTCAATCATCTCAGCCAAATGTGAATATTTTCTTTGTAATAGACAGCTTACAATAACTGTCATTGGTATTGTTCTTGCAAGATATCTTTTTTTCAAGCACTCTGCACGTAATGCTTAGTGCTTTTTGACATTCCCCATAAATAATCAGTAAATTTTTAATAAAATCATCGTAAAATAATAATGTTCGGGACATATCTTGCAATATCTTATACCAATACCTATAGGTGAAACAGTGGTAAGGTAATATAAACTTTCAAGAACAATTGCTATTTTCTATAGTACAAAAGCAGTTGGTGGATACTAGTTTGCAGAAAACTCTTGATGCTTTCAAAAGTGTTGTTCCGGATACCTATTAAGTCTTACCAATATCAGCAAATCTAATATTTTCCACAAAAACCAAGATAACCAATAGGAACCCGACAAAATTATACTGAATAGTCGTGAAATTTATTGTTATTCAAAAATGCAAAAAACAACTAGAAAACGTCATGATTAAAGTTTGCCTTATTATTTATATTCATACGTCGGCACGTGGCAATAGACAGCAATGCCTGTGCGGAGATTTATTGCACTCTTATTTTAATTTGCAAGGTTTAGAATTAATATTCCATAAAAAATATTAACTTGTTGCTGCACACATTCAAGCGTAATATGTATATAGAATTTTACTGGTAATAGCAATGATAGCTCAGACCAGAAACCCACAACGAAAAGCTAAGTTATAAATTGTCATAGACATTTATAACTTAAACCTTGATAAAAAAATACTAGAAACATATATTTAATCTGTCCCGTTTAATACACCCACTGTAGATTTTGTATTGATTACGCTAAATTTTATGTAAGAGTGACAAGTATAAATGTTATGTTACCGTATTTTTGCATCTCGTCATGGTTTATTTGACACTGTATTTAATGTATGCGGCTTACACTACTTTAGCATGAAACATTGTAGTTCTATTGTCACCTTTAGCTGTGTAAGGTTATAAGCAAACTTCCTCCCTGTATCTAGTTGTAAAAAGTCTTGGATATACTGTCACAGTTGACTTTTTTTTGCTTTTTATACAAAATTATAAAATGCTTTAATACATCTGGATAATAATTAGAAACTGACATAATGCTTCACAGAAAATAATATTAGTATGCATAGCTGGGCTTCACCTAGTATTGCGCAAGGTGCAGTTTGCATAAAGCATTGTTGGCATTGCCGTATAGGTGTAAACAAAAATATAAATCCCCCGTAATTGATTACCTTGACTTCGTGCTACTGGAAGCCTTTAATGATAAGCTGGCTAAAATACTTCGTTACACGTTTCAATAAGGCATCTGCATACTATATTCTTCATGCGGTGCTTTTACATAATTTGTATGTTGATACATCGTTATACTACCTTTTTTAAAGCAATTAATTAATAACTGTACTGTTTCATTAAAGTTACTAAACACTATTTCTAAAATTTGTACCAGTTAGCTTTTGGTTTTAAAAGCTGTGTACATGACTATCAGCACTCATCGATTATGTTCCGCCATCACCATTATTAGAGAATCTCTCGTTGGTCAAGCAGTGGTAAACGTCTGCAAAAAGGAAACGTAATAATATTAATTAATTAATTAATTAACTTCAATTATCTATAAATCCTGCTATAATAGTTATTAATTGGAGATTTCAATGCTATTGTAGGGCTGTAGGGAATATGACATAACGATCTCGTGGCGTGTCCAGAAGTGCGGAAAAACAGAAATATCAATAGATTAATTTAGTGAACCGATTATTAGTAGATGTTAATATTAAGCTCATCTTACTGACACAGGTTATCGCAGATATACTAGAAAGGAGAAGGAATAGAAAATCTGTAATTTACTATATAATGACGTTAATATAGAGCTATGAAAATATGTAATTATGGTTTACAGAACTGATGAAATATCAACAGACCACTGTTTACTGTCTACTATAGGTATTCCCTTTTCTAACGAAGACTGCTGCAGCAAACGGTACAATATGCAAGGAATCAGTAAAGGATTATGATACCTATAGGTAGATTACATGTTAGGCTGCAGAACAAATAAAGCCAGAAGATTATAATATAATCATATTATGAAGAGCAGTTAAATACAATACATCAGAAAAATTAGACGCAAAAAGGAAAAACTACAGAAAAGATATTGCAAAACAGCCGTTATTAAAGTATGCGGAAGTAAAGTCCGTTCCAAAATAAAGGAGAGCCGAGTATACATATATTGCTTATGGGCGCTTGGCCCTTTCTTATCTGGAATGGTCTGTACTAGAGAAGGGACAGCGATAAAAAACACCAGCTGGTGGTATAAAAAATACAGAAGAGAGGAGGACATATTTAAAAATATATAAATGTACCATATCATCAACATAAGGAAATCAAAGGTGTGGTTAAAGAACAAGTAAGGGAACTTAATCAATACATTAAAAGAATTTTGGAAACCGATAGCGAAAGTAACATGAAGCTATTTTATAGTCATTAAGAAGAATGAGAAAAGATCGAAATGTATCAAGAACAACATTAAACAATACTATTAAATAAAGCAGAATAATGAGATGTTGGCGATAACACTTTATAAGAGATATCGAAAAGGAAGGGAAGACTGAATAGAGGGAAAGGGGGTGGAGATAGTAGGCGAAGAAAATAACACTGGAAGAAGTAAAACAGAAATGAAAAATATGTGATAGCAATAGTACCGATTCGTAAGATAGGTGAGACTGCAGTACCGCCCTTACTAAGTATGGATGTAAGAAACCTGTATGAGGCAATCTTGAAAAAAAATACTAAGGAAGCTGACTGATTAAAACTGCTTGAAGCTCATCATGCGTTTCGACATGGATATAGTGTACTTTTAAATTAAAAATTTAATATAACAATTAATCTTATTTGGAAAAGAACTACACTTACAGAAAGCATTCGACAAGAAATGTGAAGAAGATACCTTTGGCAAATGTTACATCAAGATTTTTGAGTTAGTTTACAACTAAGGCTACACAAGGCATACAGATTCGCATGATCAGAAGGATCAGAAGGATTCATTATAATAGTAGAAGTGCGACAAGGGTCAAGTTCAATACAAACGACACAAAGGTGCTACGTTTTTAGAACAACCAAATATTGTTGAATACATTGAAAGGATGAAATATTCAGGACTTACGATTGATCAAACAGAGAAATACGAGGAAAAACTGAGCAGCCGCGAATCATGTTTATTAAGAGAGAATTCTTACAACAAACAATGTTGGTTGTTTACACATACAATTTCTTGCCAATGCCTTTATGTACAAGCGGGTCATGTGTTCTGATGAGTAGAATGAAGAGTAGGTAGTCTGCAGATGATAGTAGTGAAGTAGATTGAACGCTTTCAAAAGTGCAACTAACAAGTGCAAACAAGCTGCGGTTATTTGACTATGTTTACTTGACTTTTTTTAGATAACCCTAACGGTCATTTTCAAACTGTACTGCACTCAGATGTGCAAAGCACAGTTTGTTTCTATATTTTTGTGAAATAAAATAATTAAGGTGGGGTAGCAGAATTTGAAGTCATGGATAAAGTTAGACGGACTGATTTCTTGCACTTTCACGACTGGCGTTGATTCCTCTCTATAGTTGTGATTTTCCGGGCTGTGTTCCACAGTTTTCTTCCTCATCAGTCGTTTCGCTGTTCGTCACTGGCAGCACCTTAAGTACCTACTGACTGCTTGATTGTAACTTGCTTCCAACGACGAACAGCGAAACGTCTGAAGTCGAAGCAAAACAACTTCATACCACTCCCTCACTGCGCTGAAAATAACAACAGTAGGAAATCTAGAGTGATTTAATTCGAAGAGGGCTCGAAATTGAAAGCCCAATAAAACAAAAATGTCGCCGAAATTAGGTGTTGGGGACACATGGAAAGGTTAAATGCAAATAGTTAGGTTAAAACCTTGTGAGGCTAAAAAAAGGAAATAGGTTGGTTAAAACCATAAAAACAGTTCCGCGTTCTTTCTTTTGTAGTATTGGTAAATAACTCAGGAAAGGAAAATTTTCTTAATGCGTCAATCACTCCCACTCCTACAATATCAGTTGACTTTTAAGTAAAAAAAAATGTGTGAACAAAGTCAGATCTTCAGTATCGACCGTGTTTCAAATGGCATATTAATGTTGTCTCATATTAGCATGTTGACACCTTTACAAGTTAAATAAACATGCCCGTGCAGCTGATAACCTTATTTTCTGCATAGTTCTTTTTTACAGACCCATAAATTATCATGAAAATATAGAGTCTATGAATCGCTATCTAAACTAGATTGCTAGGAAAATTTAGCTAAAAGCTTTTAGACATTTAAATCACCTTACCTGCTAGGAAGTGTCTTCATGTATATCGCAAAGAATTGCGACTAAAGTTTCTAATTAATTAGGTGATAGTGAATTGAACGCCCGTCAAATTAAACGTTAGATAACGCAATAGAATATATTATACAACAGATCTAGTCAGCATTTTAATTAAATCACGGTATTTAAGGCGTTCCCATCTCTTACTAATCACCTTAACTAGTCAAGAGCAGTTCTTCTGTAGAGTTGTTAATAGCACGTAATTTTCACCATTTATCACCTATAATGACGTCAGTCAATGCTGAGCAATATACATTCGACTCGTAAATTAGGAATTGCAAAATAATTAACGTTTCACCAAATAAAGAGTAATTACCTACTAGCCAGCGCGTAGGCGCAAGAAAAGAACGGCCATAGGTACGGGAAAGGCGTAACCAGAAATAAAGTTTATCTCGTTTAACTGAAAAATACGGGGTGTAGTTCAGGTGGGCGATCCAACATCCAATAAGAGCGATATTGTCACGCAAGCCAATTTCTACTAATGCGCATTAAGTGCCTTCTTATATTAGGAGACGCTCATCACTGCAAATCAGTAATTTGTTGCACTCTCTTCAGCGAACTCTTAAAGCACAAGGTACATTTGTTAGCACTTATACTGTTTTGTTTTAAATAGCATGATTTTTTCGTACTTTTGCAAATATGTTTAAAGATATTCTCATATATGTCTGAGTAATTAACAAAGTGCAATTATTAGCGTCTATCTAATGGTTGGCCGTGCTTCGAAGATGTCCTACTCAATTCTTGCATTAATAGCTTACGTAGTTAAACCGAAGGTTGACTTCGTTAGTCAATGTTTAGCAAAATTGACCCAAAATTTAAGTTTTTAGCACAAACATATAACAAACAACGTCTAATTCAAACGACCTGTGTTTATTAAATAATTTAGGATGAGGCCAACCTCAAAGTTTAATACTATTAAACCTCACCGAATAGGAAACAACAGTTTTTATACAAGTAGTTCGTTACAAAAATAGAACTTTTAGATTTCATTCACATATAGTGTAAATTCTTTTATTTCAACTATGCAAGGCTGTAATTGTGAATGGTAATTATATCCACGTCTGTATCAAGTCACGGCAGGAATCTTGTATGATCTTAACTGCACGTATTACTTACTAATTGTAATTAAGCTGATAAATCTGTGTTGTCTTACTGATGCATGTGAATGTTCAATGTGACTTTTCACGACTACGTTAAGATTAACATACAACAGAGTTAAACTTTAGACGACAAGCTTTTCAATCCCTAGCTGTTATTCATTGTATTAAAGTTGTGTGGGGTAGACATAAAGTTCACATGCATAGTATATTCAAACAATGTACAGATTAAAGATTATAACAATTCTACAAGATGCCTCATTTCTCTATTTTAAGCCACACTTACTTCAACCGATCCATATCCTTTAAGTATAAATTTTCAATTTAAATGTTTGGCAAAAAGCATGGTTCGCTTTGGAAAATGAATGGTTTTACAATTCCTTCCAACATTTTATTACCGTCAAATAATTTTTAAAATACCGTTAAGTACAATGAAGAACTTGAGATTTAGTTATAATTTTTGTCTTTCTATTTCTAATAACCCAAGTTCTTTGAGAATTGCCTTCATATGTCTGAATGAAGAAAAAACGAAGTCATATCCCAATTGACTCGAGCTAGACCTATTTATCAGATGACGCTATACTGCTACGATCACGTTTGCTTAGGTTCCGTGTCAGCAAGATGTTGCCAAAAGCTCGTTATCATTTTGAGATAATGTTGAAAGTATTGCAGCATCATCTTCGAATACATACACGCCAGCATTTGTTTGTCGTAAATGAGTATGGGCTTCGTCCCTAAACAATCGAATGGTTGGCAGAGTTTTTCTGTTTTTTCAAACAAACAGTTCCTTGGAGATTTTAGATTAACTTTACCCTAGTTTTTAATATTTTAATACCTGTTATGAACAGTTTATTTGTAGAGCTGTAGATATTCTTAAATTTACACAATTTGTTTCAATACTGTTTTTCATTACTGATTCAAACCAACTTGCTTTTGTACACGACACAGCATACGTTGCACTTTTTTACATCAAAATACCTTGTGGTATGATGTAGTAACCATTTTAGGCTCTGCAAAATGTTGCCATATTTGGGGGTTATACAATTCCTCAATCTCATCACTCGTACGTCTTCTCCAACTACCACCTTCATTCAGACTCCCTTGTAGTATCTTCCTTTCCCATATTTTTAACTTTAGGTTCTTTAACGTTATCCTCAAGTATGTAAAATTCGTTACTTTTTCCAAGCTGTATAGTGCCTCATCTACCAAACTATTTATTGTCAGAATATTATGACTATTTCGAAAATCGTCTAAAATCAAGTAGGCTTTTTGTCTTTGATTAATTCTTGTCATTCCTAATAGCTTGTTCCACTCTTTGTACCACCTCATCCACCGGTACGTGCTTTAATTTACTAATTAGTGCCATGTCATCAGCTCATCAGCATATACTAAGCACTGTTATCAACATGTCGATAAATAGTGTCATGTCTGTAGTTTTTTCTTGTTTTCTTTCAGCGTTACTTTTACAAACCTTGCTAGCTTTTTAGACGGGTTAAAGTTCGCTCTTATTTTATATGGCGGATCCGGTCTTATTGTATGATATATACCTGTAGAGTTAAGTTTTAACAAAATCATAAAAATATGTTTGTTTCATATTTTTGTTAACCTTTTAAAACCATGTTGCACAAAAATTAATATTAAATCAGAAGACAAATGTTTTGATATTTCAGTATTGCAACTTTCGAAACATATTACATATTGTCTCAGATATTGTTAGTTTGAGCACGTGTTCAGCCGAAAGAAACGTATGTTACTTACTGGATTGGATAAAATTGTCCAGAGAAAGGACTTTAAATTGCTAATATTGATCAAATATTGTGAGATATTTGAAAGTACGTAAGGGAGAAGAATCTTATCTAGTAGAAGATAGTAATCTGTGATAAAATGCATAATAGAGAATAGGGACCCTAGATGGCTAAGGAACAGGCCATTTCTTGCAAACTTCAGGACTTTCTTAGAAATCGATGTCTGCGTATCCAATGTTATTAATTAATTTGCATGGTTTATTCCGTACGTGGCGGTGAATGAACACTTCGTAATAAAATTAGAGCCTCCCAATCATTTGTGGTTTGAGCAGCGTCTCGATAACGCGGTGGCTTATCACCCAACTGTGCAGTAGCCAGCAATTAGCAGAGGTAATGCACACATAACCGGCTAAATTTCGTCGTGGTGCGTACGTTTGTAGTAACCGGCAAGAGAGTACATCGAATAACAAAATATTTGTTTGTTTGCAGGACACAGATACTGGTAGCTGTGTCGCCTGTGAAAGTGGGAATACTTGCTTCAACCATGTCGTGGCGAACATACCCTGAGGAGTAGCGCATTCACGGGCGACCGAGGTGCGAGGGTCACAGTCACCCTTAAACCTCGAAATCACCCCCAACGCCAGCGCTGGCTACTATGCGAATTGCACATTGTCTTCGAGTCCTTATCGCGGTAAGCACAATTCAAATTTTCTTCACTCCCACTAATTTTAGCATTAACTCAAATACAAATCAGATTTTAGTTACTGGCAGGGTGAAAACCCAGTMTACCTGGGTAAGCACCGAAATGCTACGATCAACAGTAAATCACTGGTTCAGATAATTAGCATTATGATTGGGACTCGTCAAAATATGTATACCTATTGCTATATTTACCACTCCCTGCTTTTACTAGTTAAAAATACTATGCGTTCCATTCCAGCCTATTTCTCATGACTGTTTATCTTAAGAAATATAAAAACATTCGAACTTATATGCGGCTTACAGTAATAAAAATAAATTCATTGTTAAATTTAATCTGACTTTACTAAACATAATAATTTTGGTTTAAAATGTACAATGTTATCACAATTTTGTCAGGAAATGACGTTTTCAAGGCTTGAGAAATTTGATATTTCTAAATTCCAAAAAGATTGATGCAGCTTTTTTTTGCCCTGTAAAAAGATCTAGTGTTTAATGTGTACAGCAGGACTATTTTAATGTTTTCATAGTTAACAGAAAGTTTCCAATTTGTACGACATAGATTATTTGCTTTTTTAATTGGGTGATATGCCTTTTTTGGCATCATTATAGGAAAAAAATTCTTACACGGTTAGTTGCAGTATATTACTGGTGTTTATTTCTTAATTTGAGAAGAGTTCGATACCGTTTCATTTCTGTAGATAATAATAAAATGAAACATACGAATAAGCATAACTAATTAGGATTCCAAGAGGAACAATAAAATGAGGCTCTTTCTTTCCAAATCAGGCTAATTCTGTTGTTCTTAGATTATGAGATTTATCTGGACAATCTGCAGGCTCCACACGAGCTATCCGACTGTTTGGGGAAATTTAAATTTAAAAATTCTGGAATAGCTCTGTAGTAATGTGAAGAAGTTTCACAATATTGGAACTATATTTATCAAAAAACCACCAGCAAATTAGTAATTATCAAGTTATTCGCTCAGTTTATCATGAAGTTAAATGTGGCGATGGTGATACTTACGCTTCTATAATATTCTTAGTTGACGATTTTTGTAAATGGATGTCAGTATAAAAACAGCAATTGATATCATTGTTCTCCAACAAAATTCCTCAGAATTCGGACTGCATTCTCCAAACTTTTATTTTTTACATATAAATTAGGTAAGAAACATTTCCTGTTTAAATAGAAGTCACTTATCTTTATATTGTTCGGATATGTTATACAATAATTTTGATTATAAAACCTTTCTTTGCATTTGTTATGGTAAATGACCGAGTCACAGAAGCACCCGTTAGTATAGTACATCTAGTATACGTAAAACAACCAATTCCCTATTGAAAACTACAATAGCATTTCTCACATAGTAGTGGGTGAAATATAAAAGTATTTATAAGGTATTTTTATGATACACTATAGGAGCCCATGTATGCGCGATAAAATAAAGTAGGTTGCTTGAAGATGAAAACCTGCAGGAGCATGAAGAAAAAGCTCATTCATTTAACTGGTTGGACATCCTCCATCAGTTTTCCAGAGAATAATTCTTTGTTCTAACTTTGAGGTGGGTGTCACATGCCCAGCTTCGTAAATTAAAGTTATCTTCTTTTTTAAAGATGTAGATTAATCTTTAAACATCACTGAGGTTTTTAAAAATTCAGACGTAGGATGTAGCACTGATGATGGTCTTTCTTATGAAACCAAAATCGCTCTGCTAGATACTTTCCCCAATTAAATTCAGTGAAATTTGACTTTGAGTTTCATTTGTCTTACCTTTTTTGGATACGGATACACTGCCTGTTATGCAACATGGCTCACATTAGCATTATTGAAACTAGCCGCTTTTTTTATTCCCATCCTGTACCTATATGTTGTGGTAAGGAAATTTTACAGAGATTTAAAATGCACACATTCTGCGTTGAACTGCCAGATATATTTTTCTTTTGAAACACTTAGCATCGACATATAACTTTATTTTTTAGACAAACGTACTTCTCGCTTTAAAGTTTTGACAGAAAGGCGACAAAATGGGTGATGCCTAAAGCACTGTTCACACTGATGATTTATGTACTTTGATACTCGTACGAAGGCTTTTTAAAAATGATACAACCTGAACAATATAATGCATGTATTTAAGAGCAACATTTTTCTCTGCTCAGCGGGTATGTACCTGAGAATGAGATATTTTGCAGGCAACTGAATAGTTCATCTATTGTGCGCCACTGCGTTAGTAATAACTGATCAACGGATCTATAGAATTGGAGGGTATTTTACAGAATTTTTTAGTCACTTTGATGTGTGAAATCAAATATTTAGTGCAACACATCGCTGATATCAAAACTACTCTGAATCGCAACCCATAGTTTTACTGTATTAATAAGAAAAGCATGTTGAAACCTACACATAAACGTTTACTATGAATCGAAGAGGGAAAGCTGAGAAATATAGGTCCCGACGAAAAAGTGTTAGAATAGTTCTAAATTTCACTGCAAACTTAATAATTTTATTAAAAGTAATGTGTATCAATAATAACCGAACATAGTCTATAATACTTTTAAAAATATGTAAACTGCCAATGCATCAATTTGAAAATACTCGTTAGAGAAAACGTCAAGCTGTAGTAAGGCTTCATGAACGTGTATAATCTTAATTAATATACCCCAGCGTATTTTTAACGCTGGTGACCTGTCACCGCATTCTGATATAGCTCAGAACGTTTTGCGGTTTGTTAAATTAGTCATACGTATAGTATACCTATTTAATGCGCGTAGTAAGCAAATAAATTCACAATAAACGATAGAAACTCTGTAAATGTAAATCAACACGCAATTCGTATGGTTAGTAAAAGGTATAGCAAAAAAGAATGCAATGTTTATGCAAAGGAAATCTATATACTACCTAGATAGGTATAGTCTTGATGGATGATGCGATCAGAAAGCAACCATGCAAAGAAGATTAACCTAAAAACTAGATCTCCATATATTTATCCTGACGGAAGGATAAAACAGATTTCTATATAAGAATTAATCAAAGGGTGTCTACTGTTAATTGGTGGAGACTGGAGAGAGCGCATTACGTCGTGGTGTCCATTTGTAAAAGTTTTTAATACGGTGACTTATTAATGTATCGTCTAAGAAGGTATCTGCATAAATTACAGTACGTACCTACTTGGTAACGTATTTTTTAACGTCCAGCTAGAAAAGATTTTGGTTCGTAGAACCCTGAGACGCAGTACTCCTTTGATCTTATAAATGTGTATAATTATTTACAACGGCAGTTTTAGGTCAAGCTTGACAGATCAATTTCATGGATAAAAGACTCGTTTATGTGTGCCCAATCTGATACATATTAAAGACAAACGAAAGTTTACGTCTATATTGGTCCGAGACATCACAGTTGTCAGGTAGCTTATTTACAAATGGTTTGCTTCAATATATACATTTTTTTTCTAATTTATAATGTGAACTAACATTATTTGTCTTTGATCTTGCATCTTGTATGGGCAGCTAATTGCGTCTTCAGTAACTTCTACTAATAAATGGATCTGTGGTGTAATTGTTTAATAGCGTTCTATCACATTTTTTTCACAAGTCTAATATATAGAAAAGAACTAATCACTTAGCATTTTAAAACTTGTCTCCATAAGTCCTAAAGAATTATCAACATCATTCATCTTTTGTTACAAAAACGCAGCCCAGTTTGTCACATTTTGTTGATAAATAATGATATGCACTAACTGTTCTTGAAACATCTGCTTCTACCAAAAATACTAACGCATATAGTATGGGTTTGTGATCATCAGAAGCTTCTGAAGGCTAAACGCTACGAAAGTGCTCTTGCTCTGTGCGCGTCACGCGGAATATCAATCGCAGAATAAATAAAAAACTGGTCCATCGGCACAAAGTGGAATATAGTAATGCTAATTCTAAAAGATTGGCTTGTAGGAACTGAAAGCGCTTCCCCATTTTGTTTCTAATCAAGTGGATTTGTTGGACAATATTTTAGAAGTAACAGATCTAGAATACCTATTTTTCAAACTGTTATAACAGAGCGTAGGCCACCCGAGGGAGGTATAATGGTTACACCGAGAGAAGTATCAGCCCTCTTTGTTCAACATAAGTACACGCTAGTTACTCCAAAATCCAAAATACAGGGAACATAATATAAGAAAATTATCAATATTACAACAAAATGGCGAAATGAGCAAATTGCGGTTTTAAAACTCTAAGTTTTGCGCATTAATTGCTCCTAAGTCTAAAATACCATATGCTTAGGATTACACATTAAAAAATTGCAGAATTTGATTGAATGGAACGCCGACAACAGAATTTAAGTATCTGCAACAGGTCGCCGAAATTCAGTAATAATTAATTCCAGTTGCATTGATTATTCCGAAATCCAAAATAACAGATACTCAATTTATCTCAAAAGTTTCTTTATATTATGGTTTACCGAATGCCGAAGATAGAATTCATGTATTTGCAATACAAACTATTTTATGTCAACAAGATTATGAAATAATTTCCAGGATTATACAAAAACAATTAAGGGTTTTCATAGGTAACTCAACACTCCAAAAAGCCTTAATTACGCCGTATTTCATAACTCAACATATCCAAGATACAAATGCTTTCGACAACTTGGGTCTTGCGACATCGAAACAGCAATTGATGTTCATCTGCTTACCGCACTTTTTAAGTTACCGCTGCCGACAGGTCATTTTCCAGCTACTTGTTAACACCTACGTCCTTAATTGCATTCGTCTTTATAAGGGCAGCTTAAATGCGACTTTTCTGGGAGTTAAAGAACAGCTTTTAACTGCAGCGTGCTTAAATCCAAGTAAATTGTTCGGACGTGTAACGATTAATCAGACTCTGTAATTAAATGCGACAGGCACCCGTGCCGCCAACGCTTTCAAGAACAATACGCTTTACTTTTCATTAAATATAATGCTTTGCATATGCGAATTTGTTATGCAGTCATATGGCTGTACATGAAAGGGAACTGCCGGAGCATGATGATTTGTTTAGACTTTTACACCCACAGGTTGCACCAATGACCAATCAGATAATTAAGTAGTCATCGACTAGTTAGCATTGTTGAAATATTGAAATGTAGATTTACTGCGGCATTGCCTGCAATTATGCTTGCAGTGTTAACAATGTAGTATTATTACAACAGTATTATGCAAGGTTAGTCAAAAGTATAAGATAATAGGCTAATTTCTGTAAATATAGTATGAACACAACAAAAGCTTTTTTTATTTCTGAGTCTACTTTTCGTTTAATAAGTTAACGCATTTCCGTGTCAGCGTTTTCCTTTTCTTCTTTTCTAACGGCAATCATATTTTTCTCCGGATTATATAATATTGCTCTTTTCATCCTTGAAGTGGTTTACACGGCTTGATAGCAAAATTTTTATGAGAAATCGTGTTTTCAAATAAACTATAAAAAGCGTTACCAAAACAGGTTCTGCAGCTGTCAATACTGGTTTTTATTCACTTGCTGATAATTCTGATGTTCGCAACACTTTATTCACTTAAATAAAGTTTACATTAAATTAAATGTTTCAATCGAAGGTCTTCTCTAGCTTGGCAGTAACCTAGTCTATGAAAGAAATTGAGCGACAAATTTTGTTGCCAGTTAGGTGGTATTTCTTGTATGATTCCGGCTTCCAGCTTTTGCAAATTTCGTGGTTGACCCTCGAGGAAAATACCCAATGAACTTAAATCAGATGACCTAGCAGAGCATTCAATAGTTCCCCAAAGTCCTATCACCGACCTGGAAAGATGTTATCCAGACAAATATTAACTCCAAAATGTTGCGAAGCTCGCCGTTGTTGAAACAATATATTACTGCGGCTTGGCATTCCTAGTCGATCTTCATCGGGAGATTACCTTGCGATAGGTTCAGGTAGATATATCTGTTGTTTTCTAATAATACGAGTATCTGAGGATACTGTGCATGCTGACCAACTTAATTTAGTTCATGGGGAACGTGTACCTTGTAGGGTTTGTGTTTTGTTGTGTATTAGTGTTCGAGAAACTTTCTCGATTTTAGGTACAACCTTAAGTTAAATGTCTAATTGTAGCTCTTTCTAAACATTTTAAAAACAGAATATTGGGTGTCCTAAAATTTTTTTGCAGATTATTATATTTTGCAAATAAAGTTAATTTTTTAAATTATTTTTTAACCTTACCCCGTATAATAAATATTGCTTTATAGTTGAATGCCGGCTGTTATTTTCTTCATTTTGTGTCTTTATCATGTATGCGTAATTTTTACTCCTTCTTAGTGAAAAACAAGAAAAACTAGTCGCCGCCWTTTTTGTTAATAGGGTTGTTCAGAATTTTTTTAAGTGTTACTTTAGTAGCTTATTACGGTACAAATTATGCCTACATACCCATCGCTACACACAAAACTCCAAAATTTAGAGTAACTTTTAAATAAATAAAGTACAAAGTTCGTGCTACAGAGAGAGAGGCTAGGAAACGAAACCCTGCAATGAGGCTAGTTTGGTTTTCTACATCACGCACTAGCCTCAACGCACGGTTTCGTTTCCTAGCCTCTCTCTCGGTAAAACGAACTTTGTACTTTATTTATTTAAAAGCTACTCCAAATTTTGGGGTTTTGTGTGCAGCGATGGTATGTAGGCATAATTTGTACCGCAATAAGCTACTAAAGTAACACTTAAAAAATTCTGAACAACCCTATTAACAAAAATGGCGGTGACTAGTTTTTCTCGCATTTCGCTAAGAAGGAGTAAAAATTACGCATACATGGTAAACACACAAATTGAAGAAAATAAAAGTAGCCATTCAACTATAGAGCAATATTTATTATACGAGGTAAAGTTAAAAAATATTTACAAAAATTAACTTTATTTGTAAAATATGATAATCTGCAAAAACAAATTTGGACACCCAATATTCTATTTTTAAAGAGTTTAAAAAGACCTACAATTTGACATATAACTTAAGGTTGTACCTAAAAAAATAAAGAAAATAGGAACCTGAGGAGTTTTAGGTGGCGGACCCTGTATATCAGGAGCTTGATCTTCGTTTGTATACAACCGATTTCGGACGTCAAGATGTTGAAATATGTTTTACATGTTCGATTTCTATAAAGCTTTAAGCTAACTTTGATTTTGTGGATTGGACAATATGATTTCTCACCGGATCGACGTCATTAAATAAATTACAGACATCTTTGTATGACCGTTGTCAAACTCCATAGCCAACCATCACTAAGACTTCAATTCATTGAGTTTCACCTTGTTTGCTAATTAAAATTGAACTTCTGTGTTAAATTACTTCTAGTTAGATTAATTATTGGGGATGAGGACTTGTTCAAAAGAAACTACTTGTGCGTTGTGACTAGATGTTTGTTGTGAAAGGTTGTTATGGTAAGTGTTCATATGTTAGCCTGTAATTAAAGTATCTTGTTTTTTAGTCTGAAGAAATGGACAAAATAAAAAATCCACGAAACTAGTCACAACGCACAAGTAGTTTCTTTGAACAGGCCCTTATCCCCAATAATTAATCAAACAAACATAAAAATAAGGGCAAGATAAACAATATAATGAAGTTTTAGTATTAGGTGGACTCCCACAAAATACATATATCTTTCATAGAGGTCCACCCATGGCTTAATCCGGCTCCTCGTTTCCATTATCAAATAAACATTAAAATAAAACAATAATAGTTGAAATAAAATTACTGTAGTACTAAACCGAAACTTTCGTATTACTTCCACACCCAACAGAAGGGATGCATTGTATCGCGAAACGTAAAAAAACAAAATTCGAGGAAAAAAATTTCTTGTCTGTATTGTCTGTGTGGACGCGATAACTTTCGAAAGACATATATATATGAACTTGAAATTTGGCACACATATAAATCTCAACTACTCAAAGCGACCTATTGTTTTTGAGGTAAGTAAGGTATAGAAAAAGGGGTGAAATTGGGGGTAACTGTCCTTTTTGCAAAATTTTCTTTTTTTTTCTTGTTTAGTATGTGACTAGTAGTATAATTGCGAGTATTATTTGTTCCTATAAATTTTAGGTGCAGCAAACGGTTTGGAAGATATTAGCAGAAACTGTCACATAAATCTCCGAAAATACTGAATATATTCAAACAATGAAAATTCCATCAGATAAGA
This sequence comes from Rhyzopertha dominica, assembly GCA_025024175.1. Taxonomy (NCBI): domain Eukaryota; kingdom Metazoa; phylum Arthropoda; class Insecta; order Coleoptera; family Bostrichidae; genus Rhyzopertha; species Rhyzopertha dominica. The sequence continues at coordinate 27,213,905 of QCXZ01000137.1, forward strand.
AAAAAAATTTTCTCACAAAAAGTGTTTCAAAAACTTTTTACAAAAAATTGACGTTTTCGAAATATTTCCAAAAAACTGGATTTTGAACCGTGTCCACACGATTTTGTTTAATTTGCTATTATATAGAAAATCAAATTTCTGATCGAAAGCAATCTTGGGGATTTTTTATTAAGTTAATTTTTGAATTATTTACAAAAAAACAGTTTTAAAAATTTATGGATTTTTGCTAATATTACGAGAACCGTTTGATTATTGATCTTATAATATATTATATATAATATATTAAATAAAAAATAAATGTCATTCTGACAATTGGATGTGGAAGTATTGATTCAATTTGTAGCGGTTTTTGTTATAGTTTTAATAATCCAAGTATTCTGTGATCAAAACTAACATATGTACTTGTTTCATTTATTTTCTAGCAAAAATGTTATGCGTTATAAAATGGCAAATACATAATATGCAAAGCAAAAGATCAAAAACCACTTACCAAGTACAAAACCAGGTACTGTACTCGGTATTTGCTGGTTTACATACACTAACATAAAGTTCTTCATGACAGTTAACCTGTATAAAAATAAAAACCAAGTTAAAAAATGAATCCTTTCTTATTGTTTGAGAAAGCCCCAACCAGAAATCTTAGATAATGTTCTTTGTATTCCATTTTTATTACTTTAAAGTATAAAATGCTACTAGGCACAGTATGTTGTACTGCTTTACTGCAACTAATACGGTGGAAGGGTTCACTTCGTCTCGCTGTTCAGAACTATATGGGTATATGACTAACTCATAAAAATTGGGAGGCATTTGTGGGCTATTTAGCAGCATTTTCCGTTATAGGGTGTGGTAATTATAAGAATTAAAAAAAAACTAAAACCATTTCCGCTTCTACAGGCAACTAACTATTTTTGTCACTCAATTACGGCTATTGGTGCGTAATCATAAAACTATAAAATATGCGAAAGTTTCTAAAAGACAATTGACAAAAATCGCTCGTCCATTGTTAACCAGGAGGATGAGAGATTAAGTTTGGGAGTTTTGATGATTAAAAATTAAAAATAATACTAGCTTCTAAGATATTTCATGTCTTCTAACAAAATGTAAACAGAACGCAGCTTAAAGTTAACCAGTGTTGCAAGTTGCAGTCCGTAATGTACGTATTAGATTTCCATTGTAAAGTCAGTTTCATGTAATGGAATGATATTCGATTATCAGTCGTTCACCATAAAATCACCCCCTCTTAATAATTTTCATAGGATGCTGATCGACTGCGATTTTTTCTGCTATGAAAATTCTATGCTCGAATATGAATCTGTAGCTGCCTTTAGCCTCATGTCGATTTGTTGTTAAATAAGCAATCTTTAAAAGTCTACCTTATGTTAGTCCCAAAAAAAAACGATAACAACGATGGAGATATTCACTAGCTTTCATTTTCAATATTAATAACCAGTGGCAATAATGCCCAATGTCCAGTCTGTCTAGAACCCTAGCGTTGATAGCAAAAAAAGCGTAACAGAAAATGATACGCTATAAATATTGTGGAGCGCGATAGGAATCTCGTGAACAAGTGCCATTATTAAGACTTATAACTGCAACGTTTTAATCTTACCATAAAATGCCGTTTAATTACAGGCTAGGGATATCTTGACACTTAATGGCTGGTAGCTTGTGAATAACTTCAGAGAACTAGCAAGGACTGTCTGTATGCCTAAGTTAAACTGTGTTGTCCATCTATTGTTGGTGATCAACCAGAACTTAATCTCATTACAACTTTAAAATATATAAAAACAACTAATTCCTTGCCACTAATGGATCTCGAATTCCCAGTGGGAGTACTTTAACCAGAATTGTATATGATTCATTTTGAATTATCATTATAATGAGGTTGTAAATTTTCAGTTAAATAATACTAGAATCTTTATTACAAGGCGTTACGTTAGTTGCGAAAAAAAACAAGATACGATAATTTACGAGTTTTCCTTTACAGTTTTTTTAATAGCTTTTGTTTAATTTAGCAGTGAAGGTTCTGTTCTGAGCACATATACCTACGGAATCATTATTAAAATTCTTTAGATATGAAAATCACACGATTCCATAATGATTTGAAGTTGATCGATAGTGCAGTGTTTATCTTTATCCTATATTCTACAGATGCTGTTTTCCTAAGGTTTGAAAAATGAATTAAACGTACCCTAAAAGAGTAGGTATTCACCAATAAGCTTTACTATCTCGTACGATGACGGCAACAGGGGTCATTTATATGAACCTATTGTCCAGATATTTAATAGGTGTCTGATTAACTAATGATAAACTACTGCTTCGTGGCGGTCCATACCTGTGGAGGGTTAAACAAGGGTGTGGACGGTATGCAGGATAAACAGTGCACTTGATTAAAGATATAGTTGGACCTAACGATCTTTAGAAGCGTATATTTGTTTGGCCAGAGATTTTTCATACTGTTGTTGAGTAGTAGTAGAAATATTGAGATAAGCTGCTGTTCTACATTATATACATTACATCAACGGGGTTAAAGCCAAAATCCAGGTATAGGAACGCAATGGATCAAAACTAAGCAAATGAAAATAAACTATTTCAGCAAAAGATAGGTGTTGCTGAATATGATTATATTATATGAGGGACGGGAATTGTGAAGTTTTCTTTGTCAGTTTGCTCGTAATTTATTTAAAAAAAAAACAAAAATATCAATGCAATTCTAGCCGTACCCGTAAGCGATACTGGAAATCTACGTAGCGCTTGCAATGAACCTTCTGACACAAATTCATTATCTGGAACACACTACGTCTGGGCATTCGCCAGGAAGTTACTCATCGAATATAGCAGCGCTAATAAGAATACATAAAGGTTATAGTTTTATTCTACCCGAAGATAACTCAACTCACAAAGTAAACAAAGCAACTTCTGCTGCATATTTCTTGTTTGTGGGACTACTGGATGCGTCTTACAACTTGTATAGCACGCGCTTAACCGCTTTATACACTTTACAGTTGTTAGGTATGAATTTTATCGCGATCCGACGTAAATTCCAACAAGATGTTGCACACATGTAATATTGTACACACCTACACTACATTGTTTACAGTTGTTATCTACAAAAGGACAGTAACGATATACCATTTGTTAATGTTACATTGTTGTACCGGAAGACGGCAATGTTCCAGACAACACTTTTAGCTTGCGATATACTCTCCGGTGAAATGTGAACCTGTCATAATCTAATTGAGTGCTGATTAATCTAAAGCTAAAGGTTCGAGGCGTTTACAAACTGCAATTTCTGACTTACAGAAGGGAAGAGGAGATAATCACATTCATCATCACCGTTGTTATTTTCATACATGTTGTACGAATATACAACACTTGACAAAAATTTGTAATTCTGAACAGCTACACTTCGTTTTACTGGTGTTCGTACCATCATAGTCTTTCAGAAGGCGTGAGCCGGTTTTCATAAGCTTCATCAGTTAACTTCTACATCCTTTATGACCACTAGTGTCCAGAGAATGATAAACATACAATAGTACAATCGATTTTCAATTGAATTCCATCCTATAGTAAGAAAAGTTGCTTTTCTTGAATATTGACATCTTCTTTCAGTGCTTTGGTGATTAAGGGGTTTATAAATCTTCTAACGACTGCAAATAACTATCACCACTCAAAATGCCCTAAAAAGTGGCCCGATAATGCAGTTTGGATGGTGGGTAATATCATTCCAATAATGCCTGTTTGCTTCAACGTTCTACAGAAACGCACTTTCATTAAAGAAACAAAGTTGTCACGCTTACCTCATCATTACTCAAGCTCTGAGTAGAATTATCGCACAACTATAAACATCAATCTGGATCATTATTGTTTAATTCTTGGAAAAAAGAACTTATAGTTTTTGACAATCCTATGAATACGCCAGATTCTTGAGCATTTTTTACAGATTGCCAATTATCCATTAAAGGGTGACCAAGATCAGCTATTTCAGGATAGGTTGCTGGCGGTCTTGTTTTTGTTTCTAATAGTGGCCACCTATACAGACGACTAACTTGTTCCACATGCTTTTGGTTGAAAAGTGGAAAAGTCACACTGGCACGCATGTTATTTTCATAGCAGGGGTTTACTAATTTACCTCTTTATTATGTAATATAAACCATTTTGAATATTAGGGATTTTTATTTTTAACTCAATTATTGAACGACAATATTTAAGGAATTAAGCAGAAATTGCCTAAAAGATATTAATATGGCTAAATTCAGTCAAAATGCAGATAACATTTCTTAGTCCATATATACCGCAAAGTGTCCTGGATTGACAATTGTGAAAACTTCAACAAGCCTTAAACAATTTCGTGATTCTTAAAAAAAGGATCGTTCATATGTGACAAGAAGAAACATGGTTGTAAAGACAATTTGAGACACCTCTTTCTATTTCAATTTTTTGAAGCGATGACTCTGGGTGCTAGGGAGGTTATAGAGGCCACCATACTGAAGCTTCAGCTTTTTGTGCCCCCAGTTGCTTCTAGGAGGTATGTCACTACATTAATCCTGTATTTCCAATAAATTTTAGGATACAGTCGGTGGGTGGTTGTGCAATTTCCTTGGGTTCCGCAAATGGTGCCTCACGGAAACGTTGTTTTTTCTCCATAACTGCTGGATATACGTACAACATATGGTAGGGAGTTTGATCCCCGTTCATGCACTTCCGACATGTAGTATCATATGCTATACCAATTTTATATAAGTGTTTCTTTAAACACTGATGCCTGTAGCAGCAATTCTGTAAATTTTTACTTGGGCCGAACTCTGTATAAACATACGAGATTTTCTTAATAGTTCTCTGACTGATATGCCACTCCGTAGGTAGTCTCAGGCCCTACTAAGGATTGTTTAGCTCCCCTTTTCTGCTTGTAGATCTGCTCTCTTATTTTCCTCGATCCCTTGGTGTCCCAACTCCAGAATAACCCTGTAGTGTGCTCCCAAGGCACGAAATGCATCTAAGTATTCATTTATTACCTTGGCGTGTATAATAATTGTGCTTTCCATGGCTCTCAGTGCGCTTATTATTATACGTCCTCCGTATTATTGCTCTAACACAACATGCTGTTACTACGACTCCAGCCTGGAAAACGGTTGCAAAATTGCCTAGGTTTATGCCTTTGCATTCCTGAAAATTGTACACTCCTGCCCCAGTTCCCTCCTTTCTTTTTGAACCATAATTTGTTTGCCATGTCTCTCAATCTTGCTAGCATGTTGTACTGACTTGCTTTAAATCCCTTCAGCGATAAGTTCTTTGAATGATTTCTGGCAGACAAACGTTGCTTCTGTTTGACTACATGTTCGGGTTTCTCAAAAGAAGTTATTAATCGAAGCATACAGAAAATGCAGGTGGAAGGCAAAATATAAACGCTTGAAATAAAGACTTTTTATGGCAAGGCCAGAAACATTAATGATATTATTTCGAAATTCTAACATTTGTTATTTTTTAAAGAGGCAAATAATACACAATCGATTGCAGATAATACTTCTTGCACATCCTCAGTGACGTACCCATAAATTTTGGCTCAGGGACAACTACAACACGCCTATGGCGGGAGGAGTGGGATAGAAAAATTGCAATTTTCGGAGATACAAAATTATACATATTTGTTTTATTGATTTTTGGCTTTTAATACTTTAGTTATTTGTCTTGAAATAAAAAGAATTTAAGACAAAAAAATTTGCTTATTTTAATGAGTCCTGCCTGTCTGTTAGTCTTGTCATGGGTCTTGGGGAGACCTCCATGTGCGCCACCGCACGCCCTTGGAAACAGTATTCAAAGTCTTTTTGTTGCAGGTGCTTGGCTTGGCCGCTGCATTCAGCTTCGTTAAGTGTGTTGAGCATTTCAACGATTCCATTTCCGAAATTCGTTCGAAACGTAATTCAAGGATACACCACCACGTCTTAGCAGAGGACTGGTAAGTTTTAGTCTTTTCGCAGGTTGCGCACTTAAACTCACTAACAACTCCAAAACTTTGGTTATCTTTCATTGCACCAATATACTCGTAAATATTACTTAAATGCATACATGGGAGGTTGCCACTATCACAGGCCACTATTACTATTTTTAACTTGGTTTTGTGGCTTGCTCGCATAAAGCGTGCCTACAATCATGTATCTTAACACCCCTCCCAGAATGATTTTTTTTACAAACAAAAATCGTTTTCATTTTGTGACATTGAAATATTAACTTCGGGAGTTTACAAATTTTTTTATCTTGTTTCTTAGATGATCTAAGTAACGAGATAAAAATTATTAGATCACTAAAATGTTCATTCTTTAAACTTTTGGTAAATATACCTGCTAAATTATTGTTCGATTCTACATACTTTATATTCACTTTACCGCTTCTCACTATATCAACATGATTTCTGGTGTACATTTGTTCAGATGTTTTACTGTTTTCGTATTAATTGTATTGATATTGTCTACTTACAAAATGCGTTTCACGTTTTTATTAAAATTACTTAACATTTCCGTAATGTTTATTAAATCGCATAAACTTGTAGCTGCTGCGATGTATTCAGCCTAAGCTGTTGACAGTGTCACACACGGTTGTTTTCTTGAAAACCACATTATTGCGTTTCAACAATAAAAACTTTTAGATCTATTTGTACTTTCCATCTAGCCCAATCTGCGGCATAATAAGTTTCTGTTTCCTTTGTTTGAATGTCAATATTGTCTGAAATCGTTTGTCGAAAACTCTCTGCCATTGTCACATAAAATTCTCCTTACTTTGACTCTCCTCTGCGTATTTATTTCCTTTATATAGTTCTTCAAATTGTCCGCAGCTTCTGCCTTTGTTCTTAACAAACACCCCTTCACGAAATGTGAGCAGTCATTTCTAATTATTTGAAAATAGTTGTATCCTTCTGATGAAATTGGTGTTACAGATCCAGCTATATCAGTATGTATTAATTCTCCAATTATTCTTCAACTCCTTGGTCTTCTTTGCGATACAGAATGTAGTTTTGTTTGTTTTCATGATGACAGTCCTGTTATGTTTAACCCTTTCTGTTTAAATGGCCTAATCGCTGATGTATATTGCGTTTTCGTTACATCGTATACACTTGCATGTGCGTCTACTTGTAATAACTCACCTCTAAAGTAGTAAAGTAAAGCCTACACAATTGAATACTTGCTTTCCGTAGATTATTATCACGCTGTTATTCTCAAAGGTTACTTTAGAGTTTCGCTTTATTAACTTTATTACTGGTACTATATTTTGATACAGACCTTCAACTATTACAGCTTCTATAAAAATTTGTTTCCCATATGTGTATATTGTTGCTCCCTCCTTGCTTCCAAGTACTCTCCATTGGCTATTTTTACTCTTATCATCGTTTAAGCTTTTCCACTTTGTGCATATACTTCTCCAGTTTTTCCTTTACTAGTATAAGGTTTCTAAAAATGACTCATGCATGTGCCGCCTTTTTATAACTGCTACCAAGCTACAATAGGCTCGGCAATCACTGAACATAAATGAATACGATAGTACTGAAGGTTGCAGATCAAGTTATAGTCACGAAATTGATGGCTTTATAAAGATTTTTCAACAATTTGTGGTTCTATTTTTCTTTCAAAGATGACAAGTATATGTTAAATTAATTGTTGTGTTCACCTGCCTGAGAGGCGGCAAACCGATTATACGATATGTAAGCGCCCTGGATGCAAGAATCATTTATAGAAACCCTGTATATCTGTAGCGCCTGAATTTAAGATAAACTCGGTGCTTTTTCCTCCTGCATCTACTAATACTAATTCCCCTTCACTCTTTGCGGTGAAGTTAATATTTTCTTGCTGTGTTAAATTGTACTAAGCATTTGAATTTCTGATGAATCCTCGCCGATACTGATGTAGTAGTGCTCCGCAATAGTCGACGGCCTAATTATTTTCCATCTGGTTTCAGGCGCGGCGAGTATTCTCATTCTTCACCCTTACCTGAAGCGGGAAGGTGGCTGAGCCCACGCGAGAACCAAATGCTGCTAAGGCAGGAACTGAAGAACGGCAGCGCAGTTGAGTGTTGCCCGGCTGTGCTCGAGATGGTGGAACCAGAGGGCGGTAGGAACCAAATGGGAGAGTACCGGGTGCTCTACAGGGATGGAGAAAATAGGCAACGATTTTACGAGCTATCCTGCCACAAGGACGTGCTTATGAAACCGTGTCGGTTCATGGACAGGAAACTGCATAATCGGACGAGATGCGTTCAGACGTATAGTTTCTCGTACGCGCTTGTCAAAGATCCGGGTAGGCACCATCATCAGAGTACGAACTACTTCAAGTCCTTTCCGGCCTCCGGACCGGAAGGTTCTTCTTGGACGCTAGATTACATCCGTGTCCGCAGCGGGTGTAGTTGTGTAGTGGTTTCTAACAAGAAGAAGAAACGGGACAAAATGAAGAGGAAGCAGGTGGGAGGCGGACTGTGAATAAATTTTTAATGTACGACATACCAAAGGAGATTTACTTTTGTTAAAAAGTGTTACTTTTAGTTCAATTCAAATTTTTATAAGAAATTGATTTCAGTGGTGGTGTAAAGTGCTGGTTTGTACTTTCTTTTCCAAACTGTTACCGAAAATATGACTTTTATAATATTTATTATTCGATGTTACGTTTCGTGTTCTTCTCCTGCAAGGATGACGATGATTATTGTATGCAGTATCGTATATGAATATACGGCTTGTTTATAATTATTAATATAAACAGTTGCGTACGTACAGTATTTTAATACTATAATAATATAAATATTGATAATATGTAACCGATGCATGTAGATTTTTTGGCAGCAGTTACCTACAATCGCATACTGGTACTGATGATATATACATCTATCACTTCTGGAGAAAATATTCATGTTTACATGTAATGTCGTTCCATAAATGGTGTGCGTCTTATATGTATGTCATCTGTACCTAACTTTTGTTCAACATGTTAAAACTGAATCTGTAAAGCAAACCCATTGTTAAAGTCTATATATGTTTCATATTTTTTTGGCCTTTATGCAATTTTATACGTTTATGTTCCGCCAATGAATTATTTAAAATGTGTATGATGTGTACATACCTGCATACCCAGTAATTTAAGGCTGGTAATAAAAAAACTAACTCACATTACTCGTAACCATCCTTGTTTTATTAATCTGCAACTTTTTCAATTTCGTTTTCCATTTCTAATCCGTTTGGATAGGAGGATAGGCAAGCGTCGTTCACAGTGAGTCATCGAAACCAAGTATTTTTGAAAAGCTGAGAAAAATATGAACGTTTAAACACTTCTCCATGTCATAATAGAGGTATACCAATACGAAATGGTTATTTACTGTACCTAATTCCATATATCAAATGGAGTCTTTATAAGGAAAACTACAAGGAAGCTATGATAAGTTGTTATATTGACACAATAAAGGGGATATTGCATGAATTTTAAATCGTAGAAAGTAGTGTTATAAAAATCCGCCACGAGATGTAAATACTAAATAAAATTAATTTATACAAAGAAAACAATTATTAATTAAAATATTTGCAAAATGAATTACTTATTTGTAAAAGACCAATCATGCCATAGATTCTGACGTCACCTACCACTGTCGGCCGCCATTATTATTATTTTTGTTTGCGTTCTAGGTAAGCATTTGTTCATTTTACTTTATGGCAGTGTTTTTACGTTCATCTCGCATTTGTCGAATAAGTAATAAGTAAGTATGTGGTGTTTATGCATAATACGTTGCTCATGATGGAGCTGGGCTTTGTGAAAAGATAACCCGATAATTTACAAAAGATCGCCTTGCATATGAAAAATACTTGTTAGTCTTCTCATACTCTAATCTTTTCTTGTAAGAAGGTATTCGCCGACTGCTTTCTACTCATCTTGTCAAAAAAAAGAAAAAAGACTGGAACTGTTGGCAGATGACTGACGCTGAGAAACACGAGAATTTATATTTTATAATTATACCTAGCAACGGGATTATTCGCACAGTGTTCGGTCGTGTAGCGGTACGTGACGTCAGAGCCCGTTTTACAGGCGTGGATTTATTTCAAATTCTTAATTCACATTTTGAGCTTACTCGGAAACTGATTTAATTGTATTTTTCGGTATACATCCACAAAAAAATCCTCTTTCGAACCAGCGAAGTATCTTGAAATGGTGTAATTTCTCCATTATCGTTGTAATTAAATGTAAAATAAACCCAATGTCTAGTAGAGATCATTAGGATTCACTACATTTTGGTGCCGAGATGGAGTGAATAGCGGAAAAGTTTGAACGAAAGAAAATGTTTACTGAAAGGAAGTATACAAGTGCTCCGCTAACAAAATTACCTACCGCTTGAACAGAATTTATTAATGAACGAAAAAACTAACTTTGTAGAACTTGCCGTTATAAAAAGTGCTTTTCGTGTATGAATTCATAATTAGTTGTTTTAAAGAAATCCACAAAGAAGTAGGTACTTGAAAGAAGAGGATTTTGAGAACAAATTTCAAAACGAAAATTTTATCCATTCACAAAGTGAAACATTAGTGCTTAAGGAAAGAAAGCTCGGAAGAAGTGGTAAATACTACGTTCAGTGCTGAACAAACGTCGTATAAGGTAGGAAAATAGGTAATGTTATTAAATTGCCCAAGCTGAATCTAGTAAGTTTAATCAAGATTTACCTAAATACAGGTAGACTCTTTTTTAGAAACAGTTTCGTTAGCAGTTTACGTAGTATTATGAAATTTAGTTATTTTAGTACTAACACTATTAACAGATAAAGCAGCTGTACTCGTACATTAACGCCTTTAGGAGCTTGCTATACTGACGCTAAAGAAATGCTCGAATAGTATATTAAGAAGAAAAACTAACTGTGTCACACGCATCCAACGTTGCAAAACTAGCCGATGAAAAGTTTCACACAAGAACCTCTAAATCTGTACGTGCCAGTTTTTCTGAATACTCTATGGTCGTGAAATAATTTTAAGAATATAATACCATACGCTACAAGAACGGATTATCACACTAAATTTCCCAAATGAAACAGCTATAGACGTTAATGACGAAACGGAAGAACTCACAAAACTTTTTGCAGGTCTACTATTTACAGGCTACTTAGCCATCTAGATCTAACTTCAGTACGTAAATACCAAGAATGCGAAGAAAATAAAGGTGAATATATAAGAAAGTGCTATATAAAAGCCATTTTAATAGGAACAATCACATGTAAAACAATAAGGTTCGCAAAAGGTAGATAGGTGCGACGTAGAATTACCGTGGAGTGATCGTTTCGATCTTAATAATAATTGTACTTCCAAACTGATAAAGAATTAAAAGTTAATTTAACATACAACAAAACAATAAGAATTTATGAATATGAGAATTTTGCTGAAAAAGTACCCCACAAAGAAAAGTTTCAATGTATGTTATTAATGCCTCATAAACGGTTTATCGCCGCTGAAGCAACGCTACTATAAAATTGTGCATGTTTTTTGTGCTTCTTCCCATAAATCTGTTTTTTACAGTTGAATGAATTTATTTGAGAAAATTTTGTACAACTTTTATTAAATTCTGTAATTGGTGGTATCGCAATAACTGCTGATATAAAAAAAATATTTTACAATGGTATTTGTGGTACGATAAACTGATATCGAATTATCCACATTAGAAAAATATCGCGAATTTTTGAACCGCTTTGCATTCCTAGACCGTATACAATCAAAACAAAAATATTAATAATACAAAATATGGAAATAAAACCTACAGTGGGACCGTAAAATATCGGCAAATCTTTTAAACGAATGGTTCAATTGATGTTACAAATTAATAATTTTACAGCTTTTCACTATTTCTGTATTAACAACAAGAAAACATAAGGGGTAAAACTTCACGTTTTCTTAAATACACGTAAACAAACACAGTGCTGTGGCTTATTTACAATTTGAGAGTAGTGGTGAACAGTGTGTTAGATTTTTGGTTGCAAAAAGTCGACTTGCTGCTTAAAAGGCTGACAAATCTAGTGAATTGAGTTTATCGCGCCTGGAATTAGCAGTTTGCGCGTGGGCAGTAAGATAGAAAATTTACATAATGCCAACATAAAAATTAAGTAAAAACACTTAATTATTCTAAATATTGAATTATGAAAACGTTCTCAAAATTGAAGCCCTAATAAGCAATAGTGCACAATAAAAACAAAATGACATTCGTAATAGTGTTTGGAGGCACTGTCCTGGTAAAGAAAACTCCACAAATCTGTTGACGAAAGAATCTATATGGATATTACAAAATTCTTAACTCTAGTTAAATGGTTTTAAGTAGTTAAGCAAAAAATAAGATAGAATGGGCTGTCTACGATAAAAGTTGTATGGACGAGGAACATGTTTCTTACACTACTCTGTTCTTATTTCAGAGGTATGAAAAGTTTAAAAAATATTTAATTAATTATTCCTAACAAACATATTATAATAATGGTATCGTTTAAAATAAGTTAGGCGTATCATAGGAGTTAGGAAATGAATAATTTAATGCTTTTTTAAAAAGTGACGGTCAGAGCTGGGAAAGAACTTGTAACTAATATACTATTTAGTAACTAAGTTTTAAGTTACACTTGGTAACTTAGTTACAGTAACTTAGTTACTTTTAATTCGGGCAAAAAGAAACTAGTAACATAGTTCCTTGTTAAAAATATAACTCTAACTGTAACTTTTGTTGTTGTTGTAACTTATTTATTCTGAAGTAATTTAGTTACTTTTTTGATCTTATGTCAATTTTGAAAGGTTGGTGTTGCTGGAGGCTAACGGTGCAATGCATGAATAAACTAAGCAAAAGCATCTATAAAAATGTAAGGGAAGGTTTCATATGTTTATATTGAATCACTTATGACATATTAGGTTGTCAAGCACGTACAAATCATAGTTTTTGAAATATTGGACTGGTTTATATTTAGCAGCTTGTATAGTACAGTCAACCTTGCCCTACCTAACAGAGAAATGATGGACCAAGACCAAAGAATATTGTTTTCATTTTTGATTAGTACATCAACAATGTTATTTATACGTTGTTGTATTTGTATTTGTATGCATATAAAGTTTTTTAACTTACTTTTTAATTACAATTACACACAAATAAATAAGTTTTTTTATAAGTGCCTATCCATCTATCGAAATTGGATCGTCCAATCGTATTCTAATTATTTACTCGACCTTAAAACCCTTTATGTATTACCTACCTTTTATTTTACTTTCTCCGAAAATAACTATAAAAAGAACTATTTTTTAAGTTACTTACTTACTTGTAACATAGATACATTCATAAATAAGTATCTAATTATCTAAGTAACTAAAGTTACTTTCATATACAGGTTACATAACTATATAACTATGCAAAGTAATTTAGTTACACTTCAAAAGTAACTTTCCCAGCTCTGATGACGGTGTTGTCCACTTCAAAGGAAGACTACAACTTTGACGGCGGGGTAAGGCCTAAATTTGATGTGGTCAAGATATCAATTGCGCGATTCTCTGATAGCGTAAGAGGACCGATTATTCCGAGCATTTTATATAGAAAAAAAAACATTGTTATGTTTCGCTATGTTTCATGTTTGGCTGAAGCTCTCTTCAGACTTGACAACAAGTTCTTATAAATACATTCAACGGCAATTTTTTATTATTAGGTTAGGCATGTGTCGTGGAAACAATAATCTTTAAACAGTAACGTTAAGGCTATCGTTTTGACTTTAAGCCATTGATATGTTCTTGGGCCTTTTTGCTGTTTTTGTTTTCTATTAATTAATTCTCGATACATCACGTATTATTTATAAAATTGATGTGTTATAAAATCCAGAATTAACTGTTTAAAGATTATTGTTTGCACAACATTTATATAACCTAAAATTTTAAAAAATGTTATCATACGAAACAAAGTCTGAAAAGCTTTAGTCAAAGCCGAAACGTAATTAAACAACAACCTGGCTACCTAACTCGCTAAAGAGGAAAATTGTACTAAAATACAGTCACAAAAAGGAAACATTCAAAGTACTAATAACTAACATCAAAGAATTAAAGAAGCATAAATTTACCTCTTTCAGCTATAGTAAAAGCCATATTAATAATTGTATTGTAATCCAGATTACATCTGCTTCAATAGATAACTCTGCCAAAGTCAAAGCAAAGGAGCTCATGCTCGTTGCTCGATGAGATTGTGTTCTATTGTAGTGTCCTCTGTATCTCTCCGTTTGATAATGGTTTTTTCCTTCACATGTATCGATCATCAACCTAGTTCATATAGATTTTTAGGTACTTTTAAAGAGAATTGTTAATAATTTTAATTGGT